>JASVEL010009137.1:0-69203 GCA_032618575.1 Nicotiana noctiflora | reverse complement strand
ATGTTAGTATGTTTCGTTGTGCTCCCGAGGGCCTCAGGTTGATTTTGGGTGATTAACGGAAGAAATTTGTAAATTGGAAGGTTGTTGAAGTTGAACTCAGTTGTCATAATTGCACCAGCGGATGTCTCATCGCAGGTGCGAGCCCGCAAAAGCGAGCAAGAGATTGCATATGCGAGATTGGAGGAGCTGGGCAGAAGGCGTATGTGCGATGAAGTTCCTGCACATGTGATAGTCGCAGAAGCTGATTTTGGGGCTCAAATGTGTATTTGGACCGCAGGTGCGATGGACTTCAGATAGCTCGCCTAAGCAGTATTATGTACCACACTCTTATGGGATCGTATGGTTCGCCTCGACGGAATTATGTATCACAATCTCATAAGACGGGGTCATTCGCCTTGGAAGGATCTTGTATCACTCTTATGGGATCAAGCCATTGACGTCGACAGTATTATGAAATACTCTTATGAGATCGGGCCGCTCGGTTCTGCATAATCGTGCATAATACTTGATAGGAAGCCACTGTACCCGTGAGTTTCTAACTTGAGATGTGACCGTTTATTTGGTGTTGACAAATTTACATTCCATTTGATAAGTACGTGTTATTTGAGGACGTTGCGTTTACTCTTCAGTTGAGGATTGCATTATGTACGTATATCTTTTCCCACTATTTTCCTTGTCATGCCTCATACCTATTTACTTTTATTATACTTGTTGAACCATTAGTAAGTGTCAATATCGATCCCTTGTCACCACATCTTTGGGGTTAGTCTAGATACTTATTGGATATGTGTTGGTTTACATACTCATGCTATATTTCTTCACTGGTTGTGTAGGTACTGAGATATTCTTTTTGATAGTCATCTCGGTGCATAGGCACAACTGTTGAAGGGACTTTATGGTGAGTTGCACTCCTTATTATAATCAACAGTACACTAAGTCACCATCATACTCTTTTATTTTATCATGCCTATTTTATATTCAAAATATATATTGTAGTAGTGTATTGTTATAGTAGATTCTGGGATTTCTAGTGGATCTTCATAGTTGCATTTAATATTATTATCATTATTTCACTTTATGATCTATTTATACTTGAAATTTTGGTAAATAAAAGCACATGTTTCTATGAGAGCTAAGGTTAATTCTATTATTTAATGAAATTCCTGATTTTAAGAATTAAAATGGATAAGTAAGTGGAAGTTCACACATTAGCTTGCCTAGCAACATCGTTTTTCGTTGGTGTTATATTTGTTATGTGCTACATATTGTAAGAGCTATGCATGTATGACATGAAGAGTGTCCTCGCGTACGCTAGAATTCCTAATTATGTGAAGGTAAATTTAAACTCACACCATGTTGTAGTTGTACTATTTGAGTTATTCTTGCACGTTTAACTGCTTTAGTTTACATTTAGCCTGATACTAGACTTGCATAGAATATTAGACTTGCTATGTTATATACTTGATGAGCTACTTAATTAACATTGGAAATTGTACTTCCCATTACAGTTTTCTTTCGCATTGTGCATATTTGTCCGAAGGATTTTTTGAGATTATATAACTCATATGTATTCACATGAGTGGGGTCAATAACCTGTTAATATTTCATATTCTAATGGCATCGGGTCGCTCGCCAAAGCAGGATTATGTACCACACTCTTATGGGATCGTATGGTTCGCCTCGACGGAATTATGTATCACAATCTCATATGATGGGTTCATTCGCCTTGGAAGGATCTTGTATCACTCTAATGGGATCAAGCCGTTGACCTCGGCAGTTTTATGAAACACTCTTATGCGATCGGGCCACTCGGTTCTGCATAATCATGCATAATACTTGATAAGAAGCTAGTGTACCCGTGAGTTTTTTACTTGAGATGTGATCATTTATTTGGTGTTGACAATTTTACATTCCATTTGATAAGTACCCGATATTTGAGGACGCTGCGTTTACTCTTCAGTTGGGGATTGCATTATGTACGTATATCTTTTCCCACTATTTTTCATGTCATGCCTCATACCTGTTTACTTTTATTATACTTGCGTTATTGGACCATTAGTAAGTGTCAATATCGACCCCTGTACTACTTCTTTGGGGTTAGTCAAGATACTTAGTGGATACGCGTTGATTTACATAATCATGCTATACTTCTTCACTGGTTGTGTAGGTGCTGAGATATTTTTATTTGGTAGTCATCTCTGTGCATAGGCACAGCTGTTGAAGGGACTTTATGGTGAGTTGCACTCCTTATTATAATCAACAGTACACTAATTCACCATCATACTCTTTTATTTTATCATGCCTATTTTATATTCCAAACATATAGTGTAGTAGTGTATTGTTATAGTAGATTCTCATACAGTTGTGATATTGGATTTTGGGGATTTCAAGTGGATCTTCATAGTTGTATTTAATATTATTATCATCATTTCACTTTATGATATATTTATACTTGAAATTTTGGCAAATAAAAGCACATGTTTCTATGAGAGCTAAGATTAATTCTATTATTTAATGAAATTCTTGATTTTAAGAATTAAAATGGATAAGTAAGTGGAAGTTCACACATTAGCTTGCCTAGCAGCATCATTCTTCGTTGGTGTTATATTTGTTATGTGCTACATATTGTAAGAGCTATGCATGTATGACATGATGAGTGTCCTCGCGTATGCTAGAATTCCTAATTATGTGAAGGTAAAACTCACACCATGTTGTAGTTGTACTATTTGAGTTATTCTAGCACGTTTAACTACTTTAGTTTACATTTAGCCTGATACTAGACTTGCGTAGAATATTAGACTTGCTATTGAGCTACTTAATTAACCATGGAAATTGTACTTCCCATTAAAGTTTTCTTTAGCATTGTGCATATTTGTCCGAAGGTTTTTTTGAGATTCTATAACTCACACGTATACACCTGAGTGGGGTCAATAACCTGTTAATATTTCATATTCTAATGGCATAGGGTGGCTCGCCTAAACAGGATTATGTACCACACTCTTATGAGATGTGGACTAGTGAAAGTAATAAAACGTGGTAATTGCAAGCGTGAAGGAGTTCTCTTCTTTATTGGGGTACGGTTGTCCTAATTGTACGTATTAAGTTTGTTGATGTTAAAATATATCACGATTTGCTTTATGGCGGGATATTGTGAAATACTATTGAAGATGCAATCGTCAGACATCGCGGGATGCGATGGTTTAGGATTTAATCAATGTTTTAGATGTTGACAGTTCGATAAAGATGATCTTCAAAAGGGTTTAAGCCAAAAGCGATTTGTGGGCTCAAGTTCTATAAATATAATTTTATTAAAGTAATAACAACAAGAGACAAAAAAGACATGTGGAAAGTGTCAGGCAGAGTTTTGAACTTCTAAAGGGTAAGGCTGAGGATGCACAGGCCGAGAAAACTTGGTAATGAGAAAACTTTGCACCTCATGGGAGTCTGGAATGACTTAAGAATATCGGTTCTTGGTTATCGACACTTTTAGATATTATTTGAAATGGGGATTTTAGCAACGGGAAATGGAAGTCGGTAGAATAACCCGAAGCATAGTGTTGTTATGCGTTAGGAGATTGTGTATGACGGAAAGGAGCTGCTTGAAGTGAAGAAAGACATAACATGACTTTGAAGCGAAAGGATGTTGTCGCACATTTAATGGATGTCCACGATGAGTGAATAGAATCGTACAGCTGAAGAGTAAGCTCAAACTCGGGATAGGTTATTGGTGTCGTAGTGATAGTACCCCGTGCAGCAGCGTTGGAAGGTGTCAGGTAGTGATTTCGACAGGTGGGGTATTCTGATGAGCAGGGTAGCAGTCGCGTGGTTGGCGAGGCTCCTACAAAGAGTTCTACTAGATATGCAGCAAGGGGAATTGTTGTGTGAATGGTGTTAATGATTTGGAGAATCCAATTGGGTTTCTACGGTAGGATATCGAGAATTCCAGCGGTTGTTGGTGCGAAGGTGGATGATGATTCAGAATGTGAAAGATTAGGATTTGCATGAGAATTCTGAGAATTTGCGGCGGATGATTGCACAAGGTCATGTCAACAAGATATAAGAGTAATGATGAACTCCAGACTTTTGTAATAATGGCTTTAAGCTAAGTGGGAGAGTCCCACCGCTTCTGATTGGGTTACCTGGTTAGCTACTTGCGAGGTCTCCAGTTATTAAAAATCTTGATGTGTTACCTCAGCTACGGAAAAAGACCATAAGTGGTAATTTGAGCAAATGCATTATTGGAGTCACTCTTTGGGTGACCTTATAGGCTCATGCTCGAACTTGGGAAAGAATTCGGGATTTATGCCCTATATGGAAGCAGGCTTTGAAGGGAGTAATTCTGCTAGATGCCTCGTCGAGAGGGTAATACTATGTTATGAGATTTAGGTAGCCGATTATATTCGGGACCAAGTCAGAGCGGGTGGATCTCAGTAACGGTCCTAATGGATTCAAAAGAGGTAAAGTATGATGTTTAATGATTTTGAGCCTACAAGTACAATTAAGAATCAAGCTTGGAAACCAACTTATGCGAGGTGGCACATGATGTCTTGTGATGGTTGGCTTGTGATGTAGCAATTGCGAATTACGATATGGTCTGTAAGAGTTGAGATAGCATGGTCTCGTGATTCAAGGTCACTCGGGATGAGTGTAGATGGAGTATGTTGTGTGGAATGGAGTTAGTATTATTTCTAAGGCAAGTAAGAATAAATTGGAAGGAAAGGGATTGATTAGCCATAGTTGAATTTGGCATGTTGTGATTTAAGAGTAGTTCACTTAGCGTAATCAAGTTGGTATGTATGATTTGTAGTGGTATGTATCAGGCTTGCAGCTGCCGCAATTGATGTTATTCAGAAGCCTTCTATTATTATGGCTTGTTATGTGGAAACAGATTCCGTAAAAAGGGTTATGGTTGCTTGGACCACTACTTGCAGCTTTGCATATTCCACGGTTATGGGAATACATCGGTGTGTTGCTATGGTTCTCCTGAAGTGAGTTAAGTTCAAGTTCTTATAGGACAAAGTGTTAAAATATTAATGATTTCACAGGTACGCTGAAAACTCGTGTTCTATCATATATTGGCATGCTGGGTGCAGTGAGTAGCATGGAAATACGAAGTGAAGATCAAGGTCATAGTTCAATGTTGGCAAGGATGTCACGGACTCAAATGAGCAAGGAAAAGGTTGAATGATTAAGTAAATTTATGTGGTTTTCAGTGTCACCTGAGATCGATGTGTTGTGAAAAGGCTTTGCATCCTCGTTAAGGATGTTGATCGCTTTTCAGCATTAGTGTGATCGATAGTTGGAATGAGCAGACCCGTTACTTATTTTGGAAGATTGTAGGGGCGTGTCCCACGAGAAGATTGTATAAGTGTGACAAGTAATCACTTGATTGGCTAGAGATTTGAACCCGGTAAGTGGATGGGGGTAATATCATTAAATTGAGAAATTATGCTTGGAGGGCACTTTGTTTATTGGGTTATGAACAGAGGAGGTTGCTCCGGTTATGGTGATTTTTCTTATGTGTTATGAGGAAAAGTGGGTTACTATGGACCTTTGAAATTTTATTAGCCAAGTGGGTGCAATCAGAATTATGCTTGAGATCAATTGATTGATTTATATATGTGAACATGGCTTCATATCACGCCAGTTGTGTATGTTCCAGAGAGCGTTCCTTATGAAGGAACATCCAGGATGTTATTTTTGTCATCAGCTATTCCAGGTAATGATGTATTGCGCCGTGTGAGTGTGAGACGGCTTGGTAAATTTTTATGTGTTAAAATTCCACGTGGCGATGACGTTATGTGAGCGGGATGGCTCTTGAGATTCAGATCTCGTACCGCACCTTAGTTGTTCTTGCGTCTTGTATCCTATAGCGGTGTTTCCTTCGAATGGTATTATGCACTTACTGTGCTTACGATCGAAATCCGATGTTCTGTTGTAATGAGCAGATTTAGCTCGAAGTGCAATCTCCGTATGTGAGATCTATTTGTGGATCGGGTGGCACGCCGCCATGGGTATGTTATTTGGATCGAGTTACGCGCCGCTACAGTGTGATGTCGAGTCTAGTTTTCTATATGTTATTACTTTATGTGTTTCGTTTCCTATCTTCTGAAGAAAGTCTGTATTAGTGCGGGGGAATGGTAATTCCTTCCAGAGTTCATTTTCCTTTAGCATTGCATTCGAATTGGTGGTTTATTGGCGCATGTTAGCATCATATGAGATTTTAGCAACAGCTAAAATATTGTTGGCTAAAATTGATAGATGGCAACAACTCATTAAAATTGTTGCTATAGCATAGACTTTTTGGCAACAAAATTTTCTTGTTGGCAAACATGTTAATTTTGTTGCCATATGCTATGATTTTGATAATAAATTTTAAAATGGCAACAACGTTCTAGCAATAACTATAGCATTGTTGCCGAATTTCAATAAATGGCAACAACTAGTTTTAGTTGTTGCAAAAAATAGAATTTGTAACATAATAAAATTAAATTATAAATAAAATTGGCAACAATAAAAAATTATTTGTTGGCAATACACAACAACTAGTTTTAGTTGTTGCCAAAAATAAAATGTTTAACAAAATAAAATTAAATTATAAATAGAGTTGGCAACACTAAAAAACTTTCTGTTGGCAATACACGTTAAATTGGGCGGGCAATTTGTTGCGGCCCAAAGTTTCAATTTTCCGCCAAAAACAAAGGCGGCCAAACGAAAAACCTTTTAATTACTTTCCCGGATTTTTTGCTCTCTCTAGTAACTATTCTTACTAGGGTTTTTCAATTCTAATTCAAAGATGTTTCCCCTGTTATTTGTGCTGATAAGAAGATCTATTGTTTCTGCTGATAATAAGACCGACGATTTGTTGCTGCCGATCAGAGAGAATGACTTATTGCTGGTGATCGGAGAGAACGGTAAGCACTCTAATCTATCTTTTGTGGTTGTTATTTATATGTAGATTTCCAAGTCCCTTATTGTAACTAGCGAGAAACACAAGAATTCTACCCACCTCTTTTCAAAACAAAGGAAAAGAGAAGAAATTGTTCCATATTAGCGAAAGAAATTGTTAGAATAAAAGTGAAAGATCCGAGAAGAGCCGTGATTGAATTTTGTAGGATCAATGAAAGATTAGCGGGGAAAATCCACCTTCATTGTTTTTTTGGAAAGATCAAATTGGAATGACGCAAAAATTGAATTAAATTGAATGATACTCCTAATAATAAGAGTAAAAGAGGTGCTCCGATGCTTTCTCTCCTTCGCCGCTTTCGCTTTTTAGTTATTGTCTCTCTCTTGGGTATAGTGGTTGGCCGTCAGCTATTCTTGAACAAGCTCATTCTCTGTTGCGTTCTGCTTGTTACTTCGTATTGCTGCTGATTGGAGAAGAACTGGTACGAACTCTATCTTTAATTGTTTTACCCGATTAATGCTTCAATTGTTGAATAGCTGCTCTTCTTGCAATATTACAAACTCCTGTAGCAAGTGCCCTATCCTCCATCATCTGTAGACTGTCGGCAGAAAATCTATTTTCTATTTCTGCAATTTCTTTATCATTTTTGCTTTTTTTTGTTGCAAATTGTACTACTAAGCGTGCAAATTATACTAAAGCATCCAAGAGACTTCTTTCCTCTGCTGAAATATTTAGAGTGATTGTGACCATTTGTTGCTGCCTTGATTTAAGAGTTGTTGTTTGTTGTCGATCACCTTTATGACTAGCAGCTGAAGTGTTTGGAATAGGCTGTTGTTGCTGTAGAATAACTGTATGTGCTATTGTATTTTGTATTGTAGGAGCGCATGAAAATAACTGATTGGGAGGTGGCAAATTCCAGCCTCCAACGAGATAGCTGGTACTATTTTCTGTTGCTGCTTTACTATTGTTGCTGTCCATCCTTTACTATTGTTGCTGTCCATACACTGCCCTTATAACCATCATTGGTAACCCCTAAAGTCTAGGCAGAAAGATGTTTGTCAGAGTTGTGCATTTCCCTGTTAGCAGCTGTAGTTTTAGGAGATAATTTAGAGGGTTGTTGGACTTTTGCTTTTCCTTGGTTAGTAGAAGTTTGCCCAAAACCTGCACCATCTGATACAATACCAAATAGCATTGTATATACCATCTGATATTCGAACTCCTGGTTGCATAGCTTGTTGAATAGCTGCTCTTTTTGATTAAAAAAAATGAAGAGTAGCAACTATTAGATAGTCGAGTGAGTGAAGAGTAGCAACTAGAGCACCTTGTTCTGCATTGTTTCGAATCACTTAACTCTGCAATATTAATATGATTTTCGAATGAAATGAAATGCAATGAGATTTTAGTCCACAATGCATCCGTCATTCCCAGCTGTGATCGCAATACAACCACACTACATATGACTCTATGTTATTTGACCTTGTCTTCATGTGATCTCTAAATATAATAAGTGTTGGAACCATTTTTTGATTGCATAGCTAACAAATATGTTCCTAAATGCATCCAAGGTAGGGATTTCAAATCGTGACATATCTCAGTTTCTTATGTTCATTTTCTACTTCCCTGAAATCTAATATTTTATGCTTCGTGTATGATGTCTTCTTATAAGATTTATAGAATGGTAATATTTATGATGAGTTTCTATAATTGATGTCTAAGTCGCAGCTCTATCTTCCACTTTAATGAAGCTTAGAGCCTTAGTCATTTTCCTCTTAATAGGAGAGAATTATCCGTGAGTGCCTCTCTGGATTCTATATATTAATTTTGAAAAGGAAGGATTTGGAAATGATGATCTATAGTAACATGCCTATCTGCAGCAACATGAAGTTCTGCAACAATCTTTGCCTGGTTCCCTGTATGAACTATGTAATTATTATGATACATTTTGACTACACTCCTTGATCCATTTCTGTCCAAAATCTCTACTCATTGACTACACTCTTTAAAAGCAAACTTACTATTAATAATATAAGTCAAATATGATGCCTGATGATAACAGACTACTGGAAAGAAAGAATAAAGAATCTGAATAGCATATATAAGACAAACAATGATCACTTTCTAGGAAAACTGGAGTCAAAAAGCTTTCTGCATTTGCAAAATTTTTGAAAGATCCACCTTGCTTTTCTTTCAATAAATAGTAAAAAAAAAAGCGCTTTCCATTTAGTCCAAGAGTTGTCACACAGATTGTAAGTTAGTAAAAATCTATTTAAGTAAACACTGCAAACTCCATATCCTATCTCACGCTCCCATAGTCTTAGAAATGTTCCTGACTAAGATATGCAATGTAGTACTAGTGTTATACATAGTTGCTACATATCTATGTGTAGTATTCATAATTTGAATTCTTACAAGAAAGTACTATGTTTAGCAGAATGGAGTTTCTACTACAATTCTCAGCATTATTTCAAATTTAAGTGGTTCTAATGATGCGAGTTGTTCAAGACTTATGGATGACATCACGGTAAGAAAACTTCATCTAACTCTTGTAAAAGTAAATTCCTGTGTACTTTATAGATTTTTCTTATAAAATATAATTATAATTTATCTTCTTTTGTAGGGTGAGCATGAGTAAACCAACATAGATGGCAATATGGTTCATCAATACACAAGTTGCTGGAAGAAAATTTGCTTTTAAGGTTGTTATTAGAATAGAAATTATGACTTTTGGAGATGTCCTTGTTCTTTTTTCTAAGTAAAACCATATGTTTTAGTGGTATTTAGTTTTTGAAAGTATGTAAAATACTCTGTTTCAGTTGTATTGACTTTTTGCAAATATATATCATATATCAATTTATACATATTTGTGATGTTTTAAAAGATACAAAATGTAAATTGTGTATTATTGGCAACAACAGAAAATGTAAATTGTGTATTATTGGCAACAACTACATATTTATTGTTGCTAGTTGTATAACAGAAAATGTAACATTATTGGCAAAAAGTGATTTTGTGGCCACAATAATGCTTGTTGCTAAAATCCTTTTATAACTATATTAACTACCCTCCCGCCAATTTTCTTGCCACAACGTAATATTGTTGTGAAAAAATAATTATTTATCGCAACAATAATTGTCGTTGCTAAATAATTTCATAAGGTACAACTGTGTGACCAAAATATAATTAATGGCAACAACATTCTTTGTTGCGTTAAAACAATATTTTGCAACAACATCTTTTATTGTTGCAAAAACTTTTCCCATCAGCATTTATTGCAATGGCATGCAACAACTTTTAAGTTGTTGCCAAAAGTACTTTTTGCAACAATATGTAATAAATAGCAACAATAAAATTTGTTGCAAATTCCATATTATCTTGTAGTGTATATTATGTATGTTAGCATCATATGAGATTTTAACTATTTCTGGGGTGGCTTAGTGCTTGAGCAATTATATCGGATGGGACGATATCCCTTGATCTAGGATTCTGTGCAATCCTGTTATATGAGGTATGTTATGAAGATAAGACCATTATTGTGTTCAGAATAAGGGGAAGGCCTTGTCTGGAGTGTAGACTTGTTGTGTTGTTGACTCGGCAATTGATTATGAATGTTGGTACATCCCTTTTGTCATGGCGGTATGGTAAAGATTAGAGTAAGGTTTGTATATGTCATGGGGTACAATGGGAGCATCAGATCAGTAGAATTTTGGAAAAATTGGTCAGAGAATATTATTGTGGACCTGTGGATTTAGTGTTGCAAAGTAAGAATTCAGCAAAGTTATGGCGTTACGTTTGAGTACGGCATGTAGTGATTGATATGGTAATCGTATGTTGTAAATAGGCCTGGCATAGGATTTTGGATGTCGGAATCGGACCCTAAGGCTTATTTGCTTGAATAAAAAGGGAATAGTTTCAAGATTTATCGAGCTTATGTGCTCAGCTAAGTTGTGGTAGCACGGGAAGGTGCGTGAGGTGCTAAACAGTGATTTCACACTACTCCAGTACAGTTCTCAGCACGTTCGAGGATGAACGTATGTTTAAGTGGGTGAGAATATAATGACCAGGCCGGTTGTTTTGAGTACTAGCGTTCCGTTCAACAGTCAGAGGCCATAAACAGCTTTAATTCACGTATTATGACTTGTACACGTGGTCGAAATTTAGTTTGGGGAAGTCCAGAGTTGAATTGGTAAGAGAATTCTCATTTCGGAAGCTTAAATTGAAAGAAATGAACTAGGATTGGAAAGTTGAGTAGATGACCTCGAAATCGGGATCTGAAGGTTCCAGCAGGTTTGTATGATGATTTCGGACTTGGGCGTATGCCCGGTGCGAGTGTTGGATAACCCGGGAGCATTTTGTTTTCTATTATGGAAGTTAGCATTTTAGAAGAAATTTCATAAGTTTGGCTTAAAGTGCGTTTCAGTGTTATCAATGTTTGTTTGGGATTTCGAGACTGGGAATAGCTCCGTATGGTGATTCTAGAGCTGAGAGCGCGATCGGGAGTGAATTCGGAGGTCCGTATACCATTTTGAAATCATTTGGCTAAAGATAGAGAGTTGAAGGTTTTTGGAGAATTTGACTGGGGGTGGAATTTTTAATATCGGGGTTGGAATCAAATTCTGGATGTTGGAGTAAGCCCGTAATGTCAAATAATATTTGTGTGCAAAATTTAAGGTCAATCGGACATGATTTGATAGGTTTAAACAACGGAAGTAGAAGTCGGAAAGTTCAAAGTTCATACACCTCGAATTGGGGTGATTCATAGTCTGAGCATTGTTTGATGTGATTTGAGGCCGCGAGCAAGTCCCTAACATGTTTTGGGGTTGGTTGATATGATTGGTTGGGTTTCCAGGGGCCTCGAGTGGATTCGGGGAGGTTAACAGATCGAAAATAGAATTTTTGAGAAGGCTGAGTTTGTTGGTATCTGATATTTCCGCTTCTACAGAAAAGGGACCTCAGAAGCAGCCCCGCAATGGCGATAAAGGGAATTGCAAAAGCGGTTTTGGACCTGAGGCTCGAGGACCATAGATGCAGTCAAAGTTTCGTAGTAGCGGGACCGCATATGCGGAAGCGACGTCGTAGAAACAGAAAGGGCAGCCTAGGAAGGAGAATGCAGATGCGGTTTGGGGGACCGCACTTGCGGAATCGTAGAAGCGGTCTGGCAACCGCAGGTGCGGAAAGCGGCTAGGGCAGAATGTTTTAAAACCTGATTTTACGTGATTTCTCATCACATTTTTCATGGCTTGGGACGATTTCGGGGAGCTTCAAAAAGAGATTTTTGTCATCAATGTTAAGGTATGTTATCCCTAACTATTTTGAGTTAAATACATCAATTATGTATGGATTTTAGCATTGAAATTAGTATAAAAATTAAGGTTTGGGTGGAAAACCTAAAAAATTATATTCTTGGATTTTGACCACGATTTTGGATATGGAATTTAGAAAAAATCATATATTTGAGTTCGTGAGTTCTTGGGTAAAGTTTATCTTCGAAAACTTTTGGATTTCGGGCATGTGGGTACAAGGACATGTTCGTCAACTTCGCATCCGGGGTTAGGAATGGTTATAAATTGAGTTGTAAGGTATAATTGAGCATATATTAATGTGTTTGTGTGATCATTGGCTAGTTTCGGTGCGTTGTGTGTTGGTTCAAGTCTTCAGAAGGATGCAGAATGCCTGTTGCGAGTCTTCGGAGCGAGGTGAGTCTCCTTTCTAATCTTGTGAGGATGATTTTACCCCATAGGTGAGTTAAATTATTCATGTGCTCCTATTTGTGGGGGCTGCGTACGAACGAGGTGACGAGAGTCCGTGCGTAGCTACTATCATGCTATTGTCTGGGTAGTCTAGCACCCAAAAGCATGTTATACTTGAATAAATTATGAACTCATTGATGACTTGGATTGTTTAAATCACCTTAGATTAGTAAACAAATTCAAAAAGAGATTAAACATCATTTCGTGAATTGCTAAACATATATTTGGCTTATTTGGATAAATACTCCTCGATAAAATTATGATTAGCTATTTGAGCATGTATCTTACGTGTAACCGCGTCGCATGGATGATTCGCGAGCGGGGTAATAAATCACATTAAATTAATAAATGGATTTCTAAAGAGACTTAAGCTTCGTTTTCTCAATTATTAAAAAGAATTGGCCTTCCTTGGATAATTGCTCCACATTGAATTCTTGACTGATTGTCTGTCTCTGTGTGCATTTATTTTGGACCAGGCCGAAGACCTTGGTAGATTAATAGATGCATCTATAGGCGCGTCGTCGACCCTTGATAAGTGCAAATTTATTTCTATTGGATCGGATCGTCGCCTCGGTATGATTTGTGTATGCTTGTATTGTTTCCTGGACTTGTTTAAGTCGTTACATGCCTTACTCTGGCTCGAGGTCATCTTGTTAATAATGAAAAGAAATCTTGGAAAATTTCCTATTAAAGAATTATGTTTTTACTTATTTCCTCTATCTGGATAAAAATCACGTTAGAAAATAAATCCACTGTTTGATATGTATATTAAGGATAAATAATCATTGGACTATTAGAGAGTGTCAAGTTGACCATCTCGTCTCTATCCCTTCGGTATTAGGCGGGACACTCACTGATTACACGTTGATTACGTACTCATACTACACTTCTGTGCATTTTTGTTGCACATGTGTATATATACCTTTAGTAGCCTACGAGGCGTAGCAGCATGGACGTTTTTGGGACTAGGTAAACAACATCATTCGAGGCGACCGCAACTAGGGTAGTCCCTTCCAGTGTACTGTATTTGCCTCACGTCCACTGTATTCCAGGCAGATGTTGTATTTTATTTCTCTTATCAGTATTCGCTCATGTACTCGTGACACCGAGTTCTAGGACGGTTTACGAAAGATTTTTAATAATCGTTATTATCTGAATTTGAATTTTAGTAGTGAAATTTTATTTATAAAAATGGAAGAAAAAACCTTAGATTTTTAAAAGTATTAAAAGAAGAATCAATTGATAAGTTAGTTGGCTGGCCTGACAGAGGTGTCCGGTGCCACCATGACCCTTAATCGATTTTGGGTCGTGACAAAAAAAGTGCCATCGAAACTTAAGGGGAAGTTTTATAGAGCTGTGGTTAGACCTGCCATGTTGTATGGGGCGGAGTGCTGGCTGGTGAAAAATTCTCATGTTCAGGGAATGAAGGTTGCGGAGATGAGGATGCTCAGGTGGATGTGCAGGCTCACCAGGTTGGATAAGATTAGGAATGAAGTTATTCGGGAAAAGGTGGGGGTAGCCCCGGTGGATGAGAAGATGCGGGAAGCGAGGCTTAGGTGGTTCGGACATGTGTGGAGGAGGAGCCCCGATGCGTCGGCGAGGAGTTGTGAGCGGCTGGCGGTGGTCGGCGCGAGTCGAGGCAGAGGAAGACCCAAGAGGTATTGGAAGAGGTGATCAGGCAGGCTAGAATACATAAAGATAAAATATTCATTTCAGAATTGAATAACTGAGTAGTTAATAGTTTAGGAATTTGTCGGATAGGGGCCCCTAGTATCTTTCGCACTTCTTTCCCGGTCTGGGGGTTTGGTAGGGCTCTCTATAGATGATTTGTGTATTGGTTTATGTTTTGAGATTACTGCGTGCCATTTTATTTATGGTTTATGGTTTATGTTTTGATAATTATCTATGTAAGTGACATTATAGTGTAAAAGTAACTTCTCGTTTCAATTTATGTTATCATGTTTTATTGGTTATGGAGTTTATAAAAAAAATAAAGACTTTTAGAATTTATGGTCCTATACAAGTCAAAAAGGGATCATCTTGTGGGATTATACTGGGTAATTGTTGTTGTTGTTGTTGTTATTCCAAATGATATGAATCCATTCTTCTGCAAAGCACATCTGCAAAAAAAAAAAAAGAAGAAGAAGAAAGAAGAGACTTACCGCGAGCAAACCCAACTTTCAAACCGAAAACTAAACCTTTAATAATTTTAAAAACAAAAAGAAGAAACTACGACGAGAGAAATTAAAAAATAGTCAGCTTTACACTTGGTCATTCACAATTAGTAACAATTTCAAAAGTAATCGAAGTTTAACTACTTTTCATGTGAAGGTAAATCTGTACAAAAACACTATTGAAAAAAATTCAGAAAATACTCCAATCTAATATACTGAATTCCAGTATAATATACAGAAACTTCAATATATAATAAACTGGAGTTCAAGTATAATATACCGGTCCAGCATAATATGCTACAAGTTTATACACAGATGCACCAATTTCCAGTATCATGTTAGAATTTTATGCATGTTGAAGTTGCAGCATAATATAGTCGAAAAAAATATCAAATAATAAATACGGCCGAAGAAAGAAACGTAGGTTTGCAAGCAATATAAGTTAATTATGACAAGTGATTTATTGCTAGGGACTTAAATCTATGTGACATTAGAATTGTTTTTGGTTCTTTTAAAGTGATTTATTTAATTCTACTTTGAATAGTAGAAAATTACAAAGAATTAGCAAAATGAAGAGCTTGTTGCCTGTTGGAACCTAGATTTCTTGTCCTAAAATATAGGCTTTCGTAAAGGCCTAAAAGTACAAGTACGATATTACTCCTAGTTGTATTCAAAGTTTTAAGAGATTGATTTTTAAATATTACGTATCTGATGAACGACTACGGAATTTTTAATTTTTCCATCACGTAGTGTACACTGATTATCCGAACTCTATTTATATCCTTCAAAAATATTTTGAAAGATAGTTGTTTGGTGGATAATATTGTAATATTTCAACTTCTTCCTAACGTAATTTTGCATGGACTTGTATTTGAATAAAAAGAAACTATCAAGTCATTTGAATAAAAATTAGCTAGAGTCCTTTCCTTTCCAGTATAATAACCACTAGATCATTCCAAACTAACCAATTGGACAATATCAAGTGTATCTAAAATATTATTTCCCTTGTTTTTATCAACATTGTGGAATCCTTACCAAGTTTTATCTAGGGGTGATCACAAAAATCCGAAAAACAAAACCAAATTGAACAAAAAAATTGATATTTTTTTATTTGGTTTGGTTTTGATTTTAAATTTTAAAAACTGAACAAATTTCGTTTGGTTTTTGTTTTAATCAGAAAAAACCCGGGAAAAAAATCAAACCAAACCGACTATAGGAGTAGCTATTTTAAAATTATTATGACACACACACACACAAAAACCAAACCGAATATAGGAGTAGCTATTTTAATATATATATATATATATATAAAGTTCAAAATTTTAATGGTAAATGTTAATAGTATGCACCTTTAGTATAGTTCTTTACCTTTACATTATAGTTTGATTGGTAGTTTTCTTTTGTTAATTGTAAGAATCTATTTCTTGTTAAAAATAATATATTTTTAATTGAGTCCTTAAATTATTCATCACTATTTGATTCAACTATTATCAGTATATCTTAGTAAATAATAGATTTCTCAAAGAGCAATTGATTTGATAGTGTTACGTTGAAAATATGGTCTCCGGAATATGTGTTTGGTACTGTATGTATTATATTTAAGAAAACACCGATAAATAATCGAAAATACCAAAAAACCGACAAAACTCAACATAAACAGAATTGAGAAAACAGACTTAATTGGTTTGGTTTGTTTCTAATATTTGAAAAACTGACTTACTTGCTTTGGTTTCTTTTTGGGAAAAAATCGATCCAAACCGAACCATGAACACTCGTAGTTTAATCTATCCAAAGAGTAAATGATCCAAGAGAAGTTGGAGGAGACTTAAACTGACTGAAAGGATGAAACTCTTAAAATTGATATTGTCATCCCTTATCAAATTAAGTTAATCACCATATCAAAATTACAGCATAAATAATCAGACATCAAAAGAGATACAAAGATTTTACGTAATTGACCTACATTTAAGAGAAAATAAGCAATTCACTATATAAAAGATGGTACAAAATATCGAAACCACATTAAGAGGCACATACAATTTCACCCTATGGAATAGAGCTGCAATATTGAAGCTGTTGTGGGCAATCTCTCAAAAAAAGGATACACTTTAGGTCTTATGGACTCAGCATCAATTATAAAAGAAAAATACTTAAAGGAAAGGAAAACACCAAGAAGCAAGGTGGGTGGTTAGAAAGATATTTGAGGTTATACAATAGCTAGCACCGGACAATTTGGCAACATATACCAAATTCAGCATTAAGAAAGCCTATAAGGACAGTCTTCCTCAATACCCAAGTCTATTGGAAAAGCTTGATTCTCTGTAAAGGCATGATACCATAATATCAGTTCATTCTATGGATAGATCTTCAACATAGACTGGCAACAGTAGACAAAATACAAAAGTAGGGAATACAAGTGCAAAGTAAGTGTGTGTTATGCTCAACAGATGTAGAGGAAACATGCACTCGCCTGTTCTTTGAACATAGCTACTCCAAAATTATATGGCAGAAACTACTTCAATAAACAGGAAAGCAGAGGCAAGTGAGATCATGGAGTGAGGATCTAGAAATAATAGAAGATTTCAATAACTGAAGAGAACAACTACAAACAGACTGAAAGAAATGGCTCTACAATTGCATATTGTAGGGAAAAGATATTCCAAATGGCTGAATGAATTAGATAGATTAAGAGGTTATCCAGGCAAGGAGCTACCAATAAATCCTTGTCTCTACTCTCTACAACCGATACCTTTTCTAGAATGTGAGTAGTTATAGAGCTTGAAACTGGTAATATCTAGTATAGCGATAGTTGTCATAGTTAATTTTTGTATGTTCTTGTCTCTAGAGTCCAATGAGCAGATGTGCTTGTAAATAATTATATTTGGTTGAATTAAAAATAAAAAAGGCACACATAAGTGGCAAGGTAACACTTGTCTCAATAATTCCCCCCTAAACAAGACACTCAAATGTCTTATGACTATATTATGGATGTTACTGAATGATAAGAAAAGATCCTTAATTTACAAAAGCTAAAATATTCTTCTCCAAGAAAAAGGACTAGCCAAATATGAGAGGTTTATAAGTTTCTTTTAGGAAAATAAAAACTCAATTATAGTAAATATATTGCACTTCCTTCAAGTTATATGAAAATCAAATATGTGGAAAAAATAGGGACAAACACCTAAAATTTTTCCCTCTTGGCCTGAATTATAGCCAAATGCCTTTTGTTCATAACTGCGTGTTGAATTGCACACATATATAAATAGATCGAATTGCTCGCATATAGTGGTCGCAAAATGGTTAAAAGACATCAATTAAGCACCATATTATCCATTAAATAATAGGTTGGATAATAAACTTTTTAAAAACGGATCAAATATGGATAAGAACCATATTATCCATTTAGAAAATGGATAACCAATGGGTAATCAATAAATAACCAATGGATCTAATTAACTTTTACATTGTAAAGCCTCAAATTTGTGGTTTCTCAAGTCGGGGATACTAAGAATTCTCCCAAAATTGATCATATGCAAAGAGTCATGGCTAATATGGTTACTCTTTTTTATCTGTATTAAATATGAATTGGGTCGAATAATTAATTCATTTTCTCATTACCCATTTCGACTCCAACTATATCTGACCGACCAACTTATTTGCCACTCCCACTCGCACACATGAATGGGAGCAATGCAAATTTGCTTCCCCTCCCTCTCCCTCACGAAGAGGCGAATCTATAATTTAAATTATTTAGTTTAAAATGAATCTAATATTTGTGACTGGCAACAGCACTTTCTTATCATACACATGTAATAAGTCCTTTTATATGTATCGAATCAAGTTTATGGCAATGTAGGGAGTGTTTGGTATAATGGAAATGCTTTTCGGAAAAAATATTTTTCAAGAAAATATTTTCTTGCAAAACAAGTAGCAATTTTATATTTTTAGTATTTGTACGCAAATTAAGAAAAATGATTTCTCAAGAATATTCATAAATAATTTAGATATAATATATATTAAGTCATAAACTTTCAAACCAAAAATCTTCCGAATCCACATTTTTCATAACTTTCGAACCGCTAAACTTTCGAAACCCCAAAATTTCTAACCCGTAAATTTTCATACACATAAACCTCCAAACTCATAACTGTGGAACTTGTAAATTTTTGAACATGCAAACCGATAAATAAAAAAATTAAAATTGAAAATATATTAAATTTTTTTTCGAGAGGGGGGGGATAGAAAGACGAAAAAAATAGAATTTAAAATTACAAAAAAAAAGTATTTTTTTATGCGTGGGAAGAGGAGCGGAAAATGAAAAAAAAAATTGAAATTGCAACAAAAAAATAAGGTAAAAATTAATAATTCTTTTGCGGGAGGGCGGTGGGGGTGGGGGTGGGGTGGGGGTGGGGGTGGGGGTGGGGTGGGTGGGATTGGGTGGAAGGGTAGTAGAGTGGATGGTAACGAAAAAATTGAAATTTAAAAAAAAAAATCTTTTTTGAAGAGAGGGGATGGGGTGAGTTGGTTAGGGTGAGGAAGGTTGATAAGGAGTTTTGGAAAATGTTTTCCTTTCTCTTCGATACGAAAAATATTTTCTTCCAGTTGAAAAAAAATAAATTTACAAAAAAATATTTCCAAAATATTTAAGCTAATCAAAAATCAAAAAACTAGAAAACATTTTCCGTAAAATGTTTTCCTTCACGTAAAGCATAACAACAATGTTTAACTACAAAACACGTATCATTGAACTTGAAGAGATAAGGAAGAAATGTGGTGATCAGTACATAATTTGAAACATGCAACAATGCCATAAAAAATAAAACTTATTACCGAAGATGTTCGATAATTTTTTTGCTAAACAGAAATGAAAGACGTAAAAAGAAAAACAGAAGGAGAAGGTTCCACAAAGGCTCATTGCTACTTAGATCCTGGCCAGCTGCATAATCAATCACCTGTAATAAAAAAGGTGCAGATAAACTTTTATAAATTTTAAATTAAAGAATAAATTTCTTTTTTTTTTTTTTGGCTTTGTATTTCAAGAATCATATAGGAATACCGAAGCAGAAAATAACTTACAGAAATTTGGATTCTGCTTCAGCAGACGCAAGTAAGGATCCACAGGTTCACCATTTGCGGCATAGCTTGGATCATATAACATGTTTCTAATAGGCCTACGTTTGATCAAGTAAACAATTATAATTAGTTAACATTTGAATTCCTTTATTTTCATGTGCTAAGTATTTAAATTGATGATTGCTTTTGCAATTTGTGAAATATAAATTTGATTATAGAAAATCAAATATTTACTTTTAATTTATTAATTTTTTTATAACTAAAAGATGTTAATTACCTGCGAACCCAGGGAGAGTCTCTTCTCGGCTGGCTATTCTGCATTCATCTCATAAAAGAAATTAAAAAAAATACTCCTACATATTTTAAACTGTTATACATACAAATCTTCTGCAAAATAAATCTATGCAGGTAAGAGAAATATAAAATTGAAAATAAATTAGAGATGAAACATACTCCAGAACGAGAAGATGATCCAGCGGATAGCATTCTACCACGTGCATGATTAGCCTACATCCATTTTATATTAAAAAGAGAGGATCAATAAAAATATTATTTCTAAGAAGTTTATTTACATAACAACTCCAGAATAGATAAAACTTATGTATGATTTTGACAGTTATACCCTTGAACTATTAGCTACTGTACTTTCTGCAGCAGGAAGGGGAGCCGGGATAGAGTTGGCATTGGATCCCTATACCAAAAAATGAAATTAAAAAATATTAATCATGTAAATTTGAATTGCAAGCATCACCCAAATATGGATAATATTTAAAATAAATGAACGTTATAATAAAGGAAAGGAAGCCAAGGACAAAACCTCTAGAGATATTCGGCCTAGGGTAAAATTGAGTTCAGGATATTGATTAATCGAAGGCCTATATCAAGTAAAAGAGTATGAGCTTATAGAAATTTATTTTTAAATTTATTTGATTATAAATATTAAAGTTTAGTAAATTAGCGAAGGATATTTTATTAATAACGAACACACTTTTTCCTCCTTGATTTTGGCTAGCAAGATTTCTGGATTGGGAAGGTATACCACAGCTCAACATCAACCACTTCTCATAACCCAAACATCAACATCTGTTTGGATTCAAATGCAACAATCCAGCTCTGACCATCTCAACTGGACATTGGAAACAAGTTTCAGGAATTAAATTTGCTACTTCCATTCAAAAGTAGCAGAAAACAACATCAGTTTAATCAACTGTTTGATCACAACAACAGTAGGTTATACATTGTGCAATAAATGATGCAACAAATGCAGTAACTGAACAAGAAGTAAAGAGAACACGCTCCTGTCACCTGAACAACAATGCCTCTTACTACTTGTTCTATTGTATTTCCTCCTTATCTCCTCCTCTATTCAGACAGTTAACTTTCTAACACGTTTGTTCACTTGTCAGTTTAGAATCACAGGGACAGGTTTATCTTAAAAGAAGTTAATCAGACTTCTGGACATTCTCTATGAATGAAATGCTTACAGGAACAACAACTTCTCACAGGCAACTTGTATGTACAAATGTGTTTTCAACTCTATTAGAACAAGGAAACATCATAAATGGGACAGCTCCATTCAATCACAACACTAAAGGTTTCCAGGAGGGTACTACATGTTGAATCAAACAAGACATCAAAGATGCCTGCCAATTGTTTACAATCCCGCAGTAAGTTTTTTGAGTTTTTGGACAGTTCGGGTGCTTTCTTTCAGTGGTATTAGCTTCCTTGAAGCTCATTCTGATGGAAGTATCTAAATTGGTCAAAAGATCTCAATTACTATAGGGACAAAGCAACATCTTTGTATTATGTTATCATTACAGAATACTTCCATCCTTTACATAAACTTAGAGTTTGTTCTAGGTTTATTTCAAATGTAATTTGTATATTCCATTGGCTATCATTGTTTGATAAACAATAGGATCAACATCATAGTTTCATCTCATCAAAGTGGTCAAATACCATTTGGTTACCATATTTGGTTAACCAAAAAGTATTTTTATCTTATGTGTGGAGGTAAGGTTTATGTCCCCCTCCAATGTGTTGTAATTATATTTCGTATTTATGAAAAAAAAAAGCAGTTGGATAAAAAAAAAAAAAAAAAAAACTATAATACATGATTTGATATTGCAAATGAAATAAGTCAAATGTACACCTTGGTGCAAGATTGTTTCCTTGTGACACACTCCCCATCTTATCATGCACGAGTATGTTAAGCTCATCTACCTCTGTACTAGGGTTTTGGTCCTTATCAACCAAATCAAATTATATAATTTGAAAGTCGAATCGGATATAACTAATGAAAGTCGAGTATATATGTCTCCCTTCACGGCCACAAAGGTCAAGTATATCTCTCCTCACGTCCATAGCATAGGTATGCCTTAACAACGAAGGCGTAACGTCAACTCGCTCACATGGGTACTCTGCTCCCTCCACCCGTTTATATTTTTGGGACGTTAGCAGTCCTTAAATGAATTATGTTTTGACGAGGGGACCTTCTTTCTATATAAGGAAGGGTTTCCCTTATTGTAAGGCCAAGTGTTATTTCATTAATAATACAATTTCTGACTATCTCTCTCTATCATTTTCTCTCTATTATTTTATCTCTCTCTTGATCTCTCTGGAGATTTTTATTGATAATCCGCATAATCTTGTTGCAATCTCATCAGGATAAATAACACACAAATCGTAGATCTGTCTTCGGGATTTATTGTAATTGATTACGATTTAACCTTTCATAACTTTTGATTGTCCCTAACTCATAAAGCAATCGATAACTTTTAAGTCAAACAACATATGTTAGTTCACAGAAAATGACCTAATATAGTATTTGGGGAAAAAAACAATTTTCATTAATGGTAACATTAAAAGATGAAGAAATTATATTAATAAATAGAGCACTTTGATCTGTAGTTACGTACCAGAAAAGAACCAAAGAGTATTTGACGTTGTTGCTGCATAGGAGAATCAACAGACACAGTAGCACTCGATGACTCAATTTCAGCAGAGGTTGAGTTAACATTGTTTTGATCATTAAAATTGTTGGTGCTTCCCTGTGTACTTGACGACATTTTGGTTTCAAAAGTTTCCTGAGGATCATAAAATAGGAAACAGAATTATTAATTTCATGCAAATTTAGTGTGCACAGAAACACAAGTATTGCATACAACATGTAATAAAGGTATCTAGTCTAAACATATCGCACGATCTTACTTATTAATGATTTTACATATACATATGATTTCTCAACTTTTCTTGTTCATTTCAACATGTTTAATTTGAAATTGATAGCAAGATTTGATGTTCTCGTTTTTAGTTCCTACACTTATTATTTGCTCCGTTAGATTTCATGTTTTTTTTTTAAACTTGAAGGACGATTAAAAATGAAGAAAAAAGATGATTAACAATTAGAGAATCTTTGGTAGATTGATGTAATTAGTTGCGATATAAAGTTAGAATCTTTATAATAAATTGAATAAAGAAAACAAAGCAACTTAATGATGTATCTCGAAAAATATAAAAGAGAGAATGCAACCACGTTCTAATAATAGACTTCCAATAGAAAAAGGACAACAAAAATGTGCCTCTACATGTAACACGAAGTTATAATTTACGTAGCATCTTAACCAGAGCAAGTCGAGTAACAATAACACCAACACAAACCTATACTAAAAAAGGTAAAAAGAAATGTTAGAATATCTTTCAATACATACCTAAATGAAGAAAAACAAAATCCAATCAAAGTTATATTTTAGTTACTAATTTTCATTATTGAGAATACTTTTTACATTAAAAGTATAACTAAGGAAGACACCGACACGCAAGACATAACTTTTTTTGATTAAATTCAAGACATAACTTTATATGTATAGGATTCAAAATCTTTCTCCACTTTTTATAGCTCTTAGAAAGATAGAATGGTGGATGTTCTATTGTACAAGCAGGGTGCAGCTAAAAAAGAAAAGAAAGTTAGAAAGATTAAACCCTCAAATGTAGGCAAAAAAAATATTGTTAACTGGAGTAGAAAAAAAGGACCCAAAAAAGGGAAATTACCCTTTGACTCTTGAGATGCGGTGAAGAAATGGGGAGGAAAATGGCTATATTTATAGGTACATGAAACCCTCAAATATGAAAAAGTGGACCATGCACCCCCGATTAATTTCTTACTAATTACATTATGGAAGGTGAAAAAAAGAATAAAGAGAAATATTATTCCTTTTTAAGATTTGAGGCAATCTTGTTTCTTTTCAACTTCTTAAATAGTTTCAGCACAACCAAAATTAAATGTTAAATAAAAAGAATAACAAATTAAATGTGGAAACCCAGTTGAAAAGTGAAGAGTTTTCTATAATATAAAAGAAGAAAGCTCAACGTAATATTTCAAATTTTAGAAAAATTTACAGTCGACTAGTGGCAAAACTGAAATCTATATCTATATATAATTAAAAGTTAAAGACAAAAGTTTCTCGTGAAGTCAAATGTCACAACAATAACATGACACATGGCAGTTAGGACATTGGTCCTAATTATTAAGAACGGAAAAGGGCCTAAAATTTTGGTACAATAATGCCATTCATCCACCTATTGGGCCAAATATGCCCTTCCGTTAATGTTTTTGGCTCACAAATGCCCTTTGAGTTAACGGAGGGACACATGTCATCGTCCTATTAGCACATTCTAAATATTTTTTAATTAATTAAAAAGACTCATTATTCATACTCGAAAAATAAATTTCTAAAGCAATTTTTCTAAAACTTTTTTTTACTAAAACTGAAGAAAACAAAAGGATTTTTTCCAGTTTTTACAAAAAAATAGATTTGTTTTGCTAAAAAATGAAAAAATCAACAAAAAAAAACAGTTTTAGAAAATTATTTCTTTAAAAAACTCGATTTCTTTAAAAATATTTCTTTTTCCAATTTTCATGAACTTTGTAAAGGGAAAGAGTGTTTGTATAAAAAGTTTTTATATTTGGTTGGCATCTACAAAAAATGACTTCTCTTATTTGATTATAAAAAGTTATTTCCCTTTACAATATTTTGATTCTTGATATTATATCATTATTCCTATTACAGTTAGACTATATCAGTATAAAAAATTTTAATACTCAAAAATCTCATACAAACACTCTTTTTTTGCTAACTGTATCATCGGTTTAAGGAAATGTTTTTCTACAAATTATTTTTTACTCACAAACCAAGTAATCAATTAAAGAACGTTATCATGAATTTTTTTATTTTAAAAAAAATAATTTATTTTGCGAAAATATTTTCTGAAAAATGTGATCTGCCGTACCAAATGCACAAGCACTGGCCTTTGATTTTTAACAATTTCATAATAAGTGTCACACTTAATCAATTAAAAAATCCAGTTTTAAGAAAAATATTTATTTAAAAAACTGGATTTCTTTAAAAATATTTCTTTTTCCATTTTTTTAAAGAAATATTTTTCAAAAACTTAATTTTTTTTATTTTTTCAGTTTTTAGCAAAAAACATCTACTTTTTTCCAGTTTTTACAAAAATATTGTTTTAGAAAATTGCTTTTTAGATTTTATATTTATTTTTACAAAAACATTGTTTTAGTAAAAAAAATCTATTTTTTTGTAAAAACTGAAAAAAAAATCTTTTTTTCTTCAGTTTTTTAGTAAAAATATTTTTTTTTAGAAAAATGCTTTAGAAAATTATTTTTCAGGTATGAATAATGAGTCTTTTTAATTAATTAAGAAATATTTAGATTGGGCTAATAGGACGATGACACATGTCCCTCCGTTAACTCAAGGGGTATTTGTGAGCCAAAAACATTAACGGAAGGACATAATTGGACCAATAGGTGGATGGAGGGCATTATTGTACCAAAACGAATAGTTCAGGGGCATTTCAGGCCCTTTTCCGTATTAAGAATTACAATTTTATTGCTCTTGAAAGCCAAAATAACTACTAGAATTATTTGAAACTAGAAAATAGGCAAAAACAAAAATAATGCTCCAGAAACGGTTAGTTTTTACTGCACCCTAAAGTCTATATATTATTAAAAGGATAGGATAAAGCCCTCTCGTTAAGCCAAGTGACAACATCAAAAAAAGCACATAGCATAATTAGTTACTATTTAGTTTTTAATTAGTTATTAGTTATTGTATTTGAATTCAAATATCTATATATATATATATATATATATATATATATATATATATATATATATATATATATATATATATATATATATATATATATATATATATATATATATATATATATATATATATATATATATATATATATATATATATATATATATATATATATATATATATATATATATATATATATATATATATATATATATATATATATATATATATATATATATATATATATATATAAATATATAAAAAAGAACTACCTATTTAAATTGGGTAGGAGTAGTTTCAAGTTGGAGTTTAAAATTATTTTAAAATAAAAAAAATTAACTATAATAAAAAAATAAAAGAAGAAGAAGAAAAACTACTCATTCAAATCAGGGAGTAGTTTCAAGTTGGGGTTTTAAAATAAAAAATTATAATTTCAAATTGGAGAACAGTTTCAAGTTAGAGTTTTATAATTATTTAAAAAAAATAAAGCAGTAAAAACTTTTGATTCAAATTGTGGAGTAGTTTCTTTATATTCTATATATCTGTTGTACCTATCTATAATTAAAAGAAGAAGACAAAAGCCCTCATGAAGCCAACTGGAAAAATTTGAGAAAGACATTTGGCACTTTAATACATTACTCCAAATTATTAGGAAGTAAAAATAGAAATTACCATTTTATGAAAACCACCAACTAATCCCACTTCCTCTACTCCCCTTCCTTTTAAAAACTAACTTGTAACGATCCAACCGATCGTTTTGAGCTAGGGTTCGTCATTCAACAGTTTGAGGCCACGAGCAGCTTCATCTCAGGTATATTGACTTGTATGTATGGTCAGAATTAAAATTAAAGAAGTTTGGAGTCAAATTTAAATGAAAATTCTCATTTCCGAAGCTTAAAATTGAAGAAATGAACTAGGATTGGAATTTTGAGTATACGACCTCGGAATTTGGGATCTAAAGGTTCCAACAGGTTCATATGATGATTTCGAACTTGGGCGTATGCCCGGATCGGGTTTTGGATAAACCGGGAGCGTTTTGGCGCATATTATGGAAGATAGCATTTTAGAAGAAATTGCATCAGTTTGGCTTAAAATGCATTTTAGTGTTATTGATGTCCTTTTGGGATTCCGAGACAGGGAGTAGCTTCGTATGGTTATTCTGGATTTGGAAGCGCGATCGGAAAAGAATTCGGAGGTCCGTAGGTCATTTTGGAGTCGTTTGGCTAAAGATAGAAAATTAAAGGTTTTTGAGAAAATTTGACCGGAAGTGGAAATTTTGATATCGGACTCGAAATGCAAATCTTATGGTTCGGATAGCTTCGTTAGGTGATTTGGGACTTATGAGTGTGTCCGAAATATTTTTGTGATGACCGGTGTAGAATTAAGCTTGAATTGGCAAAGTTAGTATTTTGGCGAATTTCGGTTGATAGGTGAAATTTTGATCCAACGGTCGGAATGGAATTCCGAAAATTTCTATAGCTCTGTTATGTCATTTTGGACTTGTGTGCAAAATTTAAAGTCAATCGGACTTGATTTGATAGGTTTCGGCATCGGAAATAGAAGTTGGAAACTTCAAACTTCATCAAGCATGGATTGGAGGTTAATTCATAATTTTTGCGTTGTTTGATGTGATTTGAGCCGTCGACCGAGTCCATAATGTGTTTTGGGACTGGTTGGTGTTATTGGTCGGGGTCTCCGGGGTCTCGGATGTGTTTCGGATGCCCAACGGGTCATTTTTTGGAAGATTTTTGCCGTTTTGAGCATAAATGTAATGATCCACAGGTCTAATTTTAGTTCTAGAGATCCAAATTTGATTTCGAGACTTCGAGAATTTAAATCATGAATTATAGGACTGATCTGGAAATTTTGGTTTAATTTTATCGAGTCGCGATTGGGTTTTTGACGCGAAATGTGAGTTAATTGTTTAACGAGCGAAATTGATGTTAGACTGAGCAAATGAGATCCAAATGCAGTTTTTTTAGAACCACTGGATCCGTATCAAAATTACGGAGCCATAGGAAAAAGAATCGTCGAATTTCGAGTTCGTATGATGGAGTTAGAACCATTTTGGTGCAAAATAGTTGTGCTGCAATTTTTTTTGAAAAAGCTGCTGCATTTTATGGATAGTGAACAGTGTCCGCGCGTGAACAGTACCGACAAAAATTCTGGGCAGTATATCCGCGATTTTGGGTCATTTTCTTCCATTATTTTTGAGCAACTTAAGAACTTTTGGATAGAAATTGATGGGGAATCGCTGGGATATCATCGGAAGATCATCGGGGGTAAGTTTCTTGGCCTTAATTCGTTAGTTAATCATGAAATCCGTGGTTATTTCACTGTTAATTGAGGGTTTGAGCCCTAGGCCTAAATTATAGAAAATTATTGATTTGAATGGGCAAATGGAGTCCGATTTCGATAACTTTTACATGCACGGACTCGTATTGAGATAAGGAACCCAAATATATAACTTTCGTGATTTTTCGATAAGCGTACGGAAAGTCGGATTTTGGCAACTTGTGGGTCTTGGTGTATTTTGAATTGTTTTGATTGGGTAATTCCCAATTGGCATATTTTGATATGATTCTATTGATATTTATCAGATACTACGCCTGTGGAGGCCGACATTCGTGGTAAGAGAGTTGTCTCTTAGTGGTTTTGTACCGGAATTGAGGTAAGTGGCTTGTCTAACCTCGTGTGGGGGAACTTTCACCCCTAGGATATTATGTGATAATTTAAATGCCTTGTACGCGAGGTGACGGGCGTGTACATGCGCTGGTTGTTGTAACACACACTTTACTTGAATCGTCAAATTCGTGATATTCCTGTCCTTAGTTGATTAATTTATGATATTTACCTGGCATTCGTTAGGGAAGCATGATTAGATAGGATTTATCTGTCTAATTGCCAAATTGTCTTACTTGAACTTCTTGATAATTGTTGGCACTAGTTTTCGGTGAAGTTGTAGTTAAGCATATTATATTTTCTCTGTGCGTTTTCTTTATTTGTTGTGTTGGTGGACTGCGGGTTCAATTCCCGGAGATCCAAGGGCTGCGGGTTCGATTCCCAGAGACCCGGAGTTTATTGATATATTATTGAGATATGGACTGCGGGTTCGATTCCCGGAGATCCTGAGTTATTGGTAGGGACTGCGGGTTCGATTCCCGGAGATCCTGAGTTATTGGTAGGGATTGCGGGTCCGATTCCCGGAGATCCTAAGTTATTGGTAGGGACTGCGGGTTCGATTCCCGGAGATCCTGAGTTATTGGTAGGGACTGCGGGTTCGATTTCCGGAGATCCTGAGGTATTGATATATTATTGAGACATGGGCTACGGGTTCGATTCCCGGAGACCCAGGGGTACTATTGATGGGACTGTGGGTTCAATTCCCACAGGTCTTGGACTTATTAATTGAGATTGTTACTTGTTATTAGCTTAATTGTTGACGGTTGCAGTAATCACTTTATTGTTTTTATTTCGGAATTATTATCATTTAAACTGCTTATTATTGTTATTATCATTATGTTATTGTTCTCTCGGTAGGGCCCTGACCTTCCTCGTCACTACTCCATCGAGGTTAGGCTTGGCACTTACCTGAGTACCGCCGTGGTGTACTCATGCTACTCTTCTGCACACTTTTGTTGTGCAGATCCAGGTACATCAGGACAGGCTCATACTAGGTGATTCAGCAGCACTTTGGGAGACCTCGAGGTATGATCTGCTACGTCCGCGGATCCGGAGGCCCTCCTTCTATTCTGATAGTATTAGTAGATGTTTTCCTTCATTTCGTTGTTAGATACTCTTTACACATAGAGCCACGGTTGTATACTCTCTTTTAGTCTGTGTTGCCCGTGGGATTCCGGGTCTTGGTGGTGTTTTATAGAGTGTGTTTGACGGGTGTATGTGCCAAGCGGCTCAGATTACATTTCCTTTTTATATTATTTTTTCGCTATTTATTATTTAATGTTCATAAACGTGTATATTCCGCAATGTGTTAGGCTTACCTAGTCGTGGGGACTGGGTGCCATCATTACATATTCACGATTGGTGAACTAGGGTCGTGACAAGTTGGTATCAGAGCTCTAGGTTCGTAGGAGTCACGGGACACAGACCGGTTACTTAGATTCTCGCTGATCGATACGGAGACGTCTGTATTTATCTACGAGGGGCTATGTAATTGTTTAGGAAACTCTTCAATTCTTTGAATTCCTTATCGTGCGCCATTTATTCAGTTGGAGCCTATGTCATATGTTCTTTTGCATCCACTCGTGTATTGAAATTGCACACTCGGTATCAAGTATGCGCCGACGGTTCGTGACGCTGCAGAGAGATCTCAAGGGAGTCAAGAATTTACTCAACCATTTTTACCGCGTGTCATCCATATCGATAATACAAGAGAATTGAGAGATCTTCAATTATGCACATGGGGGTGCACTAGGTTCTGACATTCGATTGATAAGTACGGTCTTGAGAAGGTTTACTTAACTGCCTAATCGTCACAGCAATGGTAGAATCACAAGGTGAATGTAGATCTAAAGATAGTTGGTGGTAATAAAGACTATATGGTTCATATGAGATATCTATTTAGCGAAGGATTCAGCCAGCAGAGATATTGGGGGGATATGAGTTTAACTGTCTTAAGAAGGACATGTGCCAAACGAATGTCTTGGGCTATCTCATGATGAAGACGTACAAATGATAAAGGCTATTGTCATGGATTATCAAGATGTGTCTTATGGCTTCATGCCAAGTGAAAGGATTTCACTATCAACGACCAAATTATGGGTCATGTATCATATCAGATTTGGCTTGCGCTGTATTTAAGTGCTATTCAAAAGTTCTTTGAAATTGGCGGATAGGCAAGAGTTGGGTCGTATGGTATGATGTTGGGACTTTTGATGTTCCTGTATCCCTAATAAATTCTACCTTTCATTATCAGCGGGGAAGATTTCGGTGAAGGCTACATGGTGCTTCGTAGGTGTGAGAATCACAATATGTCTTAAGCTTGTCGCGGTAATAATGCTCGATGCATGGAGCGAGAAGATGTTTGGTTGTATTGGGATGAGGTTATACCCTATGGTGTTAGAGTGCTAATAGAGCACAGGTGGTTATATTCGTTGGATGAAGTGAGTTGCAGTTGAATAATAGTAAATGACTTGAGAGAATGGTTCTAATGTGTTCGAGAGTCGTGTAATAGTGGCTTTGGGCTAAGTGGGAGATTCCCACCGCTTAAGATTGGGTCGGATGGTTAATTACCTGTGTGAATTCTGGATACTAGCATATTATTGTGTTATTGCAGCCACGGAAAAGGGCCATGAGTGGTAATTTGAGTATATAAATTATTGAATGCATGTTATGGTTAGCCTTATCGGCTCGTGTTCAAACTTGAGGAAAGATTCATGATTTATGCCTCGAATAGGTGCAGGCTTCGCCGGAAGTGGTTCCGTTGGGGGCTTTAGCGAGAGGGTATTCATATGTAATAAAATTCAATAGACTTGGTTGCGTACTGGGGCAAGTCAGGGCCGGATGGCTCTCAATAGCGGTCCTAGTGAATTCAAGAGGTAAAGTGTGGTGCCTGATAATTCTGAGTCTATAAGTACAGTTGAGGCTCAATCTTTTGAAACAACTTATGAAGAAAGGCACAAAACGATCTATGATGTTTTGACTTGTGGTGTAGTATTTGAGAGACATAAAATGGTCGTCGTTCTTGAGATAGCATGGCCTCATGATTTAAGGTCACTCAAGGTAAGTGCGGTTGGAATAAGTTAGGTATTGAAGGAAGATATTAACATTTCTAAGGCAATCAAGGATAACCTGGAAGGAAGTAGATTGATCAGCCATAGTTGAGTTGGCGTATTGGTGTCAATGATCGGTTCATGCAACGTGATCGGATTATGCATGTGATTTGTGGCGGTGCATTTGAGACTTGTCGGCCGCAGTGATTGATGTTATTCTGAATTATTCTTCTATTAAGGGCCTGTTATGAGTAGGCAGATCTCGGGAAAGGTTATGGTGGCTTGGACCACTACTTAGAGATTGACATATTCGATGGTTATGAGAATTCGATGTATGTTGTTATAGTTCTCCTGCAATGAGCTAAATGGAAAGTATTATGTGATGGAGTATTAGTCTATCGTCAGTTTTAGAGCTATGATGGAAATTGCGTCTATCGTATATCGGCACGTGAGGTACAATGAGTAGTATGAAATTTGAAGTAAGGACCAAGGTCACGGTTTGGTCAATGAATGTGATATAAAGAGCTCGGATGAGCAGGAAAGGAGTTTCAGTGTTTTGAGTAAGATGGGTATTAACATCAGTATCATTTGAGATCGGTGTTCTGTGAGAAAGGCTTTGCATCCCGGTTAGGGACTCCTGATCGCTTTTCGGTGTTAGTACAGCCGGTAGGTTGAATATGCAGGCCCGTTTAATTATTCGGAAGATAGTGGGAGCTTGACCCACAAGAAGATTGTATAGGTGTGACTTGTAGTCACTTGATTGATTAGAAATTTAAACCAAGTATGAGGATTTTGGTAATATCATTCATTTGAGAATTTATGCCTGGAGGGCACTCTCCTTATTGAGTTATAGACCTGTGAAATATTATTGACTTAGCTTGGCACGGCCAAGATAGACTCAAGGTCGGTGGATTGATTTAAATGTGGAAGTGAGCCTTGCGTCAGGCTAGTTGTGTTTCTTCCAGCAATGCGCCCTTTATGAAGGGATAGTCGTGGTCTTATTTCGCAGTTAGTAATTCATGTAAAGATATATTGCACTGTATGAGTGTGAGACTGCTTGGTAAGTTCCTTATGTGTTGAGGTTCCGCTCAGCAGTGATGTATGTGAGCATGATGGCCCTCGAGACTCGGATCTTACATCGCACCTCAGTTGTGCTTAAGTTTGTAGCCTATAGCGCTATATGTTTCATTGAGTCTGATATCATGCACCTTAGTGTGCTTATGATCGATATTTAGTATTTTGATGTGACGAGCTATTCAGCTCGACATATGACTCCTTGTGTGAGTCTATATTGTTGGGATCGGGTGGCACACCGCCTTGGTTATATTGTTGGGATCGGGTGGCACGCCGCCATGGTTATATTGTTGGGATCGGGTGGCACGCCGCCATGGTTATATTGTTGGGATCGGGTGGCACGCCGCCATGGTTATATTGTTGGGATCGGGTGGCACGCCGCCATGGGTATACTGTTGGGATCGAGTTGCACGCCGTAATAGTGTGATGTTTATTTCAGTGTCTATAATTGCTTCTATGTGTTCTGTTTCCTATTTTTCTGAGGAGGTCCATGTTAGTGTGAGAGTTGAATAGTTCTGTCTAGTGTTCGCCTTCCTTTGTATCACGTACGAATTAGTGGATTATTAGCACATTGTGTCATCTTGTGGGACTTTTGAGTATGTGTGAGGTGGCTTATCGCCTGCGTAGCTCGTACTGGGTGAGATGAGATTATGGGACTTGGGGTTAGTGCAAACTGATTATATAAAGTATATTATAGAGGAAAAGATCATTCTCTGGTTTAGGACAAGGTAATGGATCTTGTCAGGGGTATAGACCCAATGAATTGTTGATTCAATAGTTGGTTATGGATATCGGCACATCTCTTCCGTCGTGTCAGTGTTGTAAAAGCTAGAGCATGACCTATGTAGGTCATGAGATGCAATGAGAGCATCAGATTTGTGGAATTTCGACTATTATATTTAAAGAATATTATTGTGGTCCCATGAGTAAAGTGATGCAAAGTATGAATTCAGCAAAGTTATGCAGTCATATATGGGTACAGCGTGTGAAGATTGATATGGTGGTCGTATGATGGAAACATGCTAGGCAGAAAATTCAGGATGTTGGAATTGGGTCTAATGGCTTATTTACTCGAATAAAGGAGTATATCTATAGAGTTATCAAGCTAATATGCTCAAATGAGTTGTGGAAGCACAGGAAGTTGCATGAGATGTTAAACCAGTGATTTCAGACTACTTCAGTGTAGTTCTCAGCACGTTCGAGGACGAACGTATGTTTAAGTGGGGGAGATTGTAACGACCCAACCGGTCGTTTTGAGCTACGGTGCGTCATTCAATAGTTTGAGGCCATGAGCAGCTTCATCTCAGGTATATTGACTTGTGTGTATGGTCAGAATTAAAATTAAAGAAGTTTGGAGTCAAATTTAAATGAAAATTCTCATTTTCGAAGCTTAAAATTGAAGAAATGAACTAGGATTGGAATTTTGAGTATACGACCTCGGAATTTGGGATCTAAAGGTTCCAACAGGTTCATATGATGATTTCGAACTTGGGCGTATGCCCGGATCGGGTTTTGGATAAACCGGGAGCGTTTTGGCGCATATTATGGAAGATAGCATTTTAGAAGAAATTGCATCAGTTTGGCTTAAAATGCATTTTAGTGTTATTGATGTCCTTTTGGGATTCCGAGACTAGGAGTAGCTCCGTATGGTTATTCTGGATTTGGGAGCGCGATCGGAAGTGAATTCGGAGGTCCGTAGGTCATTTTGGAGTCGTTTGGCTAAAGATAGAAAATTGAAGGTTTTTGAGAAAATTTGACCGGAAGTGGAAATTTTGATATCGGACTCGAAATGCAAATCTTATGGTTCGGATAGCTTCGTTAGGTGATTTGGGACTTAGGAGTGTGTCCGGAATATTTTTGCGATGACCGGTGTAGAATTAAGCTTGAATTGGCAAAGTTAGTATTTTGGCGAATTTCGGTTGATAGGTGAAATTTTGATTCGACAGTCGGAATGGAATTACGAAAATTTCTATTGCTCTGTTATATCATTTTAGACTTGTGTGCAAAATTTGAAGTCAATTGGACTTGATTTGATAGGTTTCGGCATCGGAAATAGAAGTTGGAAACTTCAAAGTTCATCAATCTTGGGTTGGAGGTTAATTCATAATTTTTGTGTTGTTTGATGTGATTTGAGCCATCGAGCGAGTCCATAATGTGTTTTGAGACTGGTTGGTGTTATTGGTCGGGGTCTCGGGGGTCTCGGATGTGTTTCGGATGCCCAACGGGTCATTTTTTGGAAGATTTTTGCCGTTTTGAGCATAAATGTAATGATCCAAAGGTCTAATTTTAGTTCTAGAGATCCAAATTTGATTTCGAGACTTCGAGAATTTAAATCATGAATTATAGGACTGATCTGGAAATTTTGGTTTAATTTTATCGAGTCGCAATTGGGTTTTTGACGCGAAATGTGAGTTAATTGTTTAACGAGCGAAATTGATGTTAGACTGAGAAAATGAGATCCAAATGCAGTTTTTTTGGAACCACTGGATCCGTATCATAATTACGGAGCCATAGGAAAAATAATCGTCGAATTTCGAGTTTGTATGATGGAGTTAGAACCATTTTGGTGCAAAATGGTTGTGCTGCAATTTTTTTTGAAAAAGCTGCTGCAATTCTTTTTGAAAAAGCTGCTGCATTTTATGAATAGTGTGAACAGTAACCGCGCGTGAACAGTAACCAGGTGGGTGAACAGTGAACAGTGTCCCACGCGCATGAACAGTGTCCGCGCGTGAACAGTACCGACGAAAATTCTGGGCAGTATATCCGCGATTTTGGGTCATTTTCTTCCATTATTTTTTAGCAACTTAAGAACTTTTGGACATAAATTGATGGGGAATCGCTGGGATATCATCGGGAGATCATCGGGGGTAAGTTTCTTGTCCTTAATTCGTTAGTTAATCATGAAATCCGTGGTTATTTCATTGTTAATGGAGGGTTTGAGCCCTAGGCCTAAATTATAGAAAATCATTGATTTGAATGGGCAAACGGAGTCCGATTTCGATAAATTTTATATGCACGGACTCGGTTGTTTTAGAGGTGGAGATTGTGACGACCCAAAGGGTCATCACTTGTTTTATTAATCATTCCGAGCTTTTGAGGTCTTGAAAACCTCAATTATAGTTGCCTCGATTTACGTGCATAGTCCGGGCACAAAGCTGGAAATTTTTATGTTGAAATATGTGAAATATGTGAAAAAGTTGAAGAATTTTGATATTAATATTGATATGGTTGACTTTGGTCAACATTTTTGGTAAACGGACCCGGATCCGTGGTTTGACGGTCTCAGAAAATCCGTAGAAAAATATGGAACTTGGGCATATGCCCGGAATTGAAATCCGAGGTCTAGAACCCCGGTAAAAGAATTTTTCTGTTAAATTGTTTTCCGAAAATGTTTAAGGAAAATGAAACTGAATTTTGATTAAAAAGTACTGGTATCGGGCTCGTATTTTGGTTCCGACGCCCGGTACAGGTCATATATATTGGTTAAGCGCTTCCGTAAAGTTTGGTTGAAAACGGACGTCGTTTGACGTGTTTCGGCCTTAAATTGGAAAGTTTGGAAATTATGGAATTTTAAAGAATTCTTGAGTTTTAATGCTCAATTCATTGATTTTGATGTTATTTTAGCGATTTGATCGCGCGAGCAAGTTCGTATGATATTTTTGAGTTAGTGTACATATTTGGTTTGGAGCCCCGAGGGCTCGGGAGTGTTTCGGAGGTGGTTCGGGGTGTTTTTGGACTTAGAAAACTGGCAGATTTTCTGTAATTTTTACACATACATTTTACTCTACGCGATCGTGGCCTTGTACACGCGATCGCACTACCTTGTCACATTACTCAACGCGATCGCAGCTGTCTGCACGCGATCGCGAAGCTTTCTGTCCTTCTTCAACGCGATCGCATCCGTCTGCACGCGATCGCATAGCTTTCCGTTTTCCTTCAACGCGATCGCGACCCTTTTCACGCGATCGCGTAGTACAAATGAGCCACCCAGCGAAATTCTTCTACGCGATCGCAAGCATTGTCCACGCGATCGCGTAGTGTTGAATATTTGCCTTCCGCGATCGCGACCCAATTCACGCGATCGCGTAGAACAAATTCGCTGCCCATTGAATTTAATTCCAAAATAGAACAGAAACGGGATAAAAATCCCATTTCTGTTCAACTCTCTTCTCCACAGCTCCTTGGACAATTTTTGAGCGATTCTTCATCAAACTTCTTGGGTAAGTGATTCTTAACTTGTTTTCTTCATTTCCATCAATATTATTTGAATTCCTAAGCCTAATTAGGTGTAAGTGGGTAGAAAAATTGAGAATTGAGTATAATAAGGGTTTTCAAAGAATTTGCGATCTAGAACTCGTTTTGGAGTCGAGCTTAAGAATAAATTGTATATTTGAACTCATGGAGGATTGGGTGAACTTATTTTGGTTCGAAACTTGAGTTTCGATTATGTGGGCCCGGGTCAATTTTTACTATTCCGGGCAGAATGTTGTAAAAATCATATTTAGCAATATGAACTAGTTTGTTAAGTAGAATTGATGATATGAAATCAATTGTGTATAGATACGGTTGGATTGGAGTCAAATTCGAAAGGAAAAGGCATTGCTACGGATTGAATCGTTCGTGAACTTTCGAAGTAAGTGTTTGTTCTATCCTAGTTTGTAGGAATATGAATTTAGTTATGAATAAATCGTTGAATAAGAGTTATTGGTGTTATACCGGTAATGAAGGTAAATTGTTGAAATTATTATAAATTATTGGTTTAACTCCGGTAATTATAAATATTGTTGATATAGAGATTATTGGCTAAATGCCGGTAATATATATATTTTATGAATTGGGATCGTGTGGCGCGCCGACCACATATATATATTTATGAATTGGGATCGTATGGTACACCGACCACAAAGTGACTTAAATCTTGGCATTGGCCATAGTTGTCGGTAGCCTATTGATATATTTGGGAGCGGGTGGTACGCCTACCACAAGATATAATTATTGATATATTTGGGAGCGGGTGGTACGCCTACCACAAGATATAATTATTGATATATTTGGGAGCGGGTGGTACGCCTACCACAAGATATAATTACAGTGATAGTTGGGAGCGGGTGGTACGCCTACCACGAGATATGAAATGAGAGAGGAATTGAGACATGGAAGTAAGATTTATTATGTTGATTAGATTATTCTGGATATCGTGAGTTATTGATTGTTATTTCAGAGCAGAGTATTTCCTTATAAATGTATTGTATATATATATCTATATTGCAACTGTACAGGTTTAGGTGGGTGACTGGCCTTAGCCTTGTCACTAGTTCGCTGGGATAGGCCAGGCACTTACCGGCACATGGGGTCGGTTGTGCTGATACTACACTCTGCGCTCTTTTTGCGCAGATACAGGTTACGGACAGCAGCAGCGACAGTAGCGACTTGTGGATTTTTCAACTACTGAGACTACGAGGTAGCCTTGCAGGCGTCCGCAGGACCCGTTGTCTCTTCTATCTATGCTTTTCATTCTGTTATCTCATGTAATCGAGATAAACAGCTTGTATTTTCTTTCAGACAATTATGTGTATTATTCTTAGAAGTTCGTGAGTATTGTGACACCAGTCTTGGGTAGTGTATCATGTTTGGGTTTTCTTTATCATATTTGACTAAGTCTTCCGCTAATTTTGATTATTCCGCTGTAATGTATATGTTTTAAATAAGAAATTGGTAATTAATGGAGATGTAATTAATATTTGGCTTGCCTAGCTTCCATTTAGTAGGCGCCATCATGACCTCGATGGTGGGAAATCCGGGTCGTGACAAGTTGGTATCAGAGCACTAGGTTGCACAGGTCTCACAACTCACGAACAACCTTAGTAGAGTCTGAAGGATCGGTACGGAGACGTCTGTATTTATCCTCCAGAGGCTACAGAGTTAGGAAAATATTCTCTTTATTCTTTCCGGTCGTGCGACTTGATCTTTTGAATGTTAATTGAACTTCTACTCTGTTCTTCCGCAGATGGTAAGGACACATGCATCCTCATCTACTGACCAGCAGCCCGAGGTCCCAGCAGCGGCAACTCCTGCTAGGGGTAGAGGCCGAGATCGAGGCCGTCCTAGAGGACAAGGTAGGGGCAGAGCTCAGCCCCGAGCAGCAGCACGAGTGGAAGAAACTCATGTTCATATCGAGGAGGAAGTTCCAATCCCAGCAGCTCCAGTAGGCCCAGCTCAGGTCCCAGGAGGAGCTGTGTTTTCACCGGATCTACAGGATGCTTTCGTCCGTATAGCAGGTTTTATGGATCATATCACCAGAGCAGGTTTATTACCGGTAGCACCAGCCACTTCTCAGGCCGGAGGAGGTAATCAGACTCCTGCTACGCGCACTCCGGAGCCAGTAATTCCCCAGGCTCAGGATCCTGTGATTCAGCCAGTTGAGGCAGTTCGGCCTATTATTGCGACTCCGTCTAATGATGGTGCAGCCATGTCTGCTGATGCGTTGTGGAGATTGGACAGGTTTACCAAGCTGTTCACTACCACATTCAGTGGCACTCCTTCAGAGGATCCACGGGATTTCCTATACAGCTGCCACGAAGTTCTCCGTACTATGGGTATTGTGGAGACTAATGGTGTGGATTTTGCTACTTTTCGGTTATCCGGTTCCGCCAAGACTTGGTGGAGAGATTATTGTCTAACCAGGCCAGCGGGATCGTCATCTTTGACTTGGGAGCAGTTTGCAGAATTATTCTTGGAGAAGTTCCTTCCAGCAACTCAGCGGGAGGTTATGCGCAGACAATTTGAGCGTCTTCATCAGGGTTCTATGTCTGTCACACAGTACGAGACTAGGTTCGTAGACCTGGCTCGTCATGCTATTATCATACTTCCCACGGATCGGGAGAGAGTGAGGAGGTTTATTGATGGCTTGAATCAGCCAATTCGGCTACAGATGGCTTTGGGGGCAGGAACTGAAATCACTTTTCAGGAGGCGGCTAATGCAGCCCGCCGGATCGAGATGGCTCTGTCACAGGGAGCGAGACATGGATCGGATAAGAGATCTCGTAATTCGGGTAGATTCAGTGGTACCTCGTCTGGAGATAGAGATTTTTATGATAGAGGCCATCCTCCTAGGCCTTATCGGTCAGCTCTTCAGGTTTCTCATGATGCTTCAGGTGATCGTAATTCTCAGCCACGCTACTCTGATCAGCAGCCTATCAGTGCACCACCACTTCGCTATTTTCAGCAGTCGAGGGCTTGTTTTACGTGTGGTGATCTTAGGCACATTGCAAAGTATTTCCCTCGAGCTTCTGACAGATCTCACCAGCAGGGTTCTCGTGCCATGATTCAGGCCCCAGTTCCCTCACAGCCTGCCCAGCCGGCTAGAGGCGGAGGTAGAGGACATAGAGGTGGAGGTAGAGGTCATAGAGGTGGAGCTCGGACCGATAGAGGTAGAGACCAGCCAGCAGCTGATCGTCCTAGAGATACTGCTCAGGGTGGTGGGGCACAGCCCCGATGTTATGCACTTCCCGCCAGACCAGAGGCTGAGTCTTCCGATGCCGTCATTACAGGTATTATTTTGGTTTGTGATAGAAAGGCATCAGCATTATTTGACCCTGGGTCTACATATTCGTATGTGTCTTCCTATTTTGCACCATACTTGATTCAGCCCAGTGATCCATTGAGTGTTCCTGTTCATGTGTCTACACCGGTAGGCGACTCTATTGTGGTTGATCGAGTTCATCGGTCATGTATTATAGTAATTGAGGGTCTCGAGACCCGTGCTAATTTATTACTCCTAAATATGGTGGACTTCGATATTATACTAGGCATGGACTGGCTATCTCCGTATCATGCTATTTTAGATTGCCATGCCAAGACTGTGACTTTAGCTCTGCCGAATTCACCTCGTATAGAGTGGAAAGGAATTTCAGGCCATACTAGCCATAATGTTATTTCTTATGTTAAAGCTCAGCGTATGGTTGGAAAGGGATGCTTGGCTTATTTGGCCTATGTCCGTGATTCTAGTGCCGAGGTTCCTTCTATTGACTCGGTGCCTGTGGTTCGCGAATTTCCTGAAGTATTTCCTTCAGACTTGCCAGGTATGCCGCCCGATAGGGACATTGATTTTTGCATTGATTTGGCTCCAGGCACTCAGCCCATTTCCATTCCCCCATACCGTATGGCTCCGCCAGAGTTAAAAGAATTAAAGGAACAGTTGCAGGATTTACTTGAAAAGGGTTTCATTAGGCCCAGTGTTTTGCCGTGGGGTGCACCCGTATTATTTGTAAAGAAGAAAGATGGTTCGATGAGAATGTGCATTGACTATCGACAGTTAAACAAGGTGACTATCAAAAATAAATATCCACTTCCGCGAATTGATGATTTATTTGACCAGCTTCGGGGTGCCAAGGTATTTTCAAAGATAGATTTGAGATCTGGCTATCATCAGCTGAAGATTAGGGCATCTGATGTCCCTAAGACCGCGTTCCGCACTCGGTATGGACATTATGAATTTCTGGTCATGTCTTTTGGGTTGACAAATGCTCCAGCGACTTTTATGGAATTAATGAATCGGGTGTTCCGGCCTTATTTAGACTTGTTTGTAATAGTCTTCATTGATGACATATTAATATATTCCCGCAGTCAGGAGGAGCATGCGCAACTCAGAGTGGCCTTACAGACTCTGAGAGATAGCCAGCTATATGCAAAATTTTCAAAGTGTGAATTTTGGCTAAGTTCGGTTGCATTCCTGGGTCATATTGTGACGGCAGCAGGTATTCAGGTTGATCCGAAGAAAATTGAGGCAGTCAAGAGCTGGCCTAGACCGACATCAGCCACAGATATTCGGAGTTTCTTGGGGTTAGCGGGCTATTGTCGCCGATTCGTAGAAGGATTTTCGTCTATTGCAACCCCACTGACCAGATTGACCCAGAAGGGTGTTCAATTTGAATGGTCCGATGAATGTGAAGCGAGCTTTCAAAAGCTCAAGACAACCTTGACCACAGCACCGGTATTGGTTTTACCCACAGGTACGGGACCTTATACCGTTTATTGTGATGCTTCCCGTATTGGGCTTGGTGCAGTGTTAATGCAGGATGGCAAGGTTATTGCCTATGCTTCGAGGCAGTTGAAGATTCATGAGAAGAACTATCCAGTGCATGATCTAGAATTGGCGGCGATTATTCACGCATTGAAGATCCGGAGGCATTATTTGTATGGTGTAGCATGTGAAGTATACACCGATCATAAGAGTCTTCAGTATTTGTTTAAGCAGAAAGAGTTGAATATGAGGCCGAGAAGGTGGCTAGAGTTGCTAAAAGACTATGATGTTACTATTTTATATCACCCAGGTAAGGCCAATGTGGTGGCCGATGCATTGAGTAGAAAGTCTGCCAGCATGGGTAGTCTTGCATATATTCCGGTCAGTCAGAGACCATTAGCTATAGATGTCCGGGCCTTAGCTAACCGGTTCGTGAGATTAGACATTTCTGAGCCTAGCAGGGTGTTAGCCTGCACGGTCGCTCGTTCTTCTTTATTGGAGCGTATCCGTGAGAGGCAATTTGATGATCCTCATTTGCGTGAGTTGAGAGATACATCAGTACAGCGGGGAGGTGCCACACAGGTAAATCTAGATGATGAGGGGATATTGAAATTGCAGGGTCGAGTTTGTGTGCCCAATGTCGAGGGGACTCGAGAGTTAATCTTAGCAGAGGCCCACAGTTCGCGGTATTCTATTCACCCAGGCGCCGCGAAGATGTATCAGGACTTACGTCAGCACTATTGGTGGCGCAGAATGAAGAAAGATATCGTTGCGTATGTCGCTCGGTGTCTAAATTGTCAGCAGGTGAAATATGAGCACCAGAGACCTGGTGGTGTATTCCAGAGGATTGAAATTCCCGAGTGGAAATGGGAGTTGATCACTATGGACTTCGTTACTGGACTTCCTTTGACTCGGAGGAAATTTGATGCTATTTGGGTCATTGTTGAAAGGCTGACCAAGTCAGCACACTTTATTCCAGTATCCGTCTCCTACTCGTCGGAGAGGTTAGCGGGGGTGTACATTAGAGAGATTGTTCGTCTCCACGGAGTGCCAGTATCTATTATCTCTGATCGGGGTACGCAGTTTACCTCGAGGTTCTGGAGGGCGGTCCAGCAGGAGTTAGGCACTCAGGTTCAGTTGAGTACAGCATTTCATCCTCGGACGGATGGCCAGTCCGAGAGGACTATTCAGATTCTAGAGGACATGCTTCGAGCCTGTGTTATTGATTTCGGAGGCTCGTGGGACCAGTTTCTGCCATTAGCAGAGTTCGCCTACAATAACAGTTACCAATCTAGCATTCAGATGGCTCCGTATGAGGCGTTGTATGGTAGGCGATGTCGATCACCAGTTGGACGGTTTGAACCGGGAGAGGCTCGGTTGTTAGGTACAGACTTAGTTCAGGAGGCCTTGGATAAGGTCAAGACTATTCGAGAGAGATTGCGTTCAGCTCAGTCCAGGCAGAAGACTTATGCGGATCGTAAGGTTCGAGATGTAGATTTCATGGTTGGCGAACGAGTATTGCTCCGAGTGTCACCTATGAAGGGTGTGATGATGTTCGGGAAGAAGGGCAAGCTCAACCCTAGGTATATTGGTCCATTTGAGATTCTAGACGAGTGGGAGGGGTGGCTTACAGATTGGCTTTGCCACCTAGCTTATCAGCCGTGCATCCGAGTTTTTCATGTATCTATGCTTCGGAGATACCACGGCGATCCCACACATGTGTTAGACTTCAGTACTGTCCAATTGGACAATGATTTATCTTACGAGGAGGAGCCGGTAGCCATTCTAGACCGGCAGGTTCGACAGCTGAGGTCGAAGAGTTATCCTTCTGTGCGTGTTCAGTGGAGAGGTCAGCCTCCTGAGGCATCGACCTGGGAGTCCGAGTCTGATATGCGGAGCCGTTACCCACACTTGTTTCCTGACTCGGTACTTCTTTCTTTTGTCCGTTCGAGGACGAACGGTTGTTTTAGAGGTGGAGATTGTGACGACCCAAAGGGTCATCACTTGTTTTATTAATCATTCCGAGCTTTTGAGGTCTTGAAAACCTCAATTATAGTTTCCTCGATTTGCGTGCACAGTCCGGGCACAAAGCTGGAAATATTTATGTTGAAATATGTGAAATATGTGAAAAAGTTGAAGAATTTTGATATTAATATTGATATGGTTGACTTTGGTCAACATTTTTGGTAAACGGACCCGGATCCGTGATTTGACTGTCTCGGAAAATCCGTAGAAAAATATGGAACTTGGGCATATGCCCGGAATTGAAATCCGAGGTCTAGAACCCCGGTAAAAGAATTTTTCTGTTAAATTGTTTTCTGAAAATGTTTAAGGAAAATGCAACTGAATTTTGATTGAAAAGTATTGGTATCGGGCCCGTATTTTGGATCCGACGCCCGGTACAGGTCATATATATTGGTTAAGCGCTTCCTGTAAAGTTTGGTTGAAAACGGACGTCGTTTGACGTGTTTCGGCCTTAAATTGGAAAGTTTGGAAATTATGGAATTTTAAAGAATTCTTGAGTTTTAAGGCTCAATTCATTGATTTTGATGTTATTTTAGCGATTTGATCGCGCGAGCAAGTTCGTATGATGTTTTTGAGTTAGTGTACATATTTGGTTTGGAGCCCCGAGGGCTCGGGAGTGTTTCGGAGGTGGTTCGGGGTGTTTTTGGACTTAGAAAACCAGCAGATTTTCTGCAATTTTTACACAGATATTTTACCCTACGCGATCGCGGACTTGTCCACGCGATCGCACTGCCTTGTCACATTACTCTACGCGATCGCAGCTGTCTGCACGCGATCGCGAAGCTTTCTGTCCTTCTTCAACGCGATCGCAACCGTCTGCACGCGATCGTGTAGCTTTCCGTTTTCCTTCAACGCGATCGCGACCCTTTTCACGCGATCGCGTAGTACAAATGAGCCACCCAGCGAAATTCTTCTACGCGATCGCAGCATTGTCCACGCGATCGCGTAGTGTTGAATATTTGCCTTCCGCGATCGCAACTCAATTCACGCGATCGCGTAGAACAAATTCGCTGCCCAGTGAATTTAATTCCAAAACAGAACAGAAACGGGATAAAAATCCCATTTCTGTTCAACTCTCTTCTCCACAGCTCCTTGGACGATTTTTGAGCGATTCTTCATCAAACTTCTTGGGTAAGTGGTTCTTAACTCGTTTTCTTCATTTTCCATCAATATTATTTGAATTCCTAAGCCTAATTAGGTGTAAATGGGTAGAAAAATTGAGAATTGAGTATAATAAGGGTTTTCAAAGAATTTGCGATCTAGAACTTGTTTTGGAGTCGAGCTTAAGAACAAATTGTATATTTGAACTCATGGAGGATTGGGTGAACTTATTTTGGTTCGAAACTTGAGTTTCGATTATGTGGGCCCGGGGTCGATTTTTACTATTCCGGGCAAAATGTTGTAAAAATCATATTTAGCAATATGAACTAGTTTGTTAAGTAGAATTGATGATATGAAATCAATTGTGTATAGATACGGTTGGATTGGAGTCAAATTCGAAAGGTAAAGGTATTGCTACGGATTGAATCGTTCGTGATCTTTCGAAGTAAGTGTTTGTTCTATCCTAGTTTGTAGGAATATGAATTTAGTTATGAATAAATTGTTGAATAAGAGTTATTGGTGTTATACCGGTAATGAAGGTAAATTGTTGAAATTATTATAAATTATTGGTTTAAATCCGGTAATTATAAATATTGTTGATATACAGATTATTGGCTAAATGCCGGTAATATATATATTTTATGAATTGGGATCGTATGGCGCGCCGACCACTTATATATATTTATGAATTGGGCTCGTGTGGTACGCCGACCACAAAGTGACTTAAATCTTGGCATTGGCCATAGTTGCCGGTAGCCTATTGATATATTTGGGAGCGGGTGGTACGCCTACCACAAGATATAATTATTGATATATTTGGGAGCGGGTGGTACGCCTACCACAAGATATAATTATTGATATATTTGGGAGCGGGTGGTACGCCTACCACAAGATATAATTATAGTGATAGTTGGGAGCGGGTGGTACGCCTACCACGAGATATGAAATGAGAGAGGAATTGAGACATGGAAGTAAGATTTATTATGTTGATTAGATTATTCTGGATATCGTGAGTTATTGATTGTTATTTCAGAGCAGAGTATTTCCTTATAAATGTATTGTATATATATATATCTATATTGCAACTGTACAGGTTTATGTGGGTGACTGGCCTTAGCCTTGTCACTAGTTCGCTGGGATAGGCCATGCACTTACCAGCACATGGGGTCGGTTGTGCTGATACTACACTCTGCGCTCTTTTTGCGCAGATACAGGTTACGGACAGCAGCAGCGGCAGTAGCGACTTGTGGATTTTTCGATTACTGAGACTACGAGGTAGCCTTGCAGGCGTCCGCAGGACCCGTTGTCTCTTCTATCTATGCTTTTCATTCTGTTATCTCATGTAATCGAGATAAACAGCTTGTATTTTCTTTCAGACAATTATGTGTATTATTCTTAGAAGTTCGTGAGTATTGTGATACCAGTCTTGGGTAGTGTATCATGTTTGGGTTTTCTTTATCATATTTGACTAAGTCTTCCGCTAATTTTGATTATTCCGCTGTAATGTATATGTTTTAAATAAGAAATTGGTAATTAATGGAGATGTAATTAATATTTGGCTTGCCTAGCTTCCATTTAGTAGGCGCCATCATGACCTCGATGGTGGGAAATCCGGGTCGTGACATATACCTTTTGTGATTTTTCGATAAGCGTACCGAAAGTCGGATTTTGGCAACTTGTGGGTCTTGGTGTATTTTGAATTGTTTTGATTGGGTAATTCCCAATTGGCATATTTTTATATGATTCTATTGATATTTATCATATACTACAACTGTGGAGGCCGACATTCGTGGCAAGAGAGTTATCTCTTAGCGGTTTTTATACCGGAATTGAGGTAAGTGGCTTGTCTAACCTCGTGCGGGGGAACTTTCACCCCTAAGATACTATGTGATAATTTAAATGCCTTGTACGCGAGGTGACGAGCGTGTACATGCGCTGGTTGTTGTAACACACATTTTACTTGAATCGTCAAATTCGTGATATTCCTGTCCTTTGTTGATTAATTTATGATATTTACCTGGCATTCGTTAGGGAAGCATGATTAGATAGGATTTATCTGTCTAATTGCCAAATTGTCTTACTTGAACTTCTTGATAATTGTTGGCACTAGTTTTCGGTGAAGTTGTAGTTAAGCATATTATATTTTCTCTGTGCGTTTTTTTATTTGTTGTGTTGGTGGACTGCGGGTTCAATTCCCGGAGATCCAAGGGCTGCGGGTTCGATTCCCGAAGACCCGGAGTTTATTGATATATTATTGAGATATGGACTGCGGGTTCGATTCCCGGAGATCCTGAGTTATTGGTAGGGACTGCGGATTCGATTCCCGGAGATCCTGAGTTATTGGTAGGGACTGCGGGTTCGATTCCCGGAGATCCTGAGTTATTGTTAGGGATTGCGGGTTCGATTCCCGGAGATCCTGAGCTATTGATATATTATTGAGACATGGGCTATGGGTTCGATTCCCGGAGACCCAGGGGTACTGTTGATGGGACTGTGGGTTCAATTCCCACAGGTCTTGGACTTGTTAATTGAGATTGTTACTTGTTGTTAGCTTAATTGTGACGGTTGCAGTAAGCACTTTATTGTTGTTATTTCGGAATTATTATCATTTAAACTGTTTATTATTGTTATTATCATTTTGTAATTGTTTTCTCTCAGTAGGGCCCTGACCTTCCTCGTCACTACTCCATCGAGGTTAGGCTTGGCACTTACTGAGTACCGCCGTGGTGTACTCATGCTACTCTTCTGCACACTTTTGTTGTGCAGATCCAGGTACATCAGGAGAGGCCCGTACTAGGTGATTCAGCAGTACATTTGGAGACCTCGAGGTATGATCTCCTACGTCCGCGGATCCGGAGGCCCTCCTTCTATTCTGATAGTATTAGTAGATGTTTTCCTTCATTTTGTTGTTAGATACTCTTTACACATAGAGCCACTGTTGTATACTCTCTTTTAGTCTGTGTTGCCCGTGGGATTCCGGGTCTTGGTGGTGTTTTATACAGTGTGTTTGACGGGTGTATGTGCCAAGCGGCACAGATTACATTTCCTTTTTATATTATTTTTCCGCTATTTATTATTTAATGTTCATAAACTTGTATATTCCGCAACGTGTTAGGCTTACCTAGTCGTGGGGACTGGGTGCCGTCATTACATGTTCACGATTGGTGAACTAGGGTCGTGACATAACTCAATTACACACTTATTTTTTAAAAATCAAGCGATAGAAACTACCAATAAAAATCACCAATAAGTCCCACTTCTTCCACTTCCCTTCCTTTTAAAAACTAACTGAATTACAAGTTTTTTTTTTTAAATCAAGCAATAGAAACTACCAATAAAAATCATCAACTGCTCACACTTCCTGCACTCCTCTTCCTTTTAAAAACTAACTGAATTTTGGATTAGAAAAAATGTATAGTTCCCTTTTTCTTTCACCGAAAAATTTGCCGGGGAAAATTACATCCAAAATCTTTCTTTGTGATTTTTCATTGTTCGATGAGTAAATTGCTAAGCATCTTATCATCATTTTGCAATTATGCATCTCGGGTGATGTACTATATATATATATATATATATATATATATATATATATATATATATATATACTTACTTGAGTGGGTAACGCAATACATAAAAAGTTTTCCTTCTTTAAAATCTTTAAAACACAAGAAAGAATTTCTTAAGTTTTTGTTTGTTTCCTTGATTTAAATAGTAAAGGAAGATTTTGTACAATTCTTCATATCAGTTTAGCCTTTATTCTTAGTAGATGGGGTTATTTTTATAAATAGAATATTCTCATTAAAACTCATAAAGTATTAGAAATTATTAAACTACATGAATTAAAATTCATAATTTGCACGACTCTAAATGCAAAGGAACATTACCCTTTCAGTTAGTTTAGGCATGATCTTATATATGTGAATGTAATATTGCCCATATTTCTTTACCAAATTTTGTCTTCATCACTGTTATAATATCTTTGTTAAGTTTTGAGCATCGAGTTAACAATTCAGAAAGTGTAAAGTCATACATCAATAAACAATAACTTTGGTTGTGGAGACAGAAATCATACAAGTTTATCCAAAGTTTGATATTTGAAGTTCGATCTTTGATCATTACATGAATTTATTTGTCACATAAAGTATCTAGCTAGAGAAATCAAACAATTTCGTGGAATTTATTGTGAAAAGTGAGTTCAATTTGCATTTGTGTGACGACCCAAAGGGTCATCACTTGTTTTATTAATCATTTCGAGCTTTTGAGGCCTTAAAAACCTCATTTATAGTTGCCTCGATTTGCGTGCACAGTCCGGGCACAAAGTTGGAAAATATTTATGTTGAAATATGTGAAAAAGTTGAAGAATTTTGATATTAATATTGATATGGTTGACTTTGGTCAACATTTTTGATAAACGGACCCGAAACCGTGATTTGACAGTCTCAGAAAATCCGTAGAAAAATATGGAACTTGGGCGTATGCCCGAATTGAAATCCGAGGTCTAGAACCCCGGTAAAAGAATTTTTCTGTTAAATTGTTTTCTGAAAATGTTTAAGGAAAATGAAACTGAAATTTGATTAAAAAGTACTGGTATCGGGCTCGTATTTTGGTTCCGACGCCCGGTCATATATATTGGTTAAGTGCTTCCTGGAAAGTTTGGTTGAAAACGGACGTCGTTTGACGTGTTTCGGCCTTAAATTGGAAATTTTGAAAGTTATGAAAATTTGAAAGAATTCTTGAGTTTTAAGGCTCAATTCATTGATTTTGATGTTATTTCAGCGATTTGATTGCTCGAGCAAGTTCGTATGATGTTATTGAGTTAGTGTACATATTTGGTTTGGAGCCTCGAGGGCTCGGGTGAGTTTCGGATAGGCATCGGGGTGGTTTTAGACAAGGAAAAACTGCAGAAAATCTGCAGCAGACATTCCTTCTTCGCGTTCGCGTCCACCTGGTCGCGTACGCGAAGGCTTCTCTTTCCCCTTCTACGCGTTCGCGTCCTTAGGATCGCGTTCGCGTACAACAACATAGACCCATACCTTTTCCCTCTATGCGTTCGCGTGAAGGCTCCCGCGTTCGCGGAGCCTGGCCTGCCTCTTCTACGCGTTCGCGTACGGCACCACGCGTTCGCGTACGGCACCACGCGTTCGCGTAGGCCAAATTGCAATCCCCAGATTTTCTTCTACGCGTTCGCGATTGTGTCCACGCGAACGCGATGCCCATTTCTGTCCAACCCTTCGCGAACGCGACACAGTGCACGCGAACGCGAAGGGTAAATTTCCGCCCAGTGAATTAATACCCAAAACAGAACACTTACGGGATTTTATCCCATTTTCACAAAATCCTTTCTTCTCCACAACTCTTAGGCGATCTTTGAGGCATTTCTTCATCAAAGTTCATTGGGTAAGTATTGTTTAACTCGTCTTCTTCATTTTTCATCAACATCAATCAAATTCTTAAGCTTAAACATGTGTAAATTGGTTGAAAATTTTGAGAAATGGGTATAGTTAGGGCTTTCAAAGAATTTGCGATCTAGACTTCGTTTCGGAGTCGAACTTAAGAACAAATTGTATATTTGAACTCATGGATGATTGGGTGAACTTATTTTGGTTTGAAACTTGAGTTTCGATTATGTGGGCCCGGGGTCGATTTTTACTATTCCGGGCATAATGTTGTAAAAACCATATTTAGCAATATGAACTAGTTTGTTAAGTAGAATTGATGATATTAAATCAATTGTGTATAGATACGATTGGATTGGAGTCAAATTCAAAAGGAAAAGGCATTGCTACGGATTGAATCGTTCGTAAACTTTCGAGGTAAGTGTTTGTTCTATCCTAGCTTGAAGGAATAGGAATTTAGTTATGAATAAATTGTTGATTAAGAGTTATTGGTGTTATACCGGTAATAGAGATAAATTGTTGAAATTATTATCAATTATTGGTTTAAAACCGGTAATTATAAATATTGTTGATGTAGAGATTATTGGCTAAATGCCGGTAATATATATTTATGAATTGGGATCGTGTGGCGCGCCGACCACTTATATATTTATGAATTGGGATCGTGTGGCGCGCCGACCACTTATATATTTATGAATTGGGATCGTGTGGCGCGCCGACCTCTTATATAATAAGAAATGGGATCGTGTGGCACGCCGACCACAAAGTGATTTAAATCTTGGCATTGGCCATAGTTGCCGGTAGCCTATTGATATATTTGGGAGCGGGTGGTACGTCTACCACAAGAGATAATTACCGTGATAGTTGGGAGCGGGTGGTACGCCTACCACGAGATATGAAATGAGAGAGGAATTGAGACATGAAAGTAAGAATTATTCTGTTGATTAGATTATTCTGGATGTCACGAGTTATTGACTGTTATTTCAGAGCAGAGTATTTCCTTATAAATGTATTGTATATATATATATATATATATATATATATTGCAACTGTACAGGTTTATGTGGGTGACTGGCCTTAGCCTTGTCACTAGTTCGCTGGGATAGGCCAGGCACTTACCAGCACATGGGGTCAGTTGTGCTGATACTACACTCTGCGCTCCTTTTTGCGCAGATACAGGTTACAGACAACAGCAGCGGCGGTAGCGACTTGTGGATTTTCCGACTATTGAGATTACGAGGTAGCCTTGCAGGCCGTCCGCAGGACCCGTTGTCTCTTCTATCTATGCTTTTCATTCTGTTATCTCATGTAATCGAGATAAACAACTTGTATTTTCTTTCAGACAATTATGTGTATTATTCTTAGAAGTTCGTGAGTATTGTGACACCAGTCTTGGGTAGTGTATCATGTTTGGGTTTTCTTTATCATATTTGACTAAGTCTTCCGCTGTAATTTATATGTTTTTAATAATAAGTCTTCATAAGAATATGGTAATTAATGGAGGTGTAATTAATATTTGGCTTGCCTAGCTTCCATTTAGTAGGCACCATCATGACCCCGATGGTGGGAAATTCGGGTCATGACAATTTGCTTAGATTTATATTCGAGAGAAAGATGGAGTTCCACGAGAATGCTTTGTTCGTAAAGCTTATTATTTTATTTTATTTATTTTATGTAATAAATTTAAGCTAATTGAACAGAAACATTGATTTACATATATTGCAGATTCTTAAAGGTTGTGACTATTCTTTTTTGTTCCAAATACTGTTTAAGAAGTAGAGGTTGTTACTTTTATTAACTAATAACATATTATTTTTGATCACTTTTCATTACCATTTCAAGTAAAAAAAATTATTATTTTTAAATTTATAATTTTTCACACATCGTGCGGGTACGGATACCTGTCTATATATAATTAAAATCCAAAGACAAAAGCCTATCATTAAGCCAAGTGTCAAAACCCGGCACGTGGATCGTTAAGACATAGTTCCGTATTTATAGGAAGAACAAAAAAGGAGTTACAATTTTATTTTAATTAGGATTAAGTTTTTACGTTCTATAATTTATTTATTTTTAAACGAAACTAAAGGCAAACAGTTCCTAACCGTGATATGCATGTTGGCATATAAAAACCGTTCTATTTAATATGGTTTCATATTTATCGGAAGTAAAAACTGTCAATTCAAAATTTATTTCCTTTTTTATTTATTTATTAAACCTGACAATTACAAAAAATTAATTACTTTCTCCCACATTTGGAATTAACCTTTTTAAAAAAAAATTATTTATATAATCTTACAGACTTACAAGTGCAAATTTATTTTACAAAGTATTTCACGAAGAATCTATCTATATTAAAATAAATTAAAAAAGATGTATTTTTAAAGAAGTAAAGGCTTAATATATTTCCACTTTGCACATCTTATAAGAGAAAATTTAAACAATTTAGGACATTTTCAACAATATTTAACGGTTAGTATTTATGCTTTTTTTTTTTCTAACCTTTTCTTAATACTAAAATTTGAAATAAAAATATAAATATGATAGCCATACACAATCCATGAACCCGCGTTTACTTGTGTCCAGTATTTACAGAAATTTTAAAAATGTAACTAACCAAAATAAACTGTTGTAGAAAGGAGGGAACTGCTTAGACCAGAATCTTCACCAAACTGGTGTATTTAAAAGAAACCCTAAAATATACCCACCATCATTAGAACTCCCATGCCCCGGAAGGACGATTAGTAAAGAAACGTTAAGCATATTAATGGAACAAAAAATAACAGTGTTTGAGGCTTCAATGTGGCGACATTTTCAGAATATTTGGCAAATTTTCACCACTCCTTGCAGAATATTTGGCGGCTGCTTTTTTGTAAAAACTCAGGTGGCTTTCATTATCCGTCTCTCCTTCAGGAATATTAGTCATTTGTTGCTATGATTCATAACCTATTGAGGAAACATCCTTCAATAAACTGTTTGGTGCATTTTTCCATTGCCTTCATTCTTTGTCATATCGTGTCTATTTTTGTTGGAGGACTAAGTGTTGTTTGCTACAAATTATTTAATTTATATGATGGCGTTATCTCTCTAAGTGTTAGAAAAGATTGCTCAGTCATGAAGCCATCACTAAGGCTATAATTTCATTTAAGATTGTGCTCTACGTATTTACTAACGTATTTCACAGTCTTTGGTGCGGCGCTATTAATGATTAATTTGTTATTTTATTTATTCACATTTTAGTTGGAAAAACAATGAAACATGAGAACAACGACCATTTCCATCTGACTGATTAAGCCTCAAAAATCAAAAGCTTAAGTATGGTGTTGTCTACTCTCTTTACATTATTCAAGTATCATTTTTCTAAATTTATTCCGATGTTTATTGTCTATCAAAATTGAAATTAGAATAATCTTTTTTTTACTTGAGTAAATATTGATAATATATTTTGGGTGGAAGGAACGTAATTTTTAATATATATATATATATATATATATATATGTGTGTGTGTGTATATATATGTGTGTGTGTGTGTGTGTGTGTGTGTATTAATTGGTTACATTATTTAGACTAATAAATATAGATATCTTATAATTAAATAAAAAAATAAAAAATAAATACATGAAACAAATTACTACACATTCAAATTTGATGGGAGTAGTTTCAAGTTGGAGTTTTTAAATTTTTTAAAATATAAGGCAAAAAAAATAGCTATAAAAAATGAAAAAAAAAAAGAACTACCCATTCAAATCGGGAAGAAGTTTCAAGTTGGAGTTTTAAAATCAATATCTTCTATCTACTTATATTATTAAAAGGAGAGTAAAAAGCCCTCTCCTTAATCCAAGTGGCAACCTAAAAAAATGCTACATGGCATAATTAGTTATTTAGTTTATAATTAGTTATTGGTTATTATTTTTGAATTTAAATTTATATAAAAATAAATAAAGTAAAATAAAAACTAACATATATATATATATATATATATATATATATATATATATATATATATATATATATATATATATATTAGATAGTTACTTTATTTGAATTAATAAATAAAGATATCTTATAATTAAATATAATTAAAAAATAAAATATATAAAATAATAACTACCCATTCAAATCGGGATGTAGTTTCAAGCTGGAGTTTCAAAATAATTTTAAAATAAAAATAATAATAAATTAATAATTCAAATTGGAAATTAGTTTCAAGTTGAAGTTTTAAATTATTTTAAAATAAATAAAATGAAAATAAAAACATAAAAACTTTCAGACAAAAATATTTAATAAAGTAATATGCTAATAAAACTTTCTATTAACAATGTAATAATATTAAATATTAGATAATATAATAAAAAAAATAACAAAAAAGCTATATAAGTCCCATTAGTGTAACATAGATTTTATTCACTAAATTTATATAAGAACAACAAAATAAACTTTAAAATAAAAAAATATTTCAATAATAATAAATTATATATCTTATCATATATTACAAAAAGAAAGCGAATACTAAATATTTTTAATGTAATAAAGAAAAATAAAACAAAAAAGTTATTCTCTTACTACATAAGTACCTTTGATTTAATAGATATTTTATTTTGGGTATAGGTATATCGTATTAACAAGTAAGATGACAATTAAATTTTATTAAAGCAATATAATCTAATAGGATTAAATAAGCCCTATAATAATTTAATTTAATTAACATTTTTGAATACTGACCGTGCAGCGCGCGGGTACGACTACTAGTATAATTAAAAGTTAAAGGCAAAAGTCCCTCATTGTCACGACCCAAAAATTCCTCCGAAGGAGTCGTGATGGCACCTAGTCTCTAAACTAGGTAAGCCTAACATTAACTTAAATAACATTGCTATTTATTAACATAAAATAAAATTTCTCTAAGCACTTTACCATTCTCAAAACCGGTAGTACAAGTCATAAGCTTTTCTAACAGTAGCTATACAAAATAAATGTATCAATGTCCGAACAAAAGGACCATATGGAAATAAGTACAATTGAAGGTGACTTCGAGGACCCCGAACGCTGCTGCATGTTTACCTTGAGTCTCCATCGCAACGAAAAACTACTATTGATCAAATAAGTGGATCTATATACAAAAATGTACAGAAGTGTAGTATCAGCACAACCGCGTATAAACCTGCCCACCCTTGCCCTTTCCCCTACGCGTTCACGTGTGGGCTACGCGTTTGCGTAGGCCAAATTGTGAAGCCCCAGATTTTTTCCCTTCGCGTTCGCGACTCCCTCCACGCGAACGCGGTGCCTGCCATTTTCCTTCATCGCGAACATGACATGTGTGTCATGAACGCGATGAATAAATTATCGCCCAGTAAATTTAAGTTCTGAAACAGAACAGAACGGGATTTTATCCCCATTCTCAAAACTCTCTCTTCTTCAACAACATATTTGGGCGATTCTTCATAAAACTTGTTGGGTGATTCTTGACTCGTTTTCTTCATATTCCATCAATATTATTCGAAATCTTAGGCCTTAACATGTGAAAATAGATAGAAAATTAGAGAATTAGATATAGTTAGGGTTTTCAAAGAATTTGTGATTTAGACCTCGTTTTGGGGTCGAACTTAAGAATAAATTTTATATTTGAACTCATGGATGGATGAGTTAATTTATATTGGTTCGAACCTCGTATTTTGACCACGTGGGCCCGGGGTTAATTTTTACTATTTCGGACAAAATATTGTAAAAAATATATTTAGCCATTTGAACTAGTTTGTTAAGTAGTATTGATGATATTGAATCAATTGTGTATAGATACGATTGAATTGGAGCCAAATTCGAAAGGAAAAGGCATTGCTAAGGATTGAGTTGGCCGTAAACATTCGAGGTAAGTGTTTGATCGATCCTAGCTTGAGGGAATAGGAGTTGAGTTTATGTGCTAATTGTTACATGTGAAGTCCGACGTATAGGCATGGTGTCGAGTATCTATACGTTGAGGGTCGAGCATGACCGTGGGTCTTAAATGGATTAAAATTCTTAATAATCTTATGTGATTATATGAAAGGAATTATTATTGGTTAAATACCGATAATATATGTATTGTTGATTAAATATTAGTGGTTTAATACCGGTAATATATATGTTGTTGATTAAAGATTATTGGTTTAATACCGGTAATATATATGTTGTTGATTAAATATTATTAGTTTCTTGCCGCTAATTGTATGATTATTGTTATTGGCCATAGTGCCGGTGACATATCGGGAGGATCGAGATGCACGTCACATCACTAACAGATGATGATTGTTGGCATTGGCCATAGTTGTAGGTAGCCTATTATGTAATGTTATTGACCATAGATGCCGGTGACTTATCGGAAGGGTCGAGGTGCATGCCACATCACTAACAGATAATGATTGTTAACATTGACCACAGTTGCCGATATTGTATTATATTTTTCTTAATAAATAAATGAAAGATTGATATTAAAATGGGAGTGAGTGGTTGCACCCCTGTAATAAGATGAGTTGAGTTGAAAGTGAAGTAAATATCGTTGTTTTTGTTTCTATTAAGATATATATTTATTTTGTGTCTACTCTAGAGCGTATTTTCTCTTCTTGAATATAAGATGTTGTTTTCCTGCTATTTTGTCGTATATATATATTTTTAACTATACAGGTTTATGTGGGTTTCTGGTCCTAGCCTTGTCACTACTTCGCTGGGATAGGCCAGACACTTACAACACATGGGGTCGATTGTGCTGATGCTACACTCTGCGCTTTTTTTGCGCGGATACAGGTTACGAACAGCAGCAGCGGCAGTAGTGCGATTATTGATATTCCGACCACCGAGACATCGAGTTAGCCTTGCAGGCGTCCGCAGGACCCGTTGTCTCTTCTATCTTTACTTTTCAGTCTGTTATGTCATGTATTCGAGATAACAATTTTATATTTCTTTTAGATGGTTATGTGTATTATTCTTAGAAGTTCGTGAGTATTGTGACATCAGTTCTTGGGTAGTGACTTGTATTGGTTTTCGGTATTTTAACCAGTAATGTTTATTAAGTCTTCTGCTAATTAATGTATTCCGCTGTAATTATAGTTTTATCTCTAAATGTTTTAAAATGAGATATCCGATAAAAAAGGGGAATGTAATTAAGAAGTGGCTTGCCTAGCTTTCACTAATAGGCGTCATCACGACTCCTGATGGTGAAAAATTTAGGTAGTGACAAATTTATAAATGGATCTCATGTTAGCGACCAATGTTGGTCGCTATCTACCTACCCTTTAATTAACGACCAATATTGGTCGCAAAGTTTAAATTATATATATGTATATTTTATAATTTTTAAAATAATACTATAATTATTAAAAATTTGTTGGTGGGTTCCACTTTAGCGATTAACTTTGATCGCTTATCTCAGTAACCGTTTGACCAAGCAAATCTGCCCAATTCAATTAACAGTTTGACTAATTTAGCGACCAACCATGATCGCTAATGCATTTCAACTATTTATTTTATTATTTTTGCTTGTTTGAAAACCAATGTTTGTGTCACGACCCGGATTTCCCACCATCGGGGGTCATGATGGCGCCTACTAAATGGAAGCTAGGAAAGCCAAATATTAATTACACCTCCATTAATTACCAAATTCTTATTAAGACTTATTATTAAAAACATATAAATTACAGCGGAATAATCAAAATTAGCGGAAGACTTAGTCAAATATGATAAAGAAAACCCAAACATGATACACTACCCAAGACCGGTGTCACAATACTCACGAACTTCTAAGAATAATACACATAATTGTCTGAAAGAAAATACAAGCTGTTTATCTCGATTACATGAGATAACGAATGAAAAGCATAGATAGAAGAGACAACGGGTCCTGCGGACGCCTGCAAGGCTACCTCGTAATCTCAATAGTCGGAAAATCCACAAGTCACTACTGCCGCTACTGCTGTATAAAACCTGTGAACAAGAAGAAAAATGGAAGAATATTAATAAAACAAGTCAAAATAAAAAACTTAAACCAATTGTCAAGCGCTGAACCCGGGCCGAAGCTACATTTACTTAGGGTGGTCAAAGTTACAATATATATATATATATATATATATATATATATATAGGTTACAAGACATTTATAAGGAAAGACTCTGCTCTGAAATAACAGTCAATGACTCGTGATATCCAGAATAATCTAATCAACAGAATAAATCTTACTTTCATGACTCAAATCCTTTCTCATTTCATATCTCGTGGTAGGCGTACCACCCGCTCCCAACTATCACAGTAATTATATCTTGTGGTAGGCGTACCACCCGCTCCCAAATATATCAATAGATTATATCTCGTGGTAGGCGTACCACCCGCTCTCAAATATATCAATAGGCTACCGGCAACTATGGCCAATGCCAAGATTTAAATCACTTTGTGGTCGGCGTGCCACACGATCCCATTTCTTATTATATAAGTGGTCGGTGCGCCACACGATCCCAATTCATAAATATATATATTACCGGCATTTAGCCAATAATCTCTATATCAACAATATTTATAATTACCGGTTTTAAACCAATAATTGATAATAATTTCAACAATTTATCTCCATTACCGGTATAACACCAATAACTCTTAATCAACAATTTATTCATAACTAAATTCATATTCCTTCAAACTCGGATAGAACAAACACTTACCTCGAAAGTTTACGAACGATTCAATCCGTAGCAATGCCTTTTCCTTTCGAATTTGACTCCAATCCAATCGTATCTATACACAATTGATTTAATATCATCAATTCTACTTAACAAACTAGTTCATATTGCTAAATATGGTTTTTACAACATTCTATGCCCGGAATAGTAAAAATCGACCCCGGGCCCACATAATCGAAACTCAAGTTTCGAACCAAAATAAGTTCACTCAATCTTCCATGAGTTCAAATATACAATTTGTTCTTAAGTTTGACACCAAAACGAGGTCTAGATCGCAAATTCTTTGAAAACACTACCTATACCCATTTCTCTAATTTTTCTACCAATTTACACATATTTAGGCCTAGGAATTCAAATAATATTGATGGGAAACAAAGAAAACGAGTCAAGAATCACTTACCCAAGAAGTATGAAGAAGGATTGCTCAATAATCGCCCAAGAAGTTGTGGAGAAGAGAGAGGTTTGTGAAAATGGGATAAAATCCCGTAAGTGTTCTGTTTTTGAGCTGAAGAATTCACTAGGCGAAATTACCCTACGCGATCGCGTGAATTGGGCTGCGATCGCGTAGAGGAAAGACTGGCGTCTTATGCGATCGCGTGCAAATGGTTGCGATCACGTGGAGAAAAGACTAGGCGATCGCGTGAGGGATGTTGCGATCGCGTAGAGAAAATTCACCAGGCAGCCTATTTGGCCTATGCGATTGCGTGAACATGAGTGCGATCGCGAAGGGAAAAACTGGAAGCTACGCGATCGCGTGAGGAATGATGCGATCGCGTAGAAGGACTGGCCAATGCTGTGCGATCGCGTGGATGAGGCCGCGATCGTGTAGAACAAAATCCCTGTGCAGAAACAGCAGAATTTCTGCTGTGTTTTCAAATCCAAAAACACCCCGAACCACCTCTGAAACACTCCCGAGCCCTCCGGGCTCCAAACCAAATATGCACACTAACTCAAAAACATCATACAAACTTGCTCGCGCGATCAAATCGCTAAAATAACATCAAAATCAATGAATTGAGCTTTAAAACTCAAGAATTCTTTCAAATTTCATAACTTCCAAAATTTCCAATTTAAGGCCGAAACACGTCAAACAACGTCCGTTTTCAACCAAACTTTATAGGAAGCGCTTAACCAATATATATGACCTGTACCGGGCGTCGAAACCAAAATACGAGCCCGATACCAGTACTTTTTAATCAAAATTCAGTTTCATTTTCCTTAAACATTTTCAGAAAACAATTTAACAGAAAAATTCTTTTACCGGGGTTCTAGACCTCGGATTTCAATTCCGGGCATACGCCCAAGTTCCATATTTTTCTACAGATTTTCTGAGACCGTCAAATCACGGATCCGGGTCCGTTTACAAAAAATGTTGACCAAAGTCAACCATATCAATATTAATATCAAAATTCTTCAACTTTTTCACATATTTCAACATAAACATTTTCCAGCTTTGTGCCCGGATTGTGCACGCAAATCGAGGCAACTATAAATGAGGTTTTCAAGACCTCAAAAGCTCGAAATGATTAATAAAACAAGTGATGACCCTTTGGGTCGTCACAATCTCCACCTCTAAAACAACCGTTCGTCCTCGAACGGACAAAAGAAAGAAGTACTTGAGTCAGGAAACATATGTGGGTAGCGGCTCCGCATATCAGACTCGGACTCCCAGGTCGATGCCTCAGGAGGCTGACCTCTCCACTGAACTCGCACAGAAGGAAAACTCTTCGACCTCAACTGTCGAACCTGCCGATCTAGGATAGCTACCGGCTCCTCCTCATAGGACAGATCTTTGTCCAATTGGACAGTGCTGAAATCTAACACGTGCGACGGATCGCCGTGATATTTTCGAAGCATGGACACATGAAACACTGGATGTACAGTTGATAAGCTAGGTGGCAAGGAAAGTTTATATGCCACTTCTCCCACACGATCAAGAATCTCGAATAGCCCAATAAACCTAGGGCTAAGTTTGCCCTTCTTTCCAAATCTCATTACGCCCTTCATAGGCGACACTCGGAGCAATACTCGCTCCCCAATCATGAAAGCTATATCTCGAACCTTGCGATCCGCATAGCTCTTTTATCTAGACTGAGCTGTGCGAAGCCTATCTTGAATAATCTTGACCTTATCTAAGGCCTCATGCACTAAATCCGTACCCAATAACCGAGCTTCTCCCGATTCAAACCATCCAACCAGAGAACGACACCGCCTACCATACAGTAATTCATAAGGAGCCATATGGATGCTCGATTGATAACTATTATTATAAGAAAACTCTGCCAACGGCCGGAATTGATCCCACGAACCTCCGAAATCAATAACACACGCCCGTAGCATATCTCCCAGTATCTGAATAGTCCTCTCAGACTAACCATTCGTCTGGGGATGAAAGGCTGTACTTAGCTGAACTTGAGTTCCTAACTCTCGCTGCACCGCCTTCCAGAAATGTGAGGTAAACTGTGCGCCTCGATCAGAAATAATAGAGATTGGCACGCCATGAAGGCGAACGATCTCCTTGATATAAATCTCAGCTAACCTCTCGGATGAATAGGTAGTGGCAATAGGAACAAAATGAGCTGACTTGGTCAGCCTATCAACAATCACCCAAATAGCATCAAACTTCCTCCGAGTCTTCGGAAGTCCAGAAACGAAATCCATCGTGATTCGCTCCCACTTCCATACAGGAAGTTCAATTCTCTGAAATAAACCGCCAGGTCTCTGATGTTCATACTTAACCTGCTGACAATTAAGACACCGTGCCACATATGCCACAATATCCTTTTTCATTATGCGCCACCAATAATGTTGATGCAAATCTCGATACATTTTCGCTGCGCCTGGATGAATGGAATACCGCGAACTGTGAGCTTCTTCTAGAATCAATTCTTTAAGCCCATCAACGTTTGGCACACAAATGCGCCCTTGCATCCTCAAGATCCCCTCAGCATCTAAGGTGACCTGTTTAGCACCTCCTCGCTGAATCTTATCTCTAAGGTCACATAAATAAGAATCATTGTATTGTTGATCGCGGATACAGTCCAATAATGAAGAGCGAGCGATCGTGCAAGCTAGTACTCGACTAGGCTCAGAAATATCCAACCTCACAAATCGGTTGGCCAATGACCGAACATCCAAAGCAAGTGGTCTCTGATTGACTGGAATATAAGCAAGGCTACCCATACTGGCTGACTTCCTACTCAAAGTGTTGGCCACCATGTTTGCTTTTCCCGGATGATATAAAATGGTAACATCATAATCTTTTAGCAACTCTAGCCACCTTCTCTGCCTCATATTCAACTCTTTCTGCTTAAACAAATACCGAAGACTCTTATGATCGGTGTATACTTCACATGCTACACCATACAAATAATGCCTCCAGATCTTCAATGCGTGAATAATCGCCGCCAATTCTAGATCATACACTGGATAGTTCTTTTCATGAATCTTCAACTACCTCGAAGCATAGGCAATAACCTTTCCATCTTGCATTAACACCGCACCAAGCCCAATACGGGAAGCATCACAATAAACAATATAAGGTCCCGTACCTGTGGGTAAAACCAATACCGGTGTTGTGGTCAAGGTTGTCTTGAGCTTTCGAAAGCTCGCCTCACATTCATCGGACCATTCAAATTGAACACCCTTCTGGGTCAATCTGGTCAGTGGGGTTGCAATAGACGAAAATACTTCTACGAATCGGCGATAATAACCCGCTAACCCCAAGAAACTCCGAATATCTGTGGCTGATGTTGGTCTAGGCCAGTTCTTGACTGTCTTAATTTTCTTCGGATCAATCTGAATACCTGCTGCCGTCACAATATGACCCAGGAATGCAACTGAACTTAGCCAAAATTCACACTTTGAAAATTTTGCATATAGCCGGCTATCTCTCAGAGTCTGTAAGGCCACTCTGAGATGTTGCGCATGCTCCTCCTGACCGCGGGAATATATTAATATGTCATCAATGAAGACTATTACAAACAAGTCTAAATAAGGCCGGAACACCCGATTCATTAATTCCATAAAAGTCGCTGGAGCATTTGTCAACCCAAAAGACATGACCAGAAATTCATAATGTCCATACCGAGTGCGAAATGCTGTCTTAGGGACATCAGATGCCCTAATCTTCAGCTGATGATAGCCAGATCTCAAATCTATCTTTGAAAATACCTTGGCACCCTGAAGCCGGTCAAATAAATCATCAATTCGCGGAAGTGGATATTTATTTTTGATAGTCACCTTGTTTAACTGTCGATAATCAATGCACATTCTCATCGAACCATCTTTCTTCTTTACAAATAATACCGGCGCACCCTATGGTGAAACACTAGGTCTAATGAAACCCTTTTCAAGTAAATCTTGCAACTGCTCCTTCAATTCTTTTAACTCTGGCGGAGCCATACGATATGGGGGAATGGAAATGGGCTGAGTGCTTGGAGCCAAATCAATGCAAAAATTAATGTCTCTATCGGGCGGCATACCTGGTAAGTCTGAAGGAAATACTTCAGGAAATTCGCGAACCACAGGCACAGAATCAATAGAAGGAACCTCAGCACTGGAATCACGGACATAGGCCAAATAAGCCAAGCATCCCTTCCCAACCATACGCCGAGCCTTAACATAAGAAATAACATTGCGGCTAGTATGACCTGAAATTCCTTTCCACTCTATATGAGGCGAATTCGGCAGAGCTAAAGTCACAGCCTTGGCATGGCAATCTAAAATAGCATGATATGGAGATAGCCAATCCATGCCTAGTATAATATCAAAGTCCACCATATTTAGGAGTAATAAATCAGCACGGGTCTCGAGACCCTCAATTACTATAATACATGACCGATGAACTCGATCAACCACAATAGAATCGCCTACTGGTGTAGACACATGAACAGGAACACTCAGTGGATCACTGGGCTGAATCAAGTACGGTGCAAAATAGGAAGACACGTACGAATATGTAGACCCAGGGTCAAATAATGCTGATGCCTTTCTATCACAAACCAAAATAATACTCGTAATGACTGCATCTAACACTCAGCCTCTAGTCTGGCAGGAAGTGCATAACATCGGGGATGTGCCCCACCACCCTGAGCAGTATCTCTAGGACGATCAGCTGCTGGCTGGTCTCTACCTCTATCGGTCCGAGCTCCACCTCTATGACCTCTACCTCCACCTCTATGTCCTCTACCTCCGCCTCTAGCCGGCTGGGCAGGCTGTGAGGGAACTGGGGCCTGAATCATGGCATGAGAACCCTGCTGCTGAGATCTGTCAGAAGCTCGAGGGCAATACTTTGCAATGTGCCTAAGATCACCGCACGTAAAACAAGCCCTCGGCCGCTGAAAATAGCGAAGTGGTGGTGCACTGATAGGCTGCTGATCAGAGTAGCGTGGCTGAGAATTACGATCACCCGAAGCATCATGAGAAACCTGAAGAGCTGACTGATAAGGCCTAGGAGGATGGCCTCTATCATAAAAATCTCTATCTCCAGACGAGGTACCACTGAATCTACCCGAATTACGAGATCTCTTATCCGATCCATGTCTTGCTCCCTGTGACAGAGCCATCTCGATCCGGCGGGCTGCATTAGCCGCCTCCTGAAAAGTGATTTCAGTTCCTGCCCCCAAAGCCATATGTAGTCGAATTGGCTGATTCAACCCATCAATAAACCTTCTCACCCTTTCCTGATCTGTGGGAAGTATGATAATAGCATGACGAGCCAGGTCCACGAACCTAGTCTCGTACTGTGTGACATACATAGAACCCCGATGAAGACGCTCAAATTGCCTGCGTAGAGCCTCCCGGTGAGTTGCTGGAAGGAACTTTTCCAAGAATAATTCTGCAAACTGCTCCCAAGTCAAAGATGACGATCCCGCTGGCCTGGATAGACAATAATCTCTCCACCAAGTCTTGGCGGAACCAGATAATCGAAAAGTAGCAAAGTCCACACCATTAGTCTTCACAATACCCATAGTACAGAGAACCTCGTGGCAGCTATATAGAAAGTCCTGGGGATCCTCTGAAGGAGTGCTGCTGTATGTGGTAGTGAATAGCTTGGTAAACCTGTCCAATCTCCATAAAGCATCAGCAGACATAGCTTCACCATCACTAGCCTGAGTCACTATGCCAGGCTGAACTGCCTCAGCTGGCTGAATCACAGGAACCTGAGCCTGGGGAATTACTTGCCCCAGAGCGTGCGTAGCAGGAGTCAGATTACCTCCTCCAGCCTGAGAAGTGGCTGGTGCTGCTTGCAGTAAACCTGCTCTGGTGATATGATCCATAAAACCTGCTATCCGGACCAAAGCATCCTGAAGATCCGGTGAAAACAAAGCTCCTCCCGGGACCTGAGCTGGGCCTACTGGAGCTGCTGGGGCTGGAACTTCCTCCTCGATATGAACCTGAGGTTCTGCCACTCGTGCTGCTGCTCGGGGCTGAGCTCTGCCCCTACTTTGTCTTCTAGGACGACCTCGACCTCGGCCTCTACCCCTAGCGGGAGCTGCCGCTGCTGGGACCTCGGGCTGCTGGTCAGTAGATGAGGATGCACGTGTCCTTACCATCTGCGGAAGAACAGAGTAGAAGTTTAATTAACATTTAAAAGATCAAGTCGCACGACTGGAAAGAATAAAGGGAATATTTTCCTAACTCCGTAGCCTCTGGAGGATAAATACAGACGTCTCCGTACCGATCCTTCAGACTCTACTAAGGTTGTTCGTGAGTTGTGAGACCTGTGCAACCTAGTGCTCTGATACCAACTTGTCACGACCCGGATTTCCCACCATCGGGGGTCATGATGGCGCCTACTAAATGGAAGCTAGGCAAGCCAAATATTAATTACACCTCCATTAATTACCAAATTCTTATTAAGACTTATTATTAAAAACATATAAATTACAGCGGAATAATCAAAATTAGCGGAAGACTTAGTCAAATATGATAAAGAAAACCCAAACATGATACACTACCCAAGACCGGTGTCACAATACTCACGAACTTCTAAGAATAATACACATAATTGTCTGAAAGAAAATACAAGTTGTTTATCTCGATTACATGAGATAATTTCGGGTAACAAATACAAAATAAATTTCTTTAAAAATACACAAAGAGGTATTTTTATTTGTTTTTCAATCCTCTCAAAAGATTTCCTTAATGAATCACAAGGGAAAAAATAGAGTAAAATACCATATTGACTGGACAACGAAATTAATTGCATTCGCTAGTCAAAAATATACTATAAAATATGTGTATTATATGTACAATATGCATATATATATAAAAAATATTTTATCACTATTATTTTTTGGAGTGGTTAAAAATACATATTCATTTATAAGGAAAGACTCTGCTCTGAAATAACAGTCAATGACTCGTGATATCCAGAATAATCTAATCAACAGAATAAATCTTACTTTCATGACTCAAATCCTTTCTCATTTCATATCTCGTGGTAGGCGTACCACCCGCTCCCAACTATCACAGTAATTATATCCTGTGGTAGGCGTACCACCCGCTCCCAAATATATCAATAGATTATATCTTGTGGTAGGCGTACCACCCGCTCCCAAATATATCAATAGGCTACCGGCAACTATGGCCAATGCCAAGATTTAAATCACTTTGTGGTCGGCGTGCCACACGATCCCATTTCTTATTATATAAGTGGTCGGCGCGCCACACGATCCCAATTCATAAATATATATATTACCGGCATTTAGCCAATAATCTCTACATCAACAATATTTATAATTACCGGTTTTAAACCAATAATTGATAATAATTTCAACAATTTATCTCCATTACCGGTATAACACCAATAACTCTTAATCAACAATTTATTCATAACTAAATTCCTATTCCTTCAAGTTAGGATAGAACAAACACTTACCTCGAAAGTTTACGAACGATTCAATCCGTAGCAATGCCTTTTCCTTTCGAATTTGACTCCAATCCAATCGTATCTATACACAATTGATTTAATATCATCAATTCTACTTAACAAACTAGTTCATATTGCTAAATATGGTTTTTACAACATTCTGCCCGGAATAGTAAAAATCGACCCCGGGCCCACATAATCGAAACTCAAGTTTCGAACCAAAATAAGTTCACTCAATCTTCCATGAGTTCAAATATACAATTTGTTCTTAAGTTTGACACCAAAACGAGGTCTAGATCGCAAATTCTTTGAAAACACTACCTATACCCATTTCTCTAATTTTTCTACCAATTTACACATATTTAGGCCTAGAAATTCAAATAATATTGATGGGAAACAAAGAAAACGAGTCAAGAATCACTTACCCAAGAAGTATGAAGAAGGATTGCTCAATAATCGCCAAGAAGTTGTGGAGAAGGGAGAGGTTTGTGAAAATGGGATAAAATCCCGTAAGTGTTCTGTTTTTGAGCTAAAGAATTCACTAGGCGAAATTACCCTACGCGATCGCGTGAATTGGGCTGCGATCGCGTAGAGGAAAGACTGGCGTCTTATGCGATCGCGTGCAAATGGTTGCGATCGCGTGGAGAAAAGACTGGGCGATCGCGTGAGGGATGCTGCGATCGCGTAGAGAAAATTCACCAGGCAGCCTATTTGGCCTATGCGATTGCGTGAACATGACTGCGATCGCGAAGGGAAAAACTGGAAGCTACGCGATCGCGTGAGGAATGCTGCGATCGCGTAGAAGGACTGGCCAATGCTGTGCGATCGCGTGGATGAGGCCGCGATCGCGTAGTACAAAATCCCTGTGCAGAAACAGCAGAATTTCTGTTGTGTTTTCAAATCCAAAAACACCACGAACCATCCAAAACACTCCCGAGCCCTCGGGGCTCCAAACCAAATATGCACACTAACTCAAAAATATCATACGAACTTGCTCGCGCGATCAAATCGCTAAAATAACATCAAAATCAATGAATTGAGCTTTAAAACTCAAGAATTCTTTCAAATTTCATAACTTCCAAAATTTCCAATTTAAGGCCGAAACACGTCAAACAACGTCCGTTTTCAACCAAACTTTACAGGAAGCGCTTAACCAATATATATGACCTGTACCGGGCGTCGGAAAAATACGAGCCCGATACCATTACTTTTTAATCAATTTTCAGTTTCATTTTCCTTAAACATTTTCAAAAAACAATTTAACAGAAAAATTCTTTTACCTGGGTTCTAGACCTCGGATTTCAATTCCGGGCATACGCCCAAGTTCCATATTTTTCTACGGATTTTCTGAGACCGTCAAATTACGGATCCGGGTCCGTTTACCAAAAATGTTGACCAAAGTCAACCATATCAATATTAATATCAAAATTCTTCAACTTTTTCACATATTTCAACATAAAATTTTCCAGCTTTGTGCCCGGATTGTGCACGCAAATCGAGGCAACTATAAATGAGGTTTTCAAGACCTCAAAAGCTCGAAATGATTAATAAAACAAGTGATGACCCTTTGGGTCGTCACAGTTTGTCGCTTTTTACTACGAACTAACCAATTTTGATTATTAAAAGTTGGTCGGTTTTTCGAAATTCTAGTAATAGTGATATATTTATCCAGTTCAAGACCAATCTTATCTAATTTGCTTGCTTTCATAATCATGAGGCTGCCGGTGACCACGTTGTATATGATCAAGAAAGGGGTGACAAGTGACACCACAATTACCGCCTTTTTGAAGGATTTGCACGTAAGAAAAATATATTTTCATTATTTTTGTATAATTTGTTTAACTACCAAATCAAACTAATAAAAGCCACTCCCTTCATTTTATATTAAATGAATTATTTTTTTTAGTCTATTTCAAAATAAATATTATATTTTTAAATTTGGGAATAAATCAACTTTAAATTCCTCATTTTATCCATTTTAGTTTTAATGAAAAGCTTTTATAACACACAAAAGTTGTAGTCCCACAAAGCTTTACCCCTTAAGTTTTTAAGATCATAAATTTTAAAAATCTTTTTTTCTTAAATTCCGTATCAAGTTAAACTACCTCATTTAACGTGAAACGAAAGGAGTATTGTATATCTGACTAATTACTAAACTTAAAATTCATTTTTCTATGGTTTGGTAAGTTATCTTATATATATATATATATATATATATATATATATATATATATATATATATATATATATATATATCC
>JASVEL010009136.1:0-25116 GCA_032618575.1 Nicotiana noctiflora | reverse complement strand
CTCGATATGACACTGCAAATGCTGGAAATGCCTGTCTACTGCTCCTGAGTACCTGAGTCTGCACACAAAAGGTGCAGGGAGTAGGGGTGAGTACTAAGTACTCGGTGAGTAATAAATATATACAAGTAGCTGAAAATAAGAAATCCACAGAATACCACATAATGAAGCTAAACTACGGTTCGATTCCTCCTACGAACTAGCATCAACAGCACAATACATCTACCACATAGTAATTCAACAAAATAAAGATGCAATGCAATGCACATAACCGCTACCGCGTGTAGCCCGATCCAATTTAACGTCGACGGCGCTCACTGGGGGTGTGTACAGACTCCGGAGGGGCTCCTACAGCCCAAGCGCAATACTGCTGCGGCGTGCAGCCCGATCCTCATATCAACCACTGCGGCGTGCAGCCCGATCCATGCTCAGTCCACAATAAGCAAATAAGTCACAAAACAATTCATTTTTCTTAATTCCAGTTTCCAGTTCATAATTTATGTAAAATACTTTAACTTTATTAAATTTGCAAAAGCCGGTGACTTAGCATTTCAAAAGGTGATTTCAATTTCCAGGACTGAGATCAGTGATTTAAGCAAATATAGCTATCACATAAATATTTTCCTCTAAGGACACTACAAGTCGGCACAAGGCCCCAAACAAGGCTTACAGCCCACAAATATATCAAATACAGTTGTATTTCCAACACTAACAACATATTATTCACATCCGGGATGGACCAAGTCTAAATCCCTAGTCACAATCAATCCCGCACCTACCACGGTGTGCGAGCCACGCCCTACTAGCGTCACAATGTGCTAAGCTGGGGTTTCGAACCCTCAGGCTACCATATACACAAACTACTCACCTCTAGCCGACCGTAGACTCGCCCGCGATGCCTTTTCCTTTGAATTTAGCTCCTCGTGCGTAGAATCTAGTCAAACCACAATAATTATATCAAATACGGGTCAAAGAATCATAACCCATTTCAATTTACATGAAATTCGCATAATTACACTAAGTTGGTAAAACCCGACCCCGGGCCCACTGCTCGGAAAATTCCAAAATTAGTACCAACGCGACCCTCGTCTCGCCACGAGTCCGTGCATATAAAATTTATCGAAATCGGAGTTCAAATGGCCTTCCAAATCCAAAAATCTCGTTTTCAATACTTAGGCCACAATTCTTCAAAATTCTACCCAAATTCATGAAGATTGATGTTAATTCTACCATAAAATGATGTTTTTGAGTCAAGAATCTTACCTCCGACGAATACCCGATGATTTCTCAGTGATCTCCTCGAGTTTTCTTCTCTCTAGGGCTCAAAATTATGTTTTGGGGGTGTAAACCCGTAAGCCCTCTGTTCTGTGATATAAATTCACTGCCAGAACATTTTGTTCTACGCGTTCGCGTGAGCTCCCACATGTTCGCGATGAACAACTCCCTCTTACTCTTCGCGAACGCGACCCCTACCACGCGTTCGCGATGCTCAACTTCCAGCTACCCTTCGCGAACGCGAAGCCAACCATGCGTTCGCGATGCTCAAACTCCCAGCCGCCCAAATTCCTTCTATGCGTTCGCGACTCCCAGTCACGCGAACGCGGTAGTCCACACCAGCTGACCTACGCGAATGCGACCTCAGGAACGCGATCGCGAAGCATAAGGTTCCTGGCCTACGCGAACGCGACGCACCTGACCGCGAATGCGATGCATGATCCGCCTGGCCTTCGCGAACGCGGCCCATGCCACGCGAACGCGAAGGCTTAAATGCTTGGACAGAACCTGCAGTTTTTCTGCAGATTTTTGCCAAGTCCAAATGCCCGGTTGATGGTCCGAAATCATCCCGAGGCCCCCGGGACCCCAACGAAAACCACCAACATACTCCAAAACATGATACGGACTTGTTCCAATCACAAAAACACCATCCTAAACATCAAAATCACTATTTACACACGGATTCAAGCCTAAGTTTCTTCAAAACTTTCAAAACTAACATTCAATCCAAAACCCGATCAAACGACGTCCGAATGACCTGAAAATTTGCGGACATATCCAAAATCACATAACGAAGCTACAGGAATTGTCGGAATTCCATTCCGACCCCCGGATCAAAATATCACCTACCATCCGGTTTTCGCCAAAAATCAACATTCGCCAATTCAAGCCTAGAACTACACCGGACCTCCGAATTCAATTCCGATTGCTCTCCTAAGTCATAAATGATCCCCCGAAACTAGTCGAATCATCAGAATCTGGTTCCGAGCACTCTAACTTGATAGTCAACTCTAGGTTGACTTCCCATATTCAAGTTTCCTTCATACATGCTATTTGCTTCATTTTCAATCCAAATCACTCCTAACTCACCCGATATACTCTAATACTGATATAAAAGCATAAGATATGTAAATGCAAGGTAACGGGGTGGTAATTCCCATAACGAAGCGCAGAGTGTAGCATCAGCACAATCGACCCCATGTGTTGTAAGTGTCTGGCCTATCCCAGCGAAGTAGTGACAAGGCTAGGACCAGAAACCCACATAAACCTGTATAGTTAAAAATATATATATACGACAAAATAGCAGGAAAACAACATCTTATATTCAAGAAGAGAAAATACGCTCTAGAGTAGACACAAAATAAATATATATCTTAATAGAAACAAAAACAACGATATTTACTTCACTTTCAACTCAACTCATCTTATTACAGGGGTGCAACCACTCACTCCCATTTTAATATCAATCTTTCATTTATTTATTAAGAAAAATATAATACAATATCGGCAACTGTGGTCAATGTTAACAATCATTATCTGTTAGTGATGTGGCATGCACCTCGACCCTTCCGATAAGTCACCGGCATCTATGGTCAATAACATTACATAATAGGCTACCTACAACTATGGCCAATGCCAACAATCATCATCTGTTAGTGATGTGACGTGCATCTCGATCCTCCCGATATGTCACCGGCACTATGGCCAATAACAATAATCATACAATTAGCGGCAAGAAACTAATAATATTTAATCAACAACATATATATTACCGGTATTAAACCAATAATCTTTAATCAACAACATATATATTACCGGTATTAAACCACTAATATTTAATCAACAATACATATATTATCGGTATTTAACCAATAATAATTCCTTTCATATAATCACATAAGATTATTAAGAATTTTAATCCATTTAAGACCCACGGTCATGCTCGACCCTCAACGTATAGATACTCGACACCATGCCTATACGTCGGACTTCACATGTAACAATTAGCACATAAACTCAACTCCTATTCCCTCAAGCTAGGATCGATCAAACACTTACCTCGAATGTTTACGGCCAACTCAATCCTTAGCAATGCCTTTTCCTTTCGAATTTGGCTCCAATTCAATCGTATCTATACACAATTGATTCAATATCATCAATACTACTTAACAAACTAGTTCAAATGGCTAAATATATTTTTTACAATATTTTGTCCGAAATAGTAAAAATTAACCCCGGGCCCACGTGGTCAAAATACGAGGTTCGAACCAATATAAATTAACTCATCCATCCATGAGTTCAAATATAAAATTTATTCTTAAGTTCGACCCCAAAACGAGGTCTAAATCACAAATTCTTTGAAAACCCTAACTATATCTAATTCTCTAATTTTCTATCTATTTTCACATGTTAAGGCCTAAGATTTCGAATAATATTGATGGAATATGAAGAAAACGAGTCAAGAATCACCCAACAAGTTTTATGAAGAATCGCCCAAATATGTTGTTGAAGAAGAGAGAGTTTTGAGAATGGGGATAAAATCCCGTTCTGTTCTGTTTCAGAACTTAAATTTACTGGGCGATAATTTATTCATCGCGTTCATGACACACATGTCATGTTCGCGATGAAGGAAAATGGCAGGCACCGCGTTCGCGTGGAGGGAGTCGCGAACGCGAAGGGAAAAAATCTGGGGCTTCACAATTTGGCCTACGCAAACGCGTAGCCCACACGTGAACGCGTAGGGGAAAGGGCAAGGGTGGGCAGGTTTATACGCGGTTGTGCTGATACTACACTTCTGTACATTTTTGTATATAGATCCACTTATTTGATCAATAGTAGTTTTTCGTTGCGATGGAGACTCAAGGTAAACATGCAGCAGCGTTCGGGGTCCTCGAAGTCACCTTCAATTGTACTTATTTCCATATGGTCCTTTTGTTCGGACATTGATACATTTATTTTGTATAGCTACTGTTAGAAAAGCTTATGACTTGTACTACCGGTTTTGAGAATGGTAAAGTGCTTAGAGAAATTTTATTTTATGTTAATAAATAGCAATGTTATTTAAGTTAATGTTAGGCTTACCTAGTTTAGAGACTAGGTGCCATCACGACTCCTTCGGAGGAATTTTTGGGTCGTGACAATGAGGGACTTTTGCCTTTAACTTTTAATTATACTAGTAGTCGTACCCGCGCGCTGCACGGTCAGTATTCAAAAATGTTAATTAAATTAAATTATTATAGGGCTTATTTAATCCTATTAGATTATATTGCTTTAATAAAATTTAATTGTCATCTTACTTGTTAATACGATATACCTATACCCAAAATAAAATATCTATTAAATCAAAGGTACTTATATAGTTAGTGAATAACTTTTTTGTTCTATATATTATTTATTGTATTAACCAATATTTAATATTCGCTTTCTTTTTGTCATATATGAGAAGATTTATAATTTATTATTGTTGAAATATTTTTTTATTTTAAATATTATTTTGTTGTTCTTAATATTATAATATAAATTTTAACGAACAAAATTTGTGTTAAAGTAATTACGGGACTTTAACAGAGTGATTGACTTTTATGTCAATATTTCAATCATTTAATATTATTACATTGTTAATAGAAAGTTTTATTAGCATATTACTTTATTAAATATTTTTGTCTGAAAGTTTTTATGTTTTTATTTTCATTTTATTTATTTTAAAATAATTTAAAACTCAAACTTGAAACTAATCCCCAATCTGAATTGTTAATTTATTATTATTTTTATTTTAAAACTCCAGCTTGAAACTACATCCCGATTTGAGTAATTTGTTTCATGTATTTATTTTTTATTTTTTTATTTAATTATAAGATATCTATATTTATTAGTCTAAATAATGTAACCAATTAATACACACACACACACACACACACACACATATATATATATATATATATATATATATTAAAAATTACGTTCCTTCCACCCAAAATATATTATCAATATTTACTCAAGTAAAAAAAAGATTATTCTAATTTCAATTTTGATAGACAATAAACATCGGAATAAATTTAGAAAAATGATACTTGAATAATGTAAAGAGAGTAGACAACACCATACTTAAGCTTTTGATTTTTGAGGCTTAATCAGTCAGATGGAAATGGTCGTTGTTCTCATGTTTCATTGTTTTTCCAACTAAAATGTGAATAAATAAAATAACAAATTAATCATTAATAGCGCCGCACCAAAGACTGTGAAATACGTTAGTAAATACGTAGAGCACAATCTTAAATGAAATTATAGCCTTAGTGATGGCTTCATGACTGAGCAATCTTTTCTAACACTTAGAGAGATAACGCCATCATATAAATTAAATAATTTGTAGCAAACAACACTTAGTCCTCCAACAAAAATAGACACGATATGACAAAGAATGAAGGCAATGGAAAAATGCACCAAACAGTTTATTGAAGGATGTTTCCTCAATAGGTTATGAATCATAGCAACAAATGACTAATATTCCTGAAGGAGAGACGGATAATGAAAGCCACCTGAGTTTTTACAAAAAAGCAGCCGCCAAATATTCTGCAAGGAGTGGTGAAAATTTGCCAAATATTCTGAAAATGTCGCCACATTGAAGCCTCAAACACTGTTATTTTTTGTTCCATTAATATGCTTAACGTTTCTTTACTAATCGTCCTTCCGGGGCATGGGAGTTCTAATAATAGTGGGTATATTTTAGGGTTTCTTTTAAATACATCAGTTTGATGAAGATTCTGATCTAAGCAGTTCCATTCTTTCTACAACAATTTATTTTAGTTAGTTACATTTTTAAAATTTCTGTAAATACTGGACACAAGTGAAGGTGGGTTCATGGATTGTGTATGGCTATCATATTTATATTTTTATTTCAAATTTTAGTATTAAGAAAAGGTTAGAAAAAAAAAGCATAAATACTAACCGTTAAATATTGTTGAAAATGTCCTAAATTGTTTAAATTTTCTCTTATAAGATGTGCAAAGTGGAAATATATTAAGCCTTTACTTCTTTAAAAATACATCTTTTTTAATTTATTTTAATATAGATAGATTCTTCGTGAAATACTTTGTAAAATAAATTTGCACTTGTAAGTCTGTAAGATTATATAAATAATTTTTTTTTAAAAAGGTTAATTCCAAATGTGGGAGAAAGTAATTAATTTTTTGTAATTGTCAGGTTTAATAAATAAATAAAAAAGGAAATAAATTTTGAATTGACAGTTTTTACTTCCGATAAATATGAAACCATATTAAATAGAACGGTTTTTATATGCCAACATGCATATCACGGTTAGGAACTGTTTGCCTTTAGTTTCGTTTAAAAATAAATAAATTATAGAACGTAAAAACTTAATCCTAATTAAAATAAAATTGTAACTCCTTTTTTGTTCTTCCTATAAATACGGAACTATGTCTTAACGATCCACGTGCCGGGTTTTGACACTTGGCTTAATGATAGGCTTTTGTCTTTGGATTTTAATTATATATAGACAGGTATCCGTACCCGCACGATGTGTGAAAAATTATAAATTTAAAAATAATAATTTTTTTTACTTGAAATGGTAATGAAAAGTGATCAAAAATAATATGTTATTAGTTAATAAAAGTAACAACCTCTACTTCTTAAACAGTATTTGGAACAAAAAAGAATAGTCACAACCTTTAAGAATCTGCAATATATGTAAATCAATGTTTCTGTTCAATTAGCTTAAATTTATTACATAAAATAAATAAAATAAAATAATAAGCTTTACGAACAAAGCATTCTCGTGGAACTCCATCTTTCTCTCGAATATAAATCTAAGCAAATTGTCATGACCCGACATAATAAATTACATTCCACGAAATTGTTTGCTTTCTCTCGCTAGATACTTTATGTGACAAATAAATTCATGTAATGATCAAAGATCGAACTTCAAATATCAAACTTTGGATAAACTTGTATGATTTCTGTCTTCCACAACCAAAGTTGTTGTTTATCGATGTATGACTTTACACTTTCTGAATTGTTAACTCGATGCTCAAAACTTAACAAAGATATTATAACAGTGATGAAGACAAAATTTGGTAAAGAAATATGGGCAATATTACATTCACATATATAAGATCATGCCTAAACTAACTGAAAGGGTAATGTTCCTTTGCATTTAGAGTCGTGCAAATTATGAATTTTAATTCATGTAGTTTAATAATTTCTAATACTTTATGAGTTTTAATGAGAATATTCTATTTATAAAAATAACCCCATCTACTAAGAATAAAGGCTAAACTGATATGAAGAATTGTACAAAATCTTCCTTTACTATTTAAATCAAGGAAACAAACAAAAACTTAAGAAATTCTTTCTTGTGTTTTAAAGATTTTAAAGAAGGAAAAAGTTTTATGTATTACGTTGATAAAAATAAATAAAGTACTATATATATATATATATATATATATATATATATATATATATATATATATATATATATATATATATATATATATATACAACGACAACAGAAAGAGCAGAGTCAAAAATAGAAGGGAGTACATCACCCGAGATGCATAATTGCAAAATGATGATAAGATGCTTAGCAATTTACTCATCGAACAATGAAAAATCACAAAGAAAGATTTTGGATGTAATTTTCCCCGGCAAATTTTTCGGTGAAAGAAAAAGGGAACTATACATTTTTTCTAATCCAAAATTCAGTTAGTTTTTAAAAGGAAGAGGAGTGCAGGAAGTGTGAGCAGTTGATGATTTTTATTGGTAGTTTCTATTGCTTGATTTAAAAAAAAAAACTTGTAATTCAGTTAGTTTTTAAAAGGAAGGGAAGTGGAAGAAGTGGGACTTATTGGTGATTTTTATTGGTAGTTTCTATCGCTTGATTTTTAAAAAATAAGTGTGTAATTGAGTTATGTCACGACCCTAGTTCACCAATCGTGAACATGTAATGACGGCACCCAGTCCCCACGACTAGGTAAGCCTAACACATTGTGAAATATACAAGTTTATGAACATTAAATAATAAATAGCGGAAAAATAATATAAAAAGGAAATGTAATCCGTGCCGCTTGGCACATACACCCGTCAAACACTCTGTATAAAACACCACCAAGACCCGGAATCCCACGGGCAACACAGACTAAAGGAGAGTATACAACTGTGGCTCTATGTGTAAAGAGTATCTAACAACAAAATGAAGGAAAACATCTACTAATACTATCAGAATAGAAGGAGGGCCTCCGGATCCGCGGACGTAGCAGATCATACCTCGAGGTCTCCAAATGTACTGCCGAATCACCTAGTACGGGCCTATCCTGATGTACCTGGGTCTGCACAACAAAAGTGTGCAGAAGAGTAGCATGAGTACACCACGACGGTACTCAGTAAGTGCCAAGTCTAACTTCGATGGAGTAGTGACGAGGAAAGTCAGGGCCCTACTGAGAGAAAACAATAACAAAATGATAATAACAATAATAAGCAGTTTAAATGATAATAATTCTGAAATAACAACAATAAAGTGATTACTGCAACCGTCTACAATTAAGCTAACAACAAGTAACAATCTCAATTAACAAGTCCAAGACCTGTGGGAATTGAACCCACAGTCCCATCAACAGTACCCCTGGGTCTCCGGGAATCGAACCCGCAGCCCATGTCTCAATAATATATCAATAGCTCAGGATCTCCGGGAATCGAACCCACAGTGATTAATAAAACAAGTGATGACCCTTTGGGTCGTCACATTATATATTTTGGTTCCTTATCTCAATACAAGTCCGTGCATATAAAATTTATCGAAATCGGACTCCGTTTGCCCATTCAAATCAATGATTTTCTATAATTTAGGCCTAGGGCTCAAACCCTCCATTAACAATGAAATAACCACGGATTTCATGATAAACTAACGAATTAAGGCCAAGAAACTTACCCCCGATAATTTCCCGATGATTTCCTAGCGATTCCCCGTCAATTTCTGTCCAAAAGCTCTCAAGTTGCTCAAAAAAAATGGAGGAAAATGACCCAAAATCGCGGATATACCGCTCAGAATTTTCGTCGGTACTGTTCACGCGCGGACACTATTCATGCACGTGGGATACTGTTCACTGATTCAATGTAATTTGCATTGCTGCAGATTTGCTTACACTGTTTTCCTTTACTGTTCACTATTCATAAAATGCAGCAGCTTTTTCAAAATAAATTGAAGCACAACCATTTTGCACCAAAATGGTTCTAACTCCATCATACGAACTCGAAATTCGACGATTCGTTTTCCTATGGCTCCGTAATTTCGATACGGATCCAGTGGTTCAAACAAAACTGAATTTGGATCTCATTTGCTCAGCCTAACATCAATTTCGCTCGTTAAACAATTAACTCACATTTCGCGTCAAAAACCCAATCGCGACTCGATAAAATTAAACCAAAATTTCCAGATCAGTCCTATAATTCATGATTTAAATTCTCGAAGTCTCGAAATCAAATTTGGATCTCTAGAACTAAAATTAGACCTTTGGATCATTACATTTATGCTCAAAACGGCAAAAATCTTCCAAAAATGACCCGTTGGACATCCGAAACACATCCGAGACCCCCGAGACCCCGACCAATAACACCAACCAGTCCCAAAACACATTATGGACTCACTCGAGGCCTCAAATCACATCAAACAATGCAAAAATTATGAATTAACCTCCAATCCAAGCTTGATGAACTTTGAAGTTTCCAACTTCTATTTCCGATGCCGAAACCTATCAAATCAAGTCCGATTGACTTCAAATTTTGCACACAAGTCCAAAATGACATAACAGAGCTACAGAAATTTTCGGAATTCCATTCCGACCGTCGGATCAAAATCTCACCTATCGTTCGGATTCGCCAAAAATACTAACCTTGCCAATTCAAGCTTAATTCTACACCGGTCATCACAAAAATATTCCGGACACACTCCTAAGTCCCAAATCACCTAACGAATCTATCCGAACCATAAGATTTGCATTTCGAGTCCGATATCAAAATTTCCACTTCCGGTCAAATTTTCTCAAAAACCTTCAATTTTCTATCTTTAGCCAAACGACTCCAAAATGACCCACGGACCTCCGAATTCACTTCCGATCGCGCTCCCAAATCCAGAATAACCATACGGAGCTACTCCCAGTCTCGGAATCCCAAACGGACATCAATAATACTAAAATGCATTTTAAGCCAAACTGATGCAATTTCTTCTAAAATGCTATCTTCCATAATATGCGCCAAAACGCTCCCGGGTTATCCAAAACCCGATCCGGGCATACGCCCAAGTCCGAAATCATCATATGAACATGTTGGAACCTTTAGATCCCAATTCCGAGGTCGTATACTTAAAATTCCAATCCTAGTTCATTTCTTCAATTTTAAGCTTCGGAAATGAGAATTTTCATTTAAATTTGACTCCAAACTTCTTGAATTTTAATTCTGACCATACACACAAGTCAATATACCTGAGATGAAGTTTCTCATGGCCTCAAACTGCTGAATGACGTGCCGTATCTCAAAACGACCGGTTGGGTCGTTACAATCTCCCCCACTTAAACATACGTTCGTCCTCGAACGTGCCGAGAACTACACTGAAGTAGTCTAAAATCACTGGTTTAACATCTCATGCAACTTCCTGTGCTTCCACAACTCATTTGAGCACATTAGCTTGATAACTCTATAGATATACTCCTTTATTCGAGTAAATAAGCCATTAGACCCAATTCCAACATCTTGAATTTCCTGCCTAGCATGTTTCCATCATACGACCACCATATCAATCTTCACATGCTTTACCCATACATGACTGCATAACTTTGCTGAATTCATACTTTGCATCACTTTACTCATGGGACCACAATAATATTCTTTAAATATAATAGTCAAAATTCCACAAATCTGATGCTCTCATTGCATCTCATGACCTACATAGGTCTTGCTCTAGCTTTTACAATACTGACACGACGGAAGAGATGTGCCGATATCCATAACCAACTACTGAATCAACAATTTATTGGGTCTATACCCCTGACAAGATCCATTACCTTGTCCTAAACCAGAGAATGATCTTTTCCTCTATAATATTCTTCATATAATCAGTTTGCACTGACCCCAAGTCCCATAATCTTATCTCACCCAGTACGAGCTGCGCAGGCGATAAGCCACCTCAGACATACTCAAAAGTCCCACAAGATGACACAATGTGCTAGTAATCCACTAATTCGTACGTGATACAAAGGAAGGCGAACACTAGAGAGAACTATTCAACTCTCACACTAACATGGACCTCCTCAGAAAAATAGGAAACAGAACACATAAAAGCAATTATAGACACCGAAATAAACATCACACTGTTGCGGCGTGCAACTCGATCCCAACAATATACCCATGGCGGCATGCCACCCGATCCGAACAATATAACCATGGCGGCGTGCCACCCGATCCCAACAATATAACCATGGCGGCGTGCCACCCGATCCCAACAATATAACCATGGCGGCGTGCCACCCGATCCCAACAATATAGACTCACACAAGGAGTCATATGTCGAGCTGAATAGCTCGTCACATCAAAATACTAAATATCGATCATAAGCACACTAAGGTGCATGATATCAGACTCAATGAAACATATAGCGCTATAGGCTACAAACTCAAGCACAACTGAGGTGCGATATAAGATCTGAGTCTCAAGAGCCATCATGCTCATATACATCACCGCTCAGCGGAACCTCAACACATAAGGAACTTACCAAGCCGTCTCACACTCATATAGCGCAATATATCTTTACATGAATTACTAACCGCGAAATAAGACCACGACTATCCCTCCATAAAGGGCGCATTGCTGGAAGAAACACAACCGGCCTGACGCAAGGCTCACTTCCACATTTAAATCTATCCATCGACCTTGAGTCTATCTTGGCCGTGCCAAGCTAAGTCAATAATATTTCACAGTTCTATAACTCAATAAGCAGAGTGCCCTCCAGGCATAAATTCTCAAATGAATGATATTACCAAAATCCTCATACTTGGTTTAAATTTCTAATCAATCAAGTGACTACAAGTCACACCTATACAATCTTCTTGTGGGTCAAACTCCCACCATTTTCCGAATAATTAAACGGGCCTGCACATTCAACCCACCGGCTGCACTAACACTGAAAAGCGATCAGGAGTCCCTAACCGGGATGCAAATCCTTTCTCACAGAACACCGATCTCAAATGATACTGATGTTAATACCCATCTTACTCAAAACACTGAAACTCCTTTCCTGCTCATCCGAGCTCTTTATATCACATTCATTGACCAAACCGTGACCTTGGTCCTTACTTCAAATTTCATACTACTCACTGCACCTCACGTGTCGATATATGATAGACGCAATTTCCATCATAGCTCTAGAACTGACGATGGACTAGTACTTCATCACATAATTCGATCCATTTAACTCACTTCAGGTGAACTATAGCGACATACAGGCGAATTCTCATAACCATCGAATATGCCAAATCTCTAAGTAGTGGTCCAAGCCACCATAACCTTTCCCGAGATCCGCCTACTCATAACAAGCCCTAACAGAGGAACACTTCAGAATAACATCAATCACTGCGGCCGACAAGTCTCAAATGCACCGCCACAAATCACATGCATAATTCGATCACGTTGCATGAACCGATCATTGACACCAATACGCCAACTCAACTATGGCCGATCAATCTACTTCCTTCCAGGTTATCCTTGATTGCCTTAGAAATGTTAATATCTTCCTTCAATACCTAACTTATTCCAACCGCACTTACCCCGAGTGACCTTAAATCATGAGGCCATGCTATCTCAAGAACGATAACCATTTCATGTCTCTCAAATACTACACCACAAGTCAAAACATCATAGATCGTTTTGTGCCTTTCTTCATAAGTTGCTTCAAAAGCTTCAGCCTTAACTGTACTTATAGATTCAGAATTATTAGGCGCCACACTTTACCTCTTGAATTCACTAGGACCGCTATTGAGAGCCATCCGGCCCTGACTTGCCCCAGTACGCAACCAACTCTACTGAATTTTATTACATATGAATACCCTCTCGATAAAGCCCCCAACGGAACCACTTCCCGCGAAGCCTGCACCTATACGAGGCATAAATCATGAATCTTTCCTCAAGTTTGAACACGAGCCAGTAAGGCTAACCATAACATGCATTCAACAATTTATATACTCAAATTACCACTCATGGCCCTTTTCCGTGGCTGCAATAACACAATAATATGCTAGTATCCAGAATTCACACAGGTAATTAACCATGCGACCCAATCTTAAGCGGTGGGACTCTCCCATTTAGCCCAAAGCCACTATTACACGACTCTCGAACACATTAGAACCATTCTCTCAAGTCATTTACTATTATTCAACTGCAACTCACTTGATCCAACGAATATAACCACCTGTGCTCTATTAGCACTCTAACACCATAGGGTATGACCTCATCCCAATACAACCAAACATCTTCTCGCTCCATGCATCGAGCATTATTTACCGCGACAACTTAAGACATATTGTGATTCTCACACCTACGAAGCACCATGTAGCCTTCACCGAAATCTTCCCTGCTGATAATGAAAGGTAGAATTTATTAGGGATACAGGAACATCAAAAGTCCCAACATCATACCATACGAGCCTCAACTCTTGCCTATCCGCCAGTTTCAAAGAACTTTTGAATAGCACTTAAATACAGCACAGGCCAAATCTGATATGATACATGACCCATAATTTGGTCGTTGATAGTGAAATCCTTTCACTTGGCACGAAGCCATAAGACACATCTTGCTAATCCATGACAATAGCCTTTATCATTTGTACGTCTTCATCATAAGACAGCCCAAGACATTCGTTTGGCACATGTCATTCTTAAGACAGTTAAACTCATATCCCCCAGTATCTCTGCTGGCTGAATCCTTTACTAAATAGATATATCATATGAACCATATAGTCTTTATTACCACCAACTATCTTTAGATCTACATCCACCTTGTGATTCTACCATTATTGTGACGATTAGGCAGTTAAGTAAACCTTCTCAAGACCGTACTATCAACCGAATTTCAGAACCTAGTGCACCCCCATGTGCACAATTGAAGATCTCTCAATTCTCTTGCATTATCGATATGGATGACACGCAGTAACAATGGTTGAGTAAATTCTTGACTCCCTTGAGATCTCTCTGCAGCGTCACGAACCGTCGGCGCATACTTGATACCGAGTGCGCAATTTTAATACACGAGTGGATGCAAAAGAATATATGACATAGGCTCCAACTGAATAAATGGCGCACGATAAGGAATTCAAAGAATTGAAGAGTTTCCTAAACAATTACATAGCCCCTCGTAGATAAATATAGACGTCTCCGTATCGATCAGCGAGAATCTAAGTAACCGGTCTGTGTCCCGTGACTCCTACGAACCTAGAGCTCTGATACCAACTTGTCACGACCCTAGTTCACCAATCGTGAACATGTCATGACGGCACCCAGTCCCCACGACTAGGTAAGCCTAACACATTGCGGAATATACAAGTTTATGAACACTAAATAAGAAATAGCGGAAAATAATATAAAAAGGAATGTAATCTGTGCCGCTTGGCACATACACCCGTCAAACACACTCTATAAAACACCACCAAGACCCGGAATCCCACGGGCAACACAGACTAAAAGAGAGTATACAACCGTGGCTCTATGTGTAAAGAGTATCTAACAACGAAATGAAGGAAAACATCTACTAATACTATCAGAATAGAAGGAGGGCCTCCGGATCCGCGGACGTAGCAGATCATACCTCGAGGTCTCCAAATGTACTGCTGAATCACCTAGTACGGGCCTGTCCTAATGTACCTGGATCTGCACAACAAAAGTGTGCAGAAGAGTAGCATGAGTACACCACGGCGGTACTCAGTAAGTGCCAAGCCTAACCTCGATGGAGTAGTGACGAGGAAGGTCAGGGCCCTACCGAGAGAAAACAATTACAAAATGATAATAACAATAATAAGCAGTTTAAATGATAATAATTCCGAAATAACAACAATAAAGTGATTATTGCAACCGTCTACAATTAAGCTAACAACAAGTAACAATCTCAATTAACAAGTCCAGGACCTGTGGGAATTGAACCCACAGTCCCATCAACAGTACCCCTGGGTCTCCGGGAATCGAACCCGTAGCCCATGTCTCAATAATATATCAATAGCTCAGGATCTCCGGAAATCGAAACCCGCAGTCCATATCTCAATAACTCAGGATCTCCGGGAATCGAACCCGCAATCCCTACCAATAACTCTGGATCTCCGGGAATCGAACCCGCAGCCCATGTCTCAATACCTCAGGATGTGTCTCAATGATCTCAAGATCTCTGGGAATCGAACCCACAATCCATATCTCAATAATATATCAATAAACTCCGAGTCTCCGGGAATCGAACCCGCAGCCCTTGGATCTCCAGAAATCTGTAAAGCAGTTCACCAACACAACAAATAAAGAAAACGCACAGAGAAAACATAATATGCTTAACTACAACTTCAGCGAAAACTAGTGCCAACAATTATCAAGAAGTTCAAGTAAGACAATTTGGCAATTAGACAGATAAACCCTACCTAATAATGCTTTCCTAACGAATGCCAGGTAAATATCATAAATTAATCAACTAAGGACAGGAATATCACGAATTTGACGATTCAAGTAAAGTGTGTGTTACAACAACCAGCGCATGTACACGCCCGTCACCTCGCGTACAAGGCATTTAAATTATCACATAATATCCTAGGGGTGAAAGTTCCCCCACACGAGGTTAGACAAGCCATTTACCTCGACTCCGGTACAAAACCACTAAGAGACAACTCTCTTACCACGAATGTCGGCCTCCACAGGCGTAGTATCTGATAAATATCAATAGAATCATATCAAAATATGCCAATTGGGAATTACCCAATCAAAACAATTCAAAATACACCAAGACCCACAAGTTGCCAAAATCCGACTTTCCGTACGCTTATCGAAAAATCACGAAAGTTATATATTTTGGTTCCTTATCTCAATACAAGTCCGTGCATATAAAATTTATCGAAATCGGACTCCGTTTGCCCATTCAAATCAATGATTTTCTATAATTTAGGCCTAGGGCTCAAACCCTCCATTAACAATGAAATAACCACGGATTTCATGATTAAACTAACGAATTAAGGCCAAGAAACTTACCCCCGATGATCTTCCGATGATATCCCAGCGATTCCCCATCAATTTCTATCCAAAAGTTCTTAAGTTGCTCAAAAATAATGGAAGAAAATGACCCAAAATCGCGGATATACTGCCCAGAATTTTTGTCGGTACTGTTCACGCGCGGACACTGTTCACTATCCATAAAATGCAGCAGCTTTTTCAAAAAAATTGCAGCACAACCATTTTGCACCAAAATGGTTCTAACTCCATCATACGAACTCGAAATTCGACGATTCTTTTTCCTATGGCTCCGTAATTTTGATACGGATCCAGTGGTTAAAACAAAACTGCATTTGGATCTCATTTGCTCAGTCTAACATCAATTTCGCTCGTTAAACAATTAACTCACATTTCGCGTCAAAAACCCAATCGCGACTCGATAAAATTAAACCAAAATTTCCAGATCAGTCCTATAATTCATGATTTAAATTCTCGAAGTCTCGAAATCAAATTTGGATCTCTAGAACTAAAATTAGACCTGTGGATCATTACATTTATGCTCAAAACGGCAAAAATCTTCCAAAAAATGACCCGTTGGGCATCCGAAACACATCCGAGACCCCCGAGACCCCGACCAATAACACCAACCAGTCCCAAAACACATTATGGACTCGCTCGAGGCCTCAAATCACATCAAACAACGCAAAAATTATGAATTAACCTCCAATCCAAGCTTGATGAACTTTGAAGTTTCCAACTTCTATTTCCGATGCCGAAACCTATCAAATCAAGTCCGATTGACTTCAAATTTTGCACACAAGTCCAAAATGACATAACAGAGCTACAAAAATTTTCGGAATTCCATTCCGACCGTCGGATCAAAATTTCACCTATCAACCGGAATTCGCCAAAATACTAACTTTGCCAATTCAAGCTTAATTCTACACCGGTCATCACAAAAATATTCCGGACACACTCCTAAGTCCCAAATCACCTAACGAAGCTATCCGAACCATAAGATTTGCATTTCGAGTCCGATATCAAAATTTCCACTTCCGGTCAAATTTTCTCAAAAACCTTCAATTTTCTATCTTTAGCCAAACGACTCCAAAATGACCTACGGACCTCCGAATTCACTTCCGATCGCGCTCCCAAATCCAGAATAACCATACGGAGCTACTCCCAGTCTCGGAATCCCAAACGGACATCAATAACACTAAAATGCATTTTAAGCCAAACTGATGCAATTTCTTCTAAAATGCTATCTTCCATAATATGCGCCAAAATGCTCCCGGGTTATCCAAAACCCGATCCGGGCAGACGCCCAAGTCTGAAATCATCATATGAACCTATTGCAACCTTTAGATCCCAATTCCGAGGTCGTATACTCAAAATTCTAATCCTAGTTCATTTCTTCAATTTTAAGCTTCGGAAATGAGAATTTTCATTTAAATTTGACTCCAAACTTCTTGAATTTTAATTCTGACCATACACACAAGTCAATATACCTGAGATGAAGCTGCTCATGGCCTCAAACTGCTGAATGACGCACCGTAGCTCAAAACGACCGGTTGGGTCGTTACAAGATGACTATGGTCCATTCATGATGAGGAGTAGAGGAAGTGGGATTAGTTGGTGGTTTTCATAAAATGGTAATTTCTATTTTTACTTCCTAATAATTTGGAGTAATGTATTAAAGTGCCAAATGTCTTTCTCAAATTTTTCCAGTTGGCTTCATGAGGGCTTTTGTCTTCTTCTTTTAATTATAGATAGGTACAACAGATATATAGAATATAAAGAAACTACTCCACAATTTGAATCAAAAGTTTTTACTGCTTTATTTTTTTTAAATAATTATAAAACTCTAACTTGAAACTGTTCTCCAATTTGAAATTATAATTTTTTATTTTAAAACCCCAACTTGAAACTACTCCCTGATTTGAATGAGTAGTTTTTCTTCTTCTTCTTTTATTTTTTTATTATAGTTAATTTTTTTTATTTTAAAATAATTTTAAACTCCAACTTGAAACTACTCCCACCCAATTTAAATGGGTAGTTCTTTTCTATATATTTATATTTTGATTTTTTATTATAATTAATTATAAGATATGTGTGTGTTTGTATATATATATATATATAAACAACTACTATTACTCAGTGTATTCCCACAAAGTGGGGTTTAGGGAGGGTAATACGTACACAAGCATTACCCCTACCCGAAAGGGCAGAGAGACTGTTTTCAATCGACCCTCATAACTAATTAAAAACTAAATAGTAACTAATTATGCTATGTGCTTTTTTTGATGTTGTCACTTGGCTTAACGAGAGGGCTTTATCCTATCCTTTTAATAATATATAGACTTTAGGGTGCAGTAAAAACTAACCGTTTCTGGAGCATTATTTTTGTTTTTGCCTATTTTCTAGTTTCAAATAATTCTAGTAGTTATTTTGGCTTTCAAGAGCAATAAAATTGTAATTCTTAATACGGACCAATGTCCTAACATGCCACGTGTCATGTTATTGTTGTGACATTTGACTTCACGAGAGACTTTTGTCTTTAGCTTTTAATTATATATAGATATAGATTTCAGTTTTGCCACTAGTCGACCGTAAATTTTTCTAAAATTTGAAATATTACGTTGAGCTTTCTTCTTTTATATTATAGAAAACTCTTCACTTTTCAACTGGGTTTCCACATTTAATTTGTTATTCTTTTTATTTAACTTTTTATTTTGGTTGTGCTGAAACTATTTAAGAAGTTGAAAAGAAACAAGATTGCCTCAAATCTTAAAAAGGAATAATATTTCTCTTTATTCTTTTTTTCACCTTCCATAATGTAATTAGTAAGAAATTAATCGGGGGTGCATGGTCCACTTTTTCATATTTGAGGGTTTCATGTACCTATAAATATAGCCATTTTCCTCCCCATTTCTTCACCGCATCTCAAGAGTCAAAGGGTAATTTCCCCTTTTTTTCTACTCCAGTTAACAATATTTTTTTTGCCCACATTTGAGGGTTTAATCTTTCTAACTTTCTTTTCTTTTTTAGCTGCACCCTGTTTGTACAATAGAACATCCACCATTCTATCTTTCTAAGAGCTATAAAAAGTGGAGAAAGATTTTGAATCCTATACATATAAAGTTATGTCTTGAATTTAATAAAAAAAAGTTATGTCTTGCATGTCGGTGTCTTCCTTAGTTATACTTTTAATGTAAAGTATTCTCAATAATGAAAATTAGTAACTAAAATATAACTTTGATTGGATTTTGTTTTTCTTCATTTAGGTATGTATTGAAAGATATTCTAACATTTCTTTTTACCTTTTTTAGTATAGGTTTGTGTTGGTGTTATTGTTACTCGACTTGCTCTGGTTAAGATGCTACGTAAATTATAACTTCGTGTTACATGTAGAGGCACATTTTTGTTGTCCTTTTTCTATTGGAAGTCTATTATTAGAACGTGGTTGCATTCTCTCTTTTATATTTTTCGAGATACATCATTAAGTTGCTTTGTTTTCTTTATTCAATTTATTATAAAGATTCTAACTTTATATCGCAACTAATTACATCAATCTACCAAAGATTCTCTAATTACATCATAATTGTTAATTATCTTTTTTTCTTCATTTTTAATCGTCCTTCAAGTTAAAAAAAAAAAACATGAAATCTAACGGAGCAAATAATAAGTGTAGGAACTAAAAACGAGAACATCAAATCTTGCTATCAATTTCAAATTAAACATGTTGAAATGAACAAGAAAAGTTGAGAAATCATATGTATATGTAAAATCATTAATAAGTAAGATCGTGCGATATGTTTAGACTAGATACCTTTATTACATGTTGTATGCAATACTTGTGTTTCTGTGCACACTAAATTTGCATGAAATTAATAATTCTGTTTCCTATTTTATGATCCTCAGGAAACTTTTGAAACCAAAATGTCGTCAAGTACACAGGGAAGCACCAACAATTTTAATGATCAAGTCAATGTTAACTCAACCTCTGCTGAAATTGAGTCATCGAGTGCTACTGTGTCTGTTGATTCTCCTATGCAGCAACAACGTCAAATACTCTTTGGTTCTTTTCTGGTACGTAACTACAGATCAAAGTGCTCTATTTATTAATATAATTTCTTCATCTTTTAATGTTACCATTAATGAAAATTGTTTTTTTTTCCAAATACTATATTAGGTCATTTTCTGTGAACTAATAATGTTGTATGACTTAAAAGCTATAGATTGCTTTATGAGTTAGGGACAATCAAAAGTTATGAAGGAGTAAATCGTAATCAACTACAATAAATCCCGAAGACATATCTACAATTTGTGTGTTATTTATCCTGATGAGATTGCAACAAGATTATGCGGATTATCAATAAAAATCTCTAGAGAGATCAAGAGAGAGATAAATAATAGAGAGAAAATGATAGAGATAGATGGTCAGAAATTGTATTAATACTGAAATAACACTTGGCCTTACAATAAGGGAAACCCTTCCTTATATAGAAGGAAGATCCCCTCGTCAAAACATAATTCATTTAAGGACTGCTAACGTCCCAAAAATATAAATGGGCGGAGGGGGCAGAGTACCCATGTGGGCGAGTTGGCGTTACGCCTTCATTGTTAAAGGCGTACCCCCTATGCCATATGGACGTGAGGAGAGATATACTTGACCTTTGTGGCCGTGAAATGAATATACTCGACTTTCATTGGTTATATCCGATTCGACCCTATACATATGTAATTACTAGTTAATAATTTGATTTGGTTGATAAGGACCAAAACCCTAGTACAGAGGTAGATGAGCTTAACATACTCGTGCATGATAAGATGGGGAGTGTGTCTCAAGGAAACATTCTTGCACCAAGGTGTACATTTTTACTTATTTCATTTGCAATATCAAATCATGTATTATAGTTATGTTCGTTATTAATAAATATCCTTCACTAATTTACTAAACTTTAAAATTTATAAATAAATTTCTATAAGCTCATACTCTTTTACTTGATATAGGCCTGCGATTAATCAATATCCTGAACTCAATTTTACCCTAGGCCCAATATCTCTAGAGGTTTTGTCCTTGGCTCCCTTTCCTTTATTATAACGTGTTCATTTATTTTAAATATTTTCCATATTTGGGTGATGCTTGCAATTCAAATTTACATTATTAATATTTTTTAATTTCATTTTTTGGTATAGGGATCCAATGCCAACTCTATCCCGGCTCCCCTTCCTGCTGCAGAAAGTACAGTAGCTAATAGTTCAAGGGTATAACTGTCAAAATCATACATAAGTTTTATCTATTCGTGAGTTGTTATGTAAATAAACTTCTTAGAAACAATATTTTGAATGATCCTCTCTTTATAATATAAAATGGATGTAGGCTAATCATGCACGTGGTAGAGTGCTATCCGCTGGATCATCTTCTCGTTCTGGAGTATGTTTCATCTCTAACTTTTTTTTTTTAATTTTATATTTCTCTTACCTGCATAGATTTATTTTGCAGAAGATTTGTATGTATAACAGTTTAAAATATGTAGGAGTATTTTTTTTAATTTCTTTTATGAGATGAATGCAGAATAGCCAGCCAAGAAGAGACTCTCCCAGCTGTGTTCGCAGGTAACATCTTTTAGATAAAAAAATTATTGAAAGTAACAATTTGATTTTCTATAATCAAAAGTATATTTCACAAATTGCAAAAGCAATCATCAATTTAAATACTTAGCACATGAAAATAAAGGAATTCAAATGTTAAATAATTATAATTGTTTACTTGATCAAACGTAGGCCTATTAGAAACATGTTATATGATCCAAGCTATGTCGCAAACGGTGAACCTGTGGATCCTTACTTGCGTCTGCTGAAGCAGAATCCAAATTTCTGTAAGTCATTTTCTGCTTTGGTATTCCTATATGATTCTTGAAATACAAAGCCAAAAAAAAAAATATATTCTATTCTTTAATTTAAAATTTATAAAAGTTTATCTGCACCTTTTCTATTACAGGTGATTGATTATGCAGCTGGCAAGGATTTGAGTAGCAAGGAGTCTTTGTGGAACCTTCTCCTTCTGTTTTTCTTTTTACATCTTTCATTTCTGTTTAGCAAAACAATTATCGAATATCTTCGGTAATAAGTTTTATTTTTTATGGCATTGTTGCATACTTGCATGTTTCAAATTATGTATTGATCACCACATTTCTTCCTTATCTCTTCAAGTTCAGTGATACGTGTTTCGTAGTTAAACATTGTTGTTACGCTTTACGGTGTGTTTGGCGGGAAATTTTCCAATTTTTCGATTTTTGATCGGCTTAAATATTTTTGAAAATATTTTTTTTTGTGAACTCATTTATTTCAATTGGAGGAAAATATTTTTCGTATCGAAGAGAAGGGAAAACATTTTCCAAAACTCCTTATCAACCTTCCTCACCCTCACCAACCCACCCCATCCCCTCTCTTCAAAAAAAGATTTTTTTTTAAAAATTTCAGTTTTTTCGTTACCATCCACTCTACTACCCTTCCACCCAACCCCACCCAACCCCACCCACCCCCACCCCCACGCCCTCCCGCAAAAGAATTATTAATTTTTACCTTATTTTTTTGTTGCAATTTCAAATTTTGTTTTTTTTTTCATTTTCTGCCCCTCATCCCACGCATAAAAAAAATACATTTTTTTGTTGTAATTTTAAATTCTATTTTTTTCGTCTTTCTACCCTCTTGAAAAAAACAATTTAATATATTTTCAATTTTAATTTTTTTATTTATCGGTTTGCATGTTCAAAATTTTACAAGTTCCAAAGTTATGAGTTCGGAGGTTTATGTGTATGAAAATTTACGGGTTAGAAATTTCATTTCGAAAGTTTAGCGATTCGAAAGTTATGAAGAATGTGGATTCGGAAGGTTTTTGGTTTGAAAGTTTATGACTTAATGTTTATTATATCTAAATTATTTATGAATATTCTTGAGAAATCATTTTTCTTAATTTGCATACAAATACTGAAAAATATAAAATTGCTACTTGTTTTGCAAGAAAATATTTTCTTGAAAAATATTTTTTCCGAAAAGCATTTCCATTATACCAAACACACCCTACATTGCCATAAACTTGATTCGATACATATAAAAGGACTTATTACATGTGTATGATAAGAAAGTGCCGTTGCCAGTCACATATATTAGATTCATTTTAAACTAAATAATTTACATTATATATTCGCCTCTTCGTGAGGGAGAGGGAGGGGAAGCAAATTTGCATGCTCCCATTCATGTGCGCGAGTGGGAGTGGCAAATGAGTTGGTCGGTCAGATATAGTTGGAGTCGAAATAGGTAATGAGAAAATGAATTAATTATTCGACCCAATCCATATTTAATACAGATAAAAAAGAGTAACCATATTAGCCATGACTCTTTGCATATGATCAATTTTGGGAGAATTCTTAGTATCCCCAACTTGAGAAACCACAAATTTGAGGCTTTACAATGTAAAAGTTAATTAGACCCATTGGTTATTTATTGATTACCCATTGGTTATCCATTTCTAAATGGATAATATGGTTCTTATTCATATTTGATCCGTTTTTAAAAAGTTTATTATCCAACCTATTATTTAATGGATAATATGGTGCTTAACTGATGTCTTTTAACCATTTTGCGACCACTATATGCGAGCAATTCGATCTATTTATATATGTTTGCAATTCAACACGCAGTTATGAACAAAAGTCATTTGGCTATAATTCAGGCCAAGAGGGAAAATTTTTAGGTGTTTGTCCCTATTTTTTCCACATATTTGGATTTCATATAACTTGAAGGAAGTGCAGCATATTTACTATAATTTGAGTTTTTATTTTCCTAAAAAAAAATTATAAACCTCTCATATTTGCCTAATCCTTTTTCTTAGAGAAAAATATTTTAGCTTTTGTAAATTAAGGATCTTTTCTTATCATTCAGTAACATCCACAATATAGTCATAAGACAGTTGAGTGTCTTGTTTAGGGGGAGAATTATTGAGACAAGTGTTACATTGCCACTTATGTGTGCCTTTTTTATTTTTTATTTTTAATTCAACCAAATATAATTATTTACAAGCACATCTGCTCATTGGACTCTAGAGACAAGAACATACAAAAAATAACTATGACAACTATCGCTATACTAGATATTACCAGTTTCAAGCTCTATAACTACTCACATTCTAGAAAAGGTATCGGTTGTAGAGAGTAGAGACAAGGATTTATTGGTAGCTCCTTGCCTGGATAACCTCTTAATCTATCTAATTCATTCAGCCATTTGGAATATCTTTTCCCTACAATATGCAATTGTAGAGCCATTTCTTTCAGTCTGTTTGTAGTTGTTCTCTTCAGTTATTGAAATCTTCTATTATTTCTAGATCCTCACTCCATGATCTCACTTGCCTCTGCTTTCCTGTTTATTGAAGTAGTTTCTGCCATATAATTTTGGAGTAGCTATGTTCAAAGAACAGGCGAGTGCATGTTTCCTCTACATCTGTTGAGCATAACACACACTTACTTTGCACTTGTATTCCCTACTTTTGTATTTTGTCTACTGTTGCCAGTCTATGTTGAAGATCTATCCATAGAATGAACTGATATTATGG
>JASVEL010009135.1:0-411365 GCA_032618575.1 Nicotiana noctiflora | reverse complement strand
ATCGTATATTTTCGAGTATGTTTTATACGTTTTCTCCGACTTCCAAACTGTTACGTATCTCCTGCCTTTTACAAGTTCTGAGAATTTGCGTCCAACTCCTTCCGACAAATTTTGTTTAAACCCTTCAGCCCCTAACTTAATATATTTTCGGACGTTACAGTTTTAATTCTCATTTCCTTAGACCTTAAATGTGTTTGAGACGTGCTGATTATATGCCTATCTATGGAGGGATGTTTGAGCCTTTTACATGCCCCTTTATATGATTCCTTTACGTGTAGTCCTATTTGTTATGTATGTCTCTTAGCATTTTGACCTTTAAACCTAAGGGTTCAGCCTAGTCCTTACCTTATAGGAATAGCGGTCCTAAATACCCTCTAGGACCTATAGGATGGGACGGGTAATAGCACGCAATAAGAACTCGTGACCAATCCACACGTTTAAATAACCTTTACGGGATGGGAAGGGTATACATGGTGATGATGATGGTGCGCTAATATCTCGTTCGAGAATGATTGCTGGATATTGCACCAACGTGATCCATTTTATATTTAAACCTAGGACCCTCTCCCTTTATTTATATGATATGATGTTTTTATTAAAAAATTTATGTTTTCTTTCTAAAACCACTTGTGTCTTTTCTCGTTTTTCTTTCAAAATTGTCATCTTATTTGTATTCCCTATGTGCAAACCTTGTTTGTTTACTCCTATTCTTCTTAAAGTCACAACTAAGCAAATACGGGAACCATACTAGTGGATCTTGAGGGGTGCCTAACACATTCTCCTCGAGATAATCTCAAGCCCTTACCCGAACTCTGGTTTTTCCTTCAAATCCTTTTCTTTTTTCTAAAAAGTGTCCTAATGCACTATAATCATTAAGTGGCGACTCTTCAAATTCCATAACCCAGTTCCTCTAAAGGGAACGAGAGTTGTTTTGTTCATAATGTTGTAAACCCGATTATGCCCTTCGAGGGGAAAAGGGGGGCGTCGACACTCCTTCCGTGTACGCGATGACCAAATAACTGGGCAGATAGATTAAATTTCCCATTTCAAGGGTTTCACCATTTTTATAATATTTTGACTTCTAGAGCTCACTTTTTGACGATTTTCAAAGGGTTTCCACCTGGGAAAACTTGAGTAAGTAATTTCCACTCGATTTAGACCAAATCCCATGAATCTCCTCTTAATTTCACCCTTTAATTTTGTGTTTTTGAATGGAAAGTGGGTAAAACTTCTTAGACATAACAATGGGATTTTGAGGGGGTATTTGACCTCTAATTTGGGAGATTTTTATATGGTTATACTTGTGAGAGTACGAGGGTTATGAAAACGTAAAAATTATTCGATTCCGAGATGTTGGCTGGAGGGGTATTTTGGTTATTTTACCTATTTTCGTCCCCTATCTTTAAATTTAATAGTGGAATAAGTTGTTTGCACTATTATTTACATGTGTAATTCAATTGAATAGATTTGGGTGATTTAGAGTCGGATACGCGTGGCAAAGGCGCAGTTTCTAGTAATATTGAGCCGGTTCGAGGTAAGTAGCTTGTCTAAACTTGTGTGGGGGACTTTTACCCTTGGGACTGTTCTTGATATTTGAGCGCCTTGTACGTGAGGTAACGAGCGCGTACTTGAGCCAATTGATGAAAATTTGGTTTTACTTAAGTTGTTAATATTTAACTTTCTTTCTTACTTGCCTTATCTTACTTGAAGGTTATTACTTGTGCTAGGCTAGGAAAGTATGTTTAACTGACTTAATTGCCTAATTGCTTAAGTTGTTTAATTGAACTACGTGAAGCATGCTAGGCTAGTTCTATCTTCTGCTCTGTTTTTCATACTTATCCCTTGGTTTGTTTCTGGCTGTGATTGCACATTTACATTGGGACTACGGATGTGGGATTCCAGTAGCTCCCCTCCTTGTTTGTTTACTTTGGGACTACGAGTTCGATTCCCGAGAGATCCCCCTGCACTTTTATTTTGGGACTATGGGACGGTATCCCGGGAGATCCTCGATATTGATATGAGAGTTGGACTACAGGATGGTATCCCGGGAGATCCATTGGATAGTTGAGTAAAGGGTTACAGGACGGTATCCTGGGAGACCCTCGTTGGTATTTTGAAATTTGGTTGTGTTTACTTTCTGTTTCTGCTTTATCCTTGCAGTTATCCTCGCCCGTTGTTTTGCCTTATTACACTGCCACATTTATTAATTTTTGTCAGGACTTCTACCCTGTTAATTATTGTTATTGTATTATTTTTACCTCAGTAGGGCCCTGACCTTTCCTCGTCTCTACCCAATCGAGGTTAGGCTTGGCACTTACAGAGTACCGTTGTGGTGTACTCATGCCCTTCATGCACATGTTTTTTATGTGTAGATCATCCAGGTACCTCTACTCAGGCGCACTATCCTTGAGGCGAGGAGACATACAGAGACTTCGAGGTATATCTACAGCGTCCGCAAACTTAAGAGCCTTCTTCTTTATTCTAGTTGTAGAGCTGTTATCCTATCATACTTTTGATGTAGTTATTCTGGAGATTAGAGTACTTATTAGAACTCTATTAGCCTGTGTTTCCCATGAGTTTCCGGGTTTTGGAATTTAGTTTTAGACTTCCGCATATCTTTTGAGTTGTACAGGCCGGGATGCCTTATACTTAGTTGTCATTTTTCATATGTTCAGTTTTAATTGATTTTTTTGCAAATATTATATTTTTTTTTCTGCATTACTTGGCTTACTTGGTCGTGGGGACTAGGTACCATCACGACATGTTCACGATCGGTGAACTAGGGTCGTGACATTGAGTTATGTTGTCCTTTACGCTTATTTAGTGATTTTCTGTTGTTATTTGATCTTATTTCGAGGTTATAAACTCCGTTACCCTATTTTCCTTGTGATTATTGTTTGAGTGAGGAAGATTGTGAAGCACGAAGGATGATGCCGTGTATTGTTTTGGTGAGAGAGAGTAAAAGCACGAAGAGTGATACTGTGCATTTGTCTTTGATTTCCTAAATTTTGTTGATAATTGTGTTATGGTTTCTCTACACTAAATTGCTAGCTTCCTGTTGATACTCCTTGCCTGCAACATGTTTTCCCCTCCCACACTTGACTGTATATGACTACTTCTTTCTGTACTTCTTTTCTGTTGGATATAGTTAAATTGTACAGATTCATTTGGTAGTCTAGTCCTAGCCTCGTCACTACTTCGCCGATGTTAGGATAGGCACTTACCAAAACATGGGGTCGGTTGTGGTGATACTACACTCTACACTCTTTTGTGTAGACCCTAGTATTGTAGAGTTTGGACCGCGTTGGGATTGTTGATTCTTGCTCATCAGGCGACCCGAGGTAGCCCTGCAGGCGTTCAGAGGCCCTGGCGTCCCCTTCTATCTACTTTCTTGTTTCTTACATGTATTTTCAAAGACAATATTGTATTTAATTCTTTCAGATCTTTATTTGTATTCTTAGACTGTCTGTGAAATTGTGACACCAATTCTGGGTAGTCGAGACTCAAAAGTTGTACTAGGTATTTATGTTCAGATAGTTTGTTATTTTCTTTCGCTTATGTTAAATTTCATTATTTAAATGTTATAATTATTGTTAAAATTGCTAATGGATATAAAATTAGTAAAAAGGGTAACTTGTGAAATTAATTGGCTTGCCTAGCTCGTACTGGTAGGCGACATCATAACTTCCGAGAGTGGAAATCCGGGACGTAACATTTTACTTGTGTAAATTATTAGCTTCTTCTTACATGTACATTATATATTTATTTATCATAACAGTTCTATTGTAAATCTTTGAGTATTGAACTTGTCTATATATACAATATAAACGAAATATATAGAGACACATTAGTAAGAAAGTATTTTCAAGTAAGTTTATAAACAACATGGCTACATTTGAAAATAATAATAATTTATAGTAATAACAAATATTACAATATACATACATATTGTAATATATAATTATATCAAATCAAAAGCTCAATTACGATATTGGATAAGTAAAGCCTATATATGATACTCTAATTTATAAATAATAATTAATATCAACAAATCATACTGTAATTTATAAGAAATTTAAGTAAATCTTCCTACATATTGTAATCAATAAATTTGAGTTTCTCGTTTTATGACAAAGCAAATACTTGTGCTACATAAACACATAAGATTTTATACCTTCAACCAAAGGATTAATATGGAGTTGATTTTCTCTCTCTTTTTCTGAGCCGAGGGTCGGCCGGAAACAGCCTTTCTACCCTTTCGGGTAGGGGTAAGGCCTGTGTACGTATTACCCTCCCCAGACCCCACTTTGTGGGAACATACTGGGTAGTTGTTGTTGTTGTTCAACCAAAGAATTAATATTCTTCACTTTCAGAAACTTTCACTTACTTTCTTTTATTTATATTTTATAACTCAAATATACATTTTTTTATATTAACATAAGTTTTTACAACATCTTAATGCTTATTAATATAGGTACACGCGCAAGGAAGACTAATTAAGGTAAAAAGAGATCCCTTAATTGCTCAGCTACCGTCATGCCTCAGATCACGATGTTCTTCTATTTTCAAATCCTTCTGTTCAACACATAAGCCAACCATTAGAACGACATGATGCATCTCTACTTATATGTTATAATAGCTTAAAATACGTGTAATTATTTTTTACTTTGTCACCTAAAAACTGGGGCCGAAAGGGTTCCGCGATCCCAGTAGCTTTAGGTCAAATTATATATTTGTCTTAAAAAATTCATTAATTATTCATAATTTTATAATTTAGATCCTGTAACTTAAAATGCTTAAAAATTTGAACCCATAAAGTTAAAATCATAGCTCTGCCTCAACCTAAAAAGATAGGAAATCTCAGCTCCTTGTATAACTCAAGGAAGCTTACACAATATTGTCGCTGTTGATATTTTTTTAACTTGTTGCATAGAAAGAAGATGAGAACAAAAAAGATTGATAAAGTTATGCTTGTATAGAAGTTTTCTGAAAAAAGATCGAATATAAATATGTATATACATCCAATTGTAGAAAAAGAGAAGAAAAAAGGTTTAGATTCTGGGAATTAATGGCAAAAAAAGACATTAACCGAATATTTTGATACTCAAAACACACATAGACATACTATAAATAGTCATAGTTAGCTACACCCTTTGCTCATATTCATTGAGTTCATGCAAGAAATTGTATTAAAGCAAGAAATAGATCTCATTTAAACAAAAGTGTTAGTATCAAAATGTCAAGAGCAAGAGACACACTGGTACTTGGTAGAGTGATTGGAGATGTTTTGGATCCATTTACAAGTTCTGTTAACCTAAGAGTGGTTTATAGTAGTAGACATGTTATTAATGGCTGTGACTTTAGGCCTTCCCAAGTTATTCATCAGCCTAGAATTGAGATTGAAGGGGCAGATGTTTGTAACTTTTACACTCTGGTAAATATTCTCTATTTATTTTATATATCATTCTGTTCATCTTTCTATTTTTATCTCTTTTACGAGGAAGAACACCTTTATGTATTGAAACTCATATTAGAAATATTTCTTAATGACTTTTTGTCGGAAAGCATAGGTTTTTGACAGATTGTACACGGCCATCTGAGATTTGTGTCTTTCTAACTGTGATATTTTTATTTTATCCTTAATAATATATTCTTTTAGCCATAGAAATGTCATAATATGTTCTTGAAGGGGAAGATGTTTGCACCTTTTTACACTCCGGTAAATATCCTATAATTTTTTATGTCACTCTTTTCGTCTTTCTAATTTTATCTGTTCTACCAAGAATAAAACCTTTCTGTATAGAAATCATTACTAGAAATGTTTCCAACGGACTTTTCGTCAAAAAGCATAGATTTCTATGGATTTCATATGGGAACGTGAGATTTGTATCTTTCTATCTGTGATCTCTTTATTTTACTGTTAATAATATTTTTTTACATCCATAAAAATATCATGACATATTTAACAACACAAGTTCCCATAATACTTTTAGTATGTATAAAAAGTTGTTTAATTCATTTATTCTTAAACTATTGTGTCTAGTCAAATAACATTATATAATTAAAGTGAAACAGAGGCTAACCATATACCATTATTTCTTGCTCCTTTGCACTAGTTGTACACAAAGAAGTGTATAATCTATGTTTTCATGATTTTTTCGTATAATTTTTTTTTTCTGGAAATATCTATCAACATATGTTGGAATTTCGTTTGTTTATTAAGGTAATGGTGGATCCTGACGCTCCAACCCCAACCAACCCAAACATGAGAGAGTATTTGCACTGGTCAGTATATTGTTTATCGATTTAATTTATATATACTGATAATACAATTAGTTTTTACATCACTAATACTAAAATGTTCGTTTTACTATTCTTTCTTCTGACACTTCTGGAAAGAGAGGTGGATTTGAGATTGATGTTTAGACGTTAGGAGTGTATTAAAGGAGGTTCACTTGAATTTTTTTCTCCAGGAAAATATATTATATAAAATCTCATGTAAATAAGCTTTTAATTTAATAAAAAAGTGGCATATATATAAGAATATAATCACTTTAGACTGCACGTTCAAATCATAAAGTTGCATTCTAGTACTTTAAGGGGTCCTTTGAAACAAATTATTTCATGATTAATTTTTTCTGATATTAGTTATTCCCGGATTAGTTATCCTATTCTCCCATGAAAAAAACAAAAATATACTATAATTTCAGAATAACTAATCCCGGGATTAGTTATACCTCGATTTTATCCCAAACAAATATCGAATAAACTCATCTTAAATTTAATACCGAAATTTATTATCCCTTATCGCCCGTACCAAACGAACCCTAAATTCCTTTACTTTGGTTTCTCAAAATTCAGAGAACCATGATTTTCGTACCAGTGACAATAAGAATTTCAATTACTGAAATTCTTATTCAGTTGTTTTCTTGTCATCCTCATGTATGGTGGACCATACATTATTCCAATATGTCGGATTTTTCTAATAGCTTCATACCACACTCTAATTTTGCCAAGTAAAACTTACGCAAATAGTAGGAATAAAATCAAGGATAAAACATACTTTTAGTTTGTGGCGGAAATTTTACATTCGGTCCAAGGATTAGGATTCGCTGGACACGGAGACACAATGACAATCAATAAAAATTTATCACTGTTCAAAGATTGATACGGAGGTCTATGCTAATAGCTGGCTATTTTTAAGATATTTGCAAATATATATGGAATTTTTATCGAATTTTTCGGATACCGGTGACCTCTTAACTCATCATGTTCGTCCGCCTCTGCATCCGGTAACAGTAAAAGGGTATATAATTATATTTATATATATATATATATAAAATTTTCGGCTATTATTTTAAAGCGGCTATACAATATCGTTTTCTCAAAAATAAAACTTTCTTATCTTTTTGAATTAATATAAATCCTAATTTCTCATGATTTTCACCAGCTTTGTACACACTTGAACATTTCTATTTTTGTAATCCACATATGGAAATTTTCAGTAGCTCTCGCATACATTCACTATAATTTTGCCAACATCGACTTAAAAAGCATCATAATAGAACGGTCAACATCCACTTAAAAAGTATTAAAAACTGTAAAGATCCGACCGGTCGTTTTCAACGCTAGCGTATTATTCAGCAGTCTGAGACTCTGAGCAGCTTGATTTCAGGTATTGTGACTTTTAAGTGTGGTCGGAATTGAATTTTGGGATGTCCAGAGTTAAACTGGAAGGAGAATTGAAGGGGAATTCTTATTTTGGAAGCTTAAATTTGAAAGAATAAACTAGGATTAGAATTTTGAGTAAACGACCTCGGAATCGAGATCCGAATGTTCCAACAGGTTCGTATGATGATTTCGGATTTGGGTGTATGCTCAGATTGAGTTTTGGATTACCCGGAAGTGTTTTGGCGCCTATTATGGAAGTTGGCATTTTGGAAGAAATTTCACAAGTTTTGTTTGAAGTGCACTTCAGTGTTATGAATGTCTGTTTGGGATTATGAGACAGTGAATAGTTCTGTATGGTGATTATGGAGTTGGGGGCGTGATCGGAAGTGAATTCGGAGGCCCGTAGGTCATTTCGGAGCCATTTGGCTAAAGATAGAAATTTCAAGGTTTTGAGAAGTTTGACCGGAAGTGAACTTTTGGATATCGTACTCAGAATCCGTTTCCGAAAGTTGGAATAGGCTCGTAATGTCAAATATGAGTTTTGTACAAAAATTATGGTCAATTGGACATGATTTAATAGGTCAAAACACCTGAAGTATAAGTTTGAAGTTTTAAAGTTCATAAAGCTTGAATCAGGGTGTAATTCATGATTTTAGTATTGTTTGATGCGATTTGAGGCCTCGAGCAAGTCTGTAACGTATTTTGAGATTGGTTGATAGGTTTGGTTGAGGTCCTGAGGGCTCAGGTGGATTCCAAAATGGTTAACTGATCGAGTCCGAAGTTTGAAGAATGGGCCAGGGCCCCACAGAAGCGAAGAAGAAGCCGCGGAAGCAGCTGGAGGTGGAGCAGCCTAGGACCGCAGAAGCGGCCCGAGATCTGCAAAGCGGAACCGCATATGCGGTGGGCCATCCGCAGAAGTAGAAATTGGGCTGGAGCCCAGGACCGCATACGTGGTATTTTTGACCGCAAAAGCGGAACTCCATAGGCGGAAATAATTTCGCAGAAGCGAAAATGACTGGGGAAATGATGTTTTTAAAATTCGGGGTTGAGTTGATTTCAACCTCATTTTTCTTCCATTAGAGTCGATGGAGAGCAGCTTCGAGGCGCCATTTTCGTCACTTGTCATGGGGTAAGTAATTTATGCTAGCTTTGGGTTAAATACAAGCTTTATACATGGATTTGAGGATGAGAATTGTAGAAGATTTTGGGGTTTGACGAAAAACCTAGAAAATTAGTGTTCTTGAATTTTGACCACGATTTTGAGTATGAAAGTAAGAGAAAAATCATATATTGAGTTCGTGCGTTCATGGGTAAACTTTATCTTCGAGAAATTTCAGAAATCGGGCACATGGGCCCAAGGGCATTTTTGTCAATTTTTCGTTTGGGGTTAGGAATTGTTAAAAATTGCGTTGTAAAGTTTAATTGAGCTTATATTAATGGATTTGTATAATCATTGGCTAGTTTTGGAGCATTGTACGTTGGTGCAAGTCTCTGGAGGAATGAAGATTGTCGGTTATGAGTCTTTGGGGTGAGGTGAGTCTCATTTCTAACCTTGTAAGAGGGAATTGTCCCCATAGGTGAAATAATTAATTATGTGCTACTATTTGTGGGGGCTACGTACGCACGAGGTGACGAGAGTCTGTGCGTAGCTACAAGTATGCTATTGTCCGGGTAGTTAGGACCCAAAAACATGTTATACTTGGCTTAATTGTGAACCCATTGATAACTTGAATTGCTTAAATCACATTGAATTAGTAAGTAAATTTCTAAAAGGATCAAACTTCATTTCTTAACGATTGTTAAAAGAGAATCGGTATTAATTGGATAATTTCTCCCCGATGAATTCTAAATTGACTATTTGAGCATGTATTTTATGTGCACCTGCGTCGCATGCCTGATTTGCAAGCAGGGCATGTGTTTATTTATGGAATTGGCCAAAACATTAAATAGATGCATCTATGGTTCTGGCCGTTCTACCCTCAGCACAGTTTACATTCCTGTTGGATTGGGCTGTCGCCTCGGTATGATTTGTGCATGTTATTTATCGCTTGAGGATTTTTAAACGTGAAATTTACCCTTTGCGGCTTGATATAAACTGATAAGATAATAAAGAATAAACCTTGAAAGCCCTTGATTATTTGTTGAAGGTGATTACCTATTTTCTGGCTTCGCGAATTAATTCTACTATATAAATCCATGATTTCACTCACATTTCTAAAATATTGTTAATTGACCTTTAGTGAGTGTCGAAGTTGGCCATCTCGTCTTTACTCCTTCGAGATTAGGCGAGATACTCATCGATTAGACATTGATTACATACTGATACGACACTTCTGTGCGTTTTTGTTGCACATGTATATATATACCTTTAGCGGCCTACTGGGCGTAGCAGCGCGGATGATTTTGGAACTAGGTGAGCTGCATTGTTCGAGGCGACCTGCAGCTAATGTAGTTCCTTTCAGCATTTTTATATTTATTCATGTCCACTATATGTCGGACAGATATTTATTTTATTTTCTTATGACACCGGATTCTGGGATGGTTTTTGAAAGATGTATACTAATAGTTATTACTTAATTTGAATTGAAGTAGAGATTTTTTTAATTATGAAAAATGGCCTAGATTTTCAAATGTATTAAAAGAGAATTTAATTAATAATTTAGTTGGCTTGCTTTACAGACGTATCCGGCGTCACCACGACCCTCAGCAAATTTCGGGTCGTGCCAAAAACGTGTCTACTTCAAAAGTTAAATGTTATATCTGTCGCACCTCCTTTTTACGCTACCCGCGAGGGCGCGAAATATAAAAGGAGTTTTTCCAATTAAAGGACAATCGAAACGGGATTAATTAATTAAAATCAGAGTCGCTACTTGGGAGATTTATGGTGTCCCAAGTCACCGGTTGAATCCCGAATCGAGGAAAAGAATGACTCTGTCTAACAGTCTGCGAACCAGAAATCCGGGTAAGGAATTTTGTTAACCCGGAAGAATGTGTTAGGCATTCCCGAGTTCTGTGGTTCTAGCACGGTCGCTTCGATCATACTTGGCTTATTTTAATTACTGATTTTAGAACCTATAGGCATTTATCTTTTTACCGCTTTTAATTACTTGAATTATTCGAAATTTAAAGAATGAAATTACGCGAAAGTATACTCATTCTTTTTGCCGCGTCAAATTATGTCACGCGAACGTGTCCACAATTAATATCGTTTTATTTATTTATTAGGAAATAGTTTAGTCAAATTTACGCTAACGCATACTCAAAAAATATATATTTATGTTACGCGAACGTATACATAATAATACTTAATATTTTAAAATGCCCTGAAGGATTTTGTACGAAATATTATTCCTTTTTACATTTAGGTTGTGAAATTTACACGAAGGCCATATGTGATTTTAATAGTGAATGGCACGCCTCAAACTACTAAAATTAATTAATAGCTCGTAACCCATTTTAGTATTAAGAAGAGATTGATTGAAATTGCGCGAACGCATACTCCAAATTCTTTTTTAGAGTTAAATTTACAATTATATTACGTGAACGTATATATAATCGTAATACTAATCTGAATCGGGCATAAAGCAAACGATGAGTATTTATCAATTTGTTAAATTTAAATTATGAGTCTAATACGAGGGTCATGAGAATTTGCTAAATGGCACGCCTCGAGTTCTAAGGATTAAAACTAATTAAGTGATGGCCAGGTTATGGAAGTGGAAAAGTATGAAATGGATTAATTTAATCATTCAAGCACTAAAAAAAGGGTAATTATATGGGATTAATGGATTAGCAGATTTCAAGTACTGGCTCAAAGATAAAATAGCTTTCTTTATATATCAGTGTAACCTCACATCCTGCTTCCTTCAGACGGCCCATGTGCCTAAGTTTAACAAATTTCAACGGATTTCACCAGTGGCATAATTCTAGTCAAGCTTATTTAACAACTTAACTCTGTACTTTAGACCATTAATAACTTGATTATAGATGAAACTACTAAAACAATTATCAGCATATAAAAAAGACTAAACATAGACGCAGAACTTTGCATAAACATTTACAACTTACTTATCTTTTAGCAAGATTCATCCAAATTTCATTAAACCCTTCATATAGAATGAACCCATTTAAAAAGAACACACTAATAAACATCACTCTACTTGAATAGAGCTGAAGTTTTGTATATTTAGTATCAAAATAAAAATGTGAATGGCATCTAAAATGAGATAAAAATGATCATGGAAGGAAACTAAAGTTTCAACACATATCAATAACTAACAACGCTCGTATTCAACCATTACAAGAAGAACATGATACATAAAAAAATGAAAGAGAATGGACCTTAATACCAACAATCCCACTGTCCCCCATCTTCCCAACAACAAATACCTTCCCGAGAATTACAATCCTGTTTCTTATGTGACTGTCCCTGAGGACAACACTAATGCAAATGATTTGAATAACAGTGAGTTCACAACCAAACACACTACCACCACTACTGCCTCTAACAATAACCAATTCTATAGTGGTCCCTCCAATTACGGCAATAATAACAACCAACAACAGTACTATAATGGCGTCACTGATTTTAGTACTAAGCACAACAACCAGCAGCAACAACAACAGTTGTACAGTGGCGACGACTTTTACAGCAACAATCCAGCCAAATAAAGGCAGAATGAGGATGAAAAGGATTCAGCTAAAGGCCGAAAAATCCATCGCACAAAGACTAAGTTTCGAAGAAAAGGAATTCAAATAACTGATGAAATTAGCTTTCACATAAATTTTGATTGTCAATTTACAAAGAGAAATACAACGCTTGATATAGCACCAGAACAATGAGAAACAACAATAAGAACTAGAGAATATCCCTTTTAATTACAGCAACAACAAAACGAAAAAATCGGGATCGAAAAAAAACTCTACCATCGGAACGAACTCAAACAAACTTCGTCCAGTTGTCACGGGGCCGTTTCCCAGCAGAAATTTTCGAAACGCGCTCCGTGCGGTAGCCAAGTTACGCCCCAACTTGACTTAAGCCTATCCAACACCTTGCCGATTCTTCCGACAAGTTCGGCCTTAGACGAATTTTGACAGCAATTACAATGAGACAATCATGTACGGGAAAAATTCCAACCTTTGTATTATGTACAAATAATAAAAGGAATCTGGTTATGATCACAATCCGATCACAACCCCACTTTGGCAAAGAACACAAGCCGCTCTTATGCCACACTAAGATCTGCCCAATGCCCAATCTTAGCCCCCGTTTGGAAAGACTTAGAAACCCTCACGTTTCTTTCTCGCTTCCCTCTATTGTGGATGTTTCTCACGTCTATCTTAACAACGTTTTACACCCCCCAATATGTGAATGCTTCACTCTATCTTGTGAATGCTTCACTTTGACTCACTCTACCTGTGAATGAATTCTGACTAAGGCCAAGGCACCTATTTATAGCACATAGGCTGCCTTAGACACTTGACAGCACAAGGATATTGTTGTCTAGCAGCTTCAGTCACTTGGACAACTACAAGGGGCGTTTTTACAAGGGGCAACAACTTTACAAAGGGGAAAAACACTATACAATAAACAAACAAGCACTAAACATCATGGCTGAGCTCATGATCCACGAAATGGCTCTCTCCAGCATCAGTTTTGCACTGTGCGGGTCCATTCCAGCACTACCAGTTTTCAGCAAGTGCTCCAGCTCACTTTGCAATTATCCTGGCACATCCCAGCACATTGGTTTACTGCTTTTCCACTTGTTTTGCCCATCATTTTGCCTGCCCACATTTTTCCTTGCCTTGTCCTTCTTTGACACTGCCACAACCCGAAGTTCCTTCATCCTGATCGTTGGCGCGCATGCCGTGCCATGCCGCTCCAATTGATTTTCGTTGGCGCGCATGCCGTGCCATGCCGCCCCAATTCATTTTCGTTGGCGCGCATGCCGTGCCATGCCGCCCCAATTCATCTTAGCCGCCTTCTCCAAGTCATCGCCAAGCATATCTTATCGTTCCAAAGACCTCGGCCCATACTTGTTCCTGACAGCCCACATAACAATGCCACCCGCATCGTCCCGCATGATTTTTCGTCCAACATAGGCCAATATAGCAAGGCCATCACGCTAAATCCTTTCCATAACCACGCCTCGTCCGAAGTCAAGAGTCAGGGGTCTAACAAACCACCCGCACCCTTTGAAATCGACGTCCTCGTCGATTCGTCCTACTTGAAAAGCCCCAAGGGGTTGTTCAGAAACACCGCCCCTTTGGCTTCTTCAGCACCCGCCACAATGGCATTTGCACTTGCCATTTGATCATGTTTTTCAGCAGCCAGCATAACGTTCACCTTTGCTTGCACCGGACAGTCTCTCTTCAAGTGCGGTCCCCCACAAGTGAAACAACCATTAAATTTGTTGCTTCTTTCTTTGCCATAGGAAGTCTCCATTTGCCTTCCATTCTTGGCACCCCGTTCGTCCTCGGGAGCTTGGCCTTTCCCGTTTTTCTTCCATTCCCTCGTCTTTTCCTTACTTTTGTCAGACTTTGAATGCGAAGATTCAACCGGATCTTGCCTCAAATTGAGGTCATCCAATGCGTCAGCAGCCGCAATAGCAGTAGAGAGGCTTTGCACATTCTGCCTTCTCAACTCTAGTTGCGCCCATCCCTTCAATCCGCTCATGAAGTAATGCAACTTGTCTTCCTCAGCCATATTACCAACATTAAGCATCAAGGATGAGAATTCCTTGACATACTCCCTAACCGTGCCACTTTGTTTCAAGTGACGCAGTCCGTCCCTCGCCATCCATGACGAATTTATTGGAAGAAACTGAGATTTTAGTTCCTTCTTCAACATCTCCCAAGTTCCAATCTTGGGCAGTCCAGCACTTTCCCCTTCTGCAACTCGTGTACGCCACCAAACCTTTGCATCATTTGACAAATACATAGGCGTAATGGTCACCTTTTCATCGTCTGGTACACGTGCAGCCTGGAAATACTGCTCCATATCCCACAAGAAATTTTCCAGTTCTTTGGCACTTCTCGCACCACTATAAGACTTTGGCTCCGGAATTTTAACTTTGGGACGTTCATCGCTTCTAGGGGCAATATTTAGTAATGCCATTCGAAGTTGAACCACTTCCCCTCGCATTTCTTCGTTCTCTTGGCGCACTAAGGCCATTTCTGCTAGCGTTGTTTCATGTCTCGCAGCAAAATCTGCCTCCAATCGTGCCATTCTAGCAAGAACGGAAGAATCAGCACCTTCCTCAAGAGCCTGCCCTATAAGAGCTTCTATCTGCTCCACCCTTTGGCGAAGTTCAGCATTTGTGCCACCAGCCATGTTCTCAAATTGCAATACGATGTATGCCACTGGTCGTCTTGCCACTTCCATGAACTTTGCCTTGCTTTGATTTCGGGTCTCAAAGCAAAACTTAACGTCAACATTATGCCTATGTATTTGTCAAATGATGCAAAGGTTTGGTGGCGTACACGAGTTGCAGAAGGGGAAAGTGCTGGACTGCCCAAGATCGGAACTTGGGAGATGTTGAAGAAGGAACTAAAATCTCAGTTTCTTCCAACAAATTCGTCATGGATGGCGAGGGACGGACTTCGTCACTTGAAACAAAGTGGCACGGTTAGGGAGTATGTCAAGGAATTCTCATCCTTGATGCTTAATGTTGGTAATATCTCAGTTTCTTCCAACAAATTCGTCATGGATGGCGAGGGACGGACTGCGTCACTTGAAACAAAGTGGCACGGTTAGGGAGTATGTCAAGGAATTCTCATCCTTGATGCTTAATGTTGGTAATATGGCTGAGGAAGACAAGTTGCATTACTTCATGAGCGGATTGAAGGGATGGGCGCAACTAGAGTTGAGAAGGCAGAATGTGCAAAGCCTCTCTACTACTATTGCGGCTGCTGACGCATTGGCCGACCTCAATTTGAGGCAAGATCCGGTTGAATCTTCTCATTCAAAGTCTGACAAAAGTAAGGAAAAGATGAGGGAATGGAAGAAAAACGGGAAAGGCCAAGCTCCCGAGGACGAACGGGGTGCTAAGAATGGAAGGCAAATGGAGACTTCCTATGGCAAAGAAAGAAGCAACAAATTTAATGGTTGTTTCACTTGTGGGGGACCGCACTTGAAGAGAGACTGTCCGGTGCAAGCAAAGGTGAACGCTATGCTGGCTGCCGAAAAACAGGATCAAATGGCAAGTGCAAATGCCATTGTGGCAGGTGCTGAAGAAGCCAAAGGGGCGGTGTTTCTGAACAACCCCTTGGGGCTTTTCAAGTAGGACGAATCGACGAGGACGTCGATTTCAAAGGGTGCGGGTAGTTTGTTAGACACTTCGGACGAGGCATGGTTATGGCAAGGATTTAGCGTGATGGCCTTGCTATATTGGCCTATGTTGGACGAAAAATCATGCGGGACGATGCGGGCGGCATTGTTATGTGGGCTGTCGGGAACAAGTATGGGCCGAGGTCTTTGGAACGATAAGATATGCTTGGCGATGACTTGGAGAAGGCGGCTAAAACGAATTGGGGCGGCATGGCACGGCATGCGTGCCAACGAAAATCAATTGGAGCGGCATGGCACGGCATGCGCGCCAATGATCAGGATGAAGGAACTTCGGGTTGTGGCAGTGTTGAAGAAGGACAAGGCAAGGAAAAACGTGGGCAGACAAAATGATGGGCAAAACAAGTGGAAAAGCAGTAAACCAATGTGCTGGGATGTGCCAGGATAATTGCAAAGTGAGCTGGAGCACTTGCTGAAAACTGGTAGTGCTGGAATGGACCCGTATAGTGCAAAACTGATGCTGGCGGCATGGCACGACATGCGCGCCAATGATCAGGATGAAGGAACTTCGGGTTGTGGCAGTGTCGAAGAAGGACAAGGCAAGGAAAAACGTGGGCAGACAAAATGATGGGCAAAACAAGTGGAAAAGTAGTAAACCAATGTGCTTGGGATGTGCCAGGATAATTGCAAAGTGAGCTGGAGCACTTGCTGAAAACTGTTAGTGCTGGAATGGACCCGCATAGTGCAAAACTGATGCTGGAGAGAGCCATTTCGTGGATCATGAGCTCAGCCATGATGTTTAGTGCTTGTTTGTTTATTGTATAGTGTCTCCATGGTCTCTAAATCGAAAAATGGAAGAAAACTAACTTCTCAAAAAAAAATTCCCTTACTATAACTCTCAGAATTTAACAATAGAATGATTAAATATTGTACATAACATGAACTAAGCTAAGCTACAACAGTCAATTATTTCAATAGGTGCAGAAATGATATATAACCAACATGATATGTCACAGTTTTCCTGTCGAATCAAACAAACTTCATATTCTTCTATTTCATGTACCAAAAGACTGTAAAATACCTGGAAATGGAACCCAAGGAAGAAGAAAAAAACCAGCAACAATGTAACACCAGTAACAGCAGTAACAAGGCAAGTTGAAACCCAAATCAAACCCACAGGAGCCCAGAATCGAGTGACGAAGTAACAACAACAGGAAACTACAACACACTAATTTGAACCCATATAAACTCGAAATTTAACTAGTAGAAACCAAAATTCAAGTAACAATCAGATTTTCAACATTTCCCTCTGTTTTTATAGCTTCAAATCTCTAATCTGTCCCCTTTTGTTTTCAAGTATCTTTAAATTCTTAAAGCTCTCTTATCTCCTCTGTTTTCTCTCTATCTCCTAACTCTCCCTCTTTCAGAATACACTCTATTTTTTTCTATTTCTCCAGTGTATTCCCCTAGACCTCCTCAATGTCTGTCTGTGTGTGTATGAAAGTCTGTCCGTTTTTTCGTTCCCCTATCTTATGAAACTCTCTCTAATTTCAGAATACCTCCCCTAATCTAATTTGATTTTCAAGCCTTTATAGGCATAGAATTGGTGCCCTCTTAGTCCTTTTTTCAATATTAAATAGACACCTAATTCTCACTCACTTTAATTAATATAGATAGTGTACCCTCTACCCAAACTAGCAGCCCCCTAGACAAACCCCTAATGCTGTTGATTAGCAGCCATCAATTATTGCTAATTCACTCCCCAAAACAACCCTTAAAACTACTGAAACCATAATCTTACTTCAAACCAAAAATTCTTCCAATTTGATAACTGAACTACAACAGCTATAACCAATTCAAACCTATTAAATTCAAACAACATCTCATTCTTAGACTCTAATCAGACCAAATAGCATCAAAGAGTGAAATTATTTATGGGTTCAACATAGACAATCTATGAACGACCAATTGGTTCGAAAGAGAACATACTAAATACACATACTAACATTTTCAGAATCCAAGTGACAGAAACAAACAGAAAATCTTAAAGAGATCAACAAATTCATGATAACAACCAAACAATTCACACATTTGAGCGGTCAAAACATTTGATTCGATGACTATTGGACTACAAACAAAGATGAATTAATCGACGAAACTGTTTACAGCATGTCATTAATTTACAAAGAAAACTTGGACCAAAGAAAAAAACAATGAATAAAAGACGAATTACAATTACCCTAATTCAAGCAAACAAATGCTCGATTGAGACGACCAAACAAACATCGGAGTATTTAATCTAACAAAAATCCGAAAAGAGGCAGAATCTTTACTGGAAAAAGAATTAACGTACTAAACCTAAAGAAACAACTAATTACAACTTATCAGAGACAAATTATCATACAGAAAAAAGAAAAAGAAAAAGAAAATTAAGAAAACTTACTTTTTTTCTTTCTTCTTCTTATCCAATCCAAAAATCCTTTTCGAATCTGAGTTCTAGTTAGTATTATACGCCTATTTCGTAAGAAATATGCCTGTAATACTAATTAGAACCCATTCTATCTTGAAAGCTTCGACATAGTCTCGAGCCGTTGAACCCTAGATCCGTCATTCGACGAGTTTTACTCAAATTCGAGCCAATTTGGTTGGGGTTTAACGACGAGGAAGTCAATGAGATTATTGGGTGCAATTTTGGGTGTTATTGGGTGAACTAAGATTTTGGCTCGATTCTTCAGATGAAGATTCGAGACGTTTGGTCATGATTCAAGGAGAAAGGGTTGTAGATTCATGGAGGGGGTGGTTTGGGGGTTCAGGGGCATGACTTTGGTGGTCACAGGCGTCGGCGCGGTGGTTTTTTCAGGCGAAAATGGTGAGGCGGCTTGGATTCGTCTCTTGTGAGAGATGAAAGGGAAAGGGCCGTTTGGTGAATGAAGTGGGGTAAAGGGTTTGGGGGTATTTGGTGAATTAAAATTAGGTAATTAATCTCAGCCGTTAGATTAAAAAATCCAACGGCTGTGATCAAACTGTCTAGTGAAACGACGTCGTTCAGGGTGTAACGGGCTGAGATTGGGTCGGGGAAAACAGATTGGGGCGTGGGTTGAACCGGATTCTGGGGTGTCTTTGGACTGGGCCTGTGCCGGTTTAGGCCTGGACTTTGGTCCAATTTTTCTTTTCCCAATTTTTCTTCTTCTTTTTTATTAATTAGTTCCTAATTTATTAAAGCAAAAATTCTAACTATACTACAAAAATCAAATAAAATTATAAAAGTACTAATTAAGTTATACTAAAAATTATCACACTCAATTTAAACATCAATTAAATATAAACCACACAATTGGGACATTAAATACTAGAGATGCGAAAAATACATATTTTTTGTTATTTTTCATTTTCGTAAAACAAACTTAATTACTCTAAATTACAAACATGAATTTTATGTACAAATGCAATATATTTTTGTATTTTATTTTTATTTTTTTCTTTATTTTATTTTTTTAAAATAATTTAGACATATAAACACGAACGCACAAATACAGATAATAAAAGAAAAATAACACAAAATCCACAATAATTGCAAAGGACACAAAATTATTTTATTTTGAATTTTTTGGGAGTATTTCTCTTATAGGGTAAAAATCACGTGCTCACAATATCTATAGAAATTCGCTTATGCCAAAACCCTTTTCAATATAATAAAATTAAATAAACTTTCAATCTTTCTTTTACTAGAAAATAAACTTTCTAGTAGGTATGTTTCAATTTTTTCGTTGAACTTGTATTATTCTCTCTATTTCAATTTATGTGAAATTGTTTGGCTGGGCATGAAGTTTAAGAAAAAATCAAGACTTTGGAATTTATGGTCCTAAATAAGTCAAAAAGGGGTCCGAAGTATTTTTGTGGTTATAAAAACTTATCATTAAGGATGACGCGTAAAAGAGGAGAAATTAAGAAAATCCCTATGTTTGGGTAGGTTTAAAATAGTTATTTTGAATAGGTTCTTTGAATTTTGCCAAAAGCGAACCTTTGATCTATTCGTCAACTATTTAAGAAACTCCGATTGTTAGACTATATGCGAAATGTGAGGAAAAAAGAGAGATTTAAATGGGAGCTTGATCAGCACAACTGAAGCTCCAGGAATTTTCGAACTCCAGCACAGTACGTAAGGGAAAATTTTATTTTTTCATACTAGTTGTACGAGGCAATCTTTTTGTCTCACATTTTTGTGGATGCAAATTTTTGTTGATCCAGAAATGTAAGATTGGGATCCACGAATTTGTGACACAAAAAAGAGCCTCATACAACTAGTGTTAGTTGTATGAGACACAAAATAAAACTTCTCATGTGTAAGAGTTTCTCCTGTAAATGCCTCGAACTCTAGTACACTATGGTGGAGTGTATTTCGAATTTAATTAGAGTTGGTTTTGTCTAAATTTTATTTTCATTAAAAATAGTATTACTCAATTACATTTCTAATAGTCACAAAATATTAAAAAAAGATCCACAAAACTGGTCATCCGACGCTATATTTAGTGGAAATGGTACCGGATAGCCTTTTTAAGCATGTTGTTTAAAATATATCCACAGTTTATTAAGTATTTAAAGATTAGCCAATTTTTCTCAAACATCACGGCAGCGTCCTAGAGTTTAAACCTCATATTTCAAACTTCAAGCCATCGTGTCCTAAAGTTCGAAATTGTGTCCAAAAGTCCGAATCTTATATCCTGAATTTCAAATTAGTTCCGAAATTCAGGACTCCTAGTTCTAAATTTTAAATTAGCAGCTCAAAAATTCAGGACTCTAAGTCCTCAATTTCCAAATTCAGAACGTTTCGTCCTAAAGTTTGGATGAATTGACTCATCTTTAAATACATAATTATAGATAGATTTTAAATAGCAGATTTAAAAGTGACTATTGTTGCACGCTGCCCCTATTTTCAGCTAGACCTCTGTTTGGTTTATTTACGGACCTTATTAGATCTGCCAATGAATCCTCTAGCTTCTTCACTTAAGGGGCCTGTCCAAACTCCGACCGGACCATTTCCCATGTTTACGGAAGTAACAATCATCTCTTTAAATCGAAACTAGATGATAGATGTATAATATAATTTTTCTTCATGTATAATATATGTATAATTATGTATAATCAGCGCATAATCTACATATATCGGCTAGAAAAAATATAGACATTGAAATTTTAATAGATCAAGATAAGTCCTGATTTCAAGACAACTCTTGAAAAATTAGGACTCTATTAAGGTTACTTGGTGGCTACTTTACTCAAACCGTAATGTATGCCTATGTTTCTTTCAAAGACGATCTCGAAATTCCATAAAAATATCATTGAATATTCATAGAGAGATCAAAGATATCAAATATTGTCTTTCTCAAAGCTGCCGAAGTGATCAACGGATGTTCTTCCTTTTTCATGGAGATCAAATACATCTGAGCAAGGTCAGCATCATCCTGCGTTCGAGAAATAAGCCGCTAAGACCCTCGAATTACGTAAAATAAATTGAAGGAAAAAATCAAGGGATAATAGAGTTGTAACCGACAATGTTTATCAATAAAAAAAATTCAATTATAATTGTTTGTGATTACAATATTATTTTTCTGCACAAATTTATTACAAACAAAAAGTAAACAATGAATTTGTCTTTAGAAAAGTCTATGGAATACAAATGCTAGAAATAAAACTTTGACTCATCTTCGTTTCTTAAAATGTGTTCGGAAAATATCATATTCTTTTGTTATAATTTAAGAATATCATATTGCCAAAAAAAAAAAAAAAAGAAGAAGAAGAAGGAATTACGTACCCAATTTCAACAAGTGAGCTGATTCTTTGCTAGGTTGGTCACTGATATCCCAGCAACTACAGGAGTAAGCTTTGGTAAGTCTCTGTCCATTCTAATCACGATTTTTATTACTCTTATATGTCATTATTCTTTTCGAAACGGAAAATAATATTTCTTTTTCCTCTAAGGTTACAAGTAAAGAAAGACAACGTAAAATTGAAAGTTAAAAGTAGTCATGAGTTATATTGCTCGAATTCTTTAAAAATCTTGTCGTATTTATATTTGATCATCAAAACTACATTATATTTGGAAGATCCTATACACATCATGCCATATTTTTTGAAATTCCGAGCAATATAGACCATAAGATTATATTAGACATGATTTTTAAGTGTGATTTATGTTTTGTTTATTTATTGCATTTTAGGAAATGAAGTGGTATCCTATGAGAGTCCAATGCCTACCACAGGAATACATCGGTTTATTTTTGTGCTATTTCTGCAATTGCCTCGAGAGATTAATGTCTATGCTCCTCGAAGTCGTCAAAATTTCAACACAAGAAATTTTGCAGAGCTTTATAATCTTGGATTACCTGTTGCAGCAGTTTACTTTAATGGCCAAAGGGAAAATGGCACTGGTGGCCGTCGACTATCATATGCAGCTGTTTAATATGTGTAAATAATGTATCCAAAACCTAGCAAACTGCTTTTTCTTGAATCCAGAACTCAGAATCCTATATCTTTTGGCAAATATCTAAGAAATAAAACAAGTTAATATGGCCATGTTAAAACAAAATATATGCGCATTTTGGTGTTTTTTATGGATTATTATTTCAATTTCAAGTATTACGCTCGTTGGTCTTTTTATGTAACTATAAGAACCAAAATAATAAATATCCTTTATAAATTATAGTAGTATATAGACAACTGCTGATCGATTATTTAGTTATGAAATACTATTAGCTTTGTTTAAGCTATCAATATCTTTATGGTGTGATCAGTGTCTGATAAAACACTGTCCAACAAATTATTAAATTCACGAGCAAGGTTTGGAGATCTTGTCGTGACAACCTCGAAAAGTTGAAAATTACCCATTAATACACCCATCTACAAGCATACACTCCCATATCATTATACATTATATTAACAACCATATATCAAATTTCGTCATTTATTACAATATGCCGTTTCCGCAACAACAAAAAAAGTACAAATCATCCTTTACAATAATAATTTAGACTCACCATACAAATAATTTTCAACACTCATCATGTTTACAACATATAATATAAGAATCGTTCTATTTTTTTTTAAATATAAATTTTTGGTTCTTGCAAACGAATAATCATTGAGTCCCCCTCTTTCCGAACAAAACAATCTTAAGCCAACAAGAACTTATGAAAATAAGATTCAAATTTCTCCATTTGTTTGGCAGGAAGAGCAACCAAAATATTGACCCCATCATTGCTGCTGCTTATACCATCATCAATATTAGGGAAGAATAGAATAATGTCTTTTCTATGGCTAACCACTGGACAACTATACTTAGGTTTTCCCCAAGGGTATTCCACTTCAGAAAACCCTAATCTCCACCAAGAAGAAATTAAAAATTCTCCATTTGGAAATCCCTTATAAAATTCTCCCCAGTCTATTGCACTTCTAGCATATTCATCAGTCATTCTCATAGCCCCTTTTGATACCATAGCCACAATTTTACTAAATGGCCATTCTTCGAGATCATGACACGTAGCGGAAGCATAGGAAGTCAAAACAGCATTTCCAGTGTAAGATTTTGGTAATGGTGGATTTAGCCTTGACCTTATATCAACAGCAAATAAAACAGTGGAAATTCTCTCTGTATTGTTCTCAACATCAAAAGATAATGCCTTGCATTTCCATACATGAGCAGTTACAACATTAAAACTTGTAACTTTTGCATGAGGGGCATTTCCGTCTTTTGCCTTGTCCTTCAATGAATTAATGTCACTTGAATTAAACTTAAATATTTTGAATACAAGTTCTTCTTGTAGGGTTTCAAATACTGCAGGATTTAGCTCTTCACCTATAGGGACTTCCAATTTGAGTAATTCAGGATGTGGGAAATCGACACGTGGCGGCGATCGAGCGGCTAATAGAGAACGGTCGTTACATGGGACAATAGCTAAGGGCTTATCATCACCAAATGCTTGAGAAGCTAAGTTTTGTAAGAAAATCTTGTAGCTTGTTCCATCAAAGGTTATGTGATTTGTTGATGTGCCCATTGCAAAACCTCCACACTTAAATGATGTCACCTAAAAGAGGTAAAAACATTTAGAAAAACTAACTTAAAGACTGCGTCGATGGTCGATTGGAAACAGCCTCTCTATCCTCTCGGGTAGAGATAAGGCCTGTCTACATATTACCCTCCCTAGACCCCACTTTGTGGGAATATATACTGGGTTGTTGTTGTTGTTGTTTAACTTAAAGGCTGCCTATCCAACTGCTTAAATTATAATATATAGCAGATATATAATATATGTATAATCATGTGTTCAATCATATATAATTTATATATATATCTGCTAGAAAAATAAATAGTTTATTTAGCTGACTGTTTGTGTAAAGAGCCCAAAAAATTAAATGGTTATATATCTATGATCTAAATCTTGTGGCTTTGGAGAAGAAATATGGTTCTCAATCCCATTTATGATTATTTGATGTGGCTTGACAATGATATGTAATATAGTATGCACATGGAATTTAATGCCAATGGGTCTCAATAAGTAAATAATGGATCTTAATCTGCTAAGATCAATATTAATCTTCTGTTTAATTATTGTCTTTTGATAGGCTAAGAGAGTTATGTGATACGAGAGGTAGAGCCAGAATTTCAAGTTTATGTATTGATGATCTAAATTTTTTTAAATTATTGGATTGTAAATTAATAATTTATCCGTATTTAATGAAAATTTTAAGACAAATATATGATATGAACCCAAGTTAATGGGTTCAGCCAAACCCGTTATCGATATTGTGGCTCCACCTCTAGTGATTGGTGAAGGCTTAACCTTAAAAGTATATATGACTCCAAATTTGTCTATCAAAAAGTAAAATGGGGGATACCAAGTGAAAATTTTGTGTTGCTATCCTTTCTAACTAATGATTTGAGTTACAATTTCACATTGTCAGGAGTTGAAAATTTGATCGCTCATATAGGTAATTGTATAGTACCAATTAACTTAGAATAAGCATAGTCTCTTAAAAAATTTAATTTTTTCATATGTATATATAATTCGGTTTGAAAATAATAAGTTGAATTAAACTATAAAATCCGTCTTAAATTCACCTTTGTTGTTAATTAATATCTTTTTTATCAAAGATATTGAGACAAGATGTGAAAGAACATCATTTACTTACCTTGATATAGGAGGCAGCCCAAAACATTGGCATTATTTTGTAGCATTGAGTAGTTGGCAAATGGTAAAAACTCGAAGAGAATTAATTAATGACTGCTCTGAGCTTCTATTCTAGCTAGGTCCAATATTAATTACAATAACTAAAGCTACTCATTTAATGTTATTTTTTTATTGAAATACAATACAACAACAACAACAACAACTTCCCAGTATAGTCCCACAGGGTGGGGTCTGGGGAGGGTAATATGTACACAGGCCTTACCCCTACCCGATAGGGCAGAGAGGCTGTTTCCAATCGACCCTCGGCGAAAGATCGAGAAAAGGAAAAAAAAAATAAAAAACTGGGTTCCAAGCTAGGAGATACAATACATTTCTTGCATATATAGGCCGGTTGTTAATTTTCGAAGCGGATTCCTATAACAATTTCAAGTTAATCTACATCATAACTAGATCAATAAACTGGGTTCCAAGCTAAATATTTTTATATTTTTAATGAAGTTTTACTAGTAATATAAGGTCTGCAAAAACTATTGGATTCAAGGGAACTCGTAACGTTTGCTCTAGATCCACCCGGATAACTCTTACCTTCTTCTCTTATCTTTTGGGAGAGAAAAGAACTAGTTCAATCAGAGCACTTTCACAACGCGAAGAACATTAGATTTTTTTATTTTTATTAGCAAAAAATTTCTCGTGAGAGAAATATTAAGATGAGAATTTTGACAATTATAAGATTAGTATTTAAAAAAAAAAAAAAAGGAGATCACAAGAAATAGACACACACACAAATATTTTGGGACCAAAATTAATAGTGGCAAACTTGTGGGTGGATAAGTGACTTTCTATAAGTGAACTATTGCTAGATCTCTTAAGATTTCCTATAATTACTAAAGCCACATATAGGCGATTTTTAAAAAATGAATTTTCCATGAAACTTTATTAAATTCCTATATATGGTTATGCAAGCAATTATACCTTAACCATATCAATAACAATTAGGAATCAACTGAAATAGAAATGACTTTACGTTATATGTACTGATAGTGTAATAAATAACTCTCTATGTATTAAGTTTTAAAAATAAATTAAATTAAATATATGTACTGATAGTGTAATAAATAACTCTCTATGTACCAAAACCAAACATACTAGTTTTGGGTCTAAATCTAGACATCATTTTATAAAGTTTTAAAAATAAATTAAATTTACATAATTAGAGGCATGATTAAACTACAACAAAATCACAACTTTCTAGTTATATAATATAAAGTAATAAATTATATATGAGAAAGTTGTGATCAAGAAAAAAATTATTTGACTCTGAAAATAATAAAAGTGTCATATAAATTGGAACATAGAGAGCAATACCAAATGAAAATGTTACATACCTGGATAATGCAAAGAGGTTTATCATCTTTTTCCAAATTATCAATACTCTGAGTTACAAGCTGTTTAAATCCAGGATTAGGATAAACCAAATCACCAATTTCTTTTAATGTTAATTCACTTGAAGCTACAACAAATCCAGCTCCTTCTGCATTACAATCTATTTCCAACCTTCCAATTTGGTGATTCATTTTAAGCCTCCCAGCCAAAAAATCATAAGGAACTAAAACTTTCGATAACGCGTTTCGGAGTTTTTCTGTCACAATTTCTGGTGGAAATTCAGGATTGGCAGGAAAAAAATGCAATGTTTGGACATCAAAATTGAGGACTTGATCAATATTTGATAAAAACATAGGTTTTTTCTGAGTTTTTTCTGAAGGAAAAACTAAGCTTGTATCATGAATTGTGACCTTAAGTTCTTGGATTTTTGATTCAAGAGGTTGATAAAGACTTCCCATATTGAATATAGTGATATAATTTTTGTGTTTCTTTTGTGTGTGTGTGTGTGTGTTTTGATAGCTAGGAGTGTGTCTATATATACTAAAATTATGTAAGGTGAAGGGGGAAAGGAAGTGATGTTGGTGAGATTTTTAAGTCACATGGTTGCACATTGTTTAGGTAAGCACATGATTTATGGAGATAAAGCTAGATGTGTGACATTTATAACAAGTGTACTAATTTAAATCTAATAATAGTTTCATTTATGTGATTTCAGTATCAGTACAGCTCATCATTTATTTCTTTTCAAGGATTTTATAGTGCTATTTGTACATCATGCCATTTTACAATTTTCAATTTAAGAAAATGAAATTTTTAGATCTCTTATATATAAAATACACATCTTTATGTGAAAAAATAAATCTATCATATATTAAAAAAGAGTTAGGGTCATAAAAAAAAAAAAAAGTTTGTAAAGAACCAAAAAATCAGATGGCTAGAATTTGCTAGAGTTTTAAATTTTGTAAAAGAATTAACTCAAATACCATCCATTTAGGCAACTAAAAAACAAAATAGTTGGTGGAGATATAAATATACATAATTTATATATTATACGTGCATAATTATGTACTATAATTTATGTATATGACTAAAAAATATAATTAAATAAACAATGAATATGCCAACTATTTATGTAAAAATCTTGTAACTATAAGGTTCTTCTCTGACTCGATCAACTAGTATTCCCAGGGTCAATGCAGTCTTTAATCCATGGATACATGCTTCATCTTGTGTGGTATTATTAGTTCCTTAAAAGTTTCGCTTAATGGCAACGGGGGTGTGCGATTTACCAGGTGCAATCAGCAATGCCCCTACTCCATACCCATTTTGATTAGTCGTGCCATCAAAGTCAAATTTCCATGCCCTCCTCTTCTGTGACATATATATATATATATATATATATATATATATATATATATATATATATATATATATATATATATATTTATATATATTAAAAAAATGAAGGCCCTTAGCGAAATGTCGTTCGTCTTTTTTACTCCTTTAAAATATAGTTCATATTGGATAAAATAGTAATTTAAGTTATTTTCCTAAAATTAGGTCTTCAAAATTAACTATATTTTGTATATTAAATACTTCCTTATTTAAACTATTTAGTCTTTATATATATATATATATATATATATATATATATATATATATATATATACCCATTTAGGATGGACAACTATTTACGTTAATTTCTCTAAGACGTCCCATATCTAATAAACTATTCACTTGCACGTACTCTTCACTTGATTTTGTTGTTTGAAATCTATACAAAAATAGCCGACATGAATCACAACGTATTTTCTTTAGCAGGTATACATTTAGTATATGATTATATATATACCATACATGAATATATATCTGTTGGATTTGTTTAATAACAAAAGAAGGGTGAATAAAAAATGGTGGGAAAAAAATGAAGGGAAGAGAAATTTTGAATGAGTTCACTAATGCACTTTATCCCCCATTGGTAGAAGAAAATAAAATCTTTGTGTATATAAAATGAAGCTCATCTTTTATCTCTTAATTAAAGAGCTAAGAAGAAGGCAAGCATAGCGCTGTCGTTGTTGTCGCTCACTCGTCTCGGCTTCAGCTTTGTCAAAGATTGATTGGTTAATCTTTATGTACTTAAATCCGTTTTAAATTTTTTCGCAATATTTTTAACAGCCGTGGCTATTCTGAAATAATGTCACACCCACCACAAAAAAAAAACAGTCAAATTGCGGTAGTTAATTAGCGGCGGTCGCTGCTAACTGTCGCAAATTGTATCAAATTGTGGGACTTTATGTCTAATTGAAACAATTAATTATAATTTGAAGATCTCCTGCATTAAAAGAAAAAGAGCGCCAAGCTTTTAATTTTTTCTACTATATTTTTATTTTCCCTCATTTTTTTCTCCGCCAAAATCTTAACTTTTTTTCCGTCTCTCTCACTTTCTCTCTACAGTCTCCAAGCTAAGCGGCTGTCTCTCTTTCTCTCACCAAATTGGACTGTGAATCGATGCTTTCTCACCAAATTACCGGTGTTCTTCAGTCCTAGTGAGGATTTTTGGCTAAAAAATCCATGGTGTTCTTCAGTTTATTAGCAATTTGTCTTTCATCTTCTCCAATTTCGATTTTGTATAACTAGGTATTTTGTATTTTGTAAATTACATGTAGGTTTTCACTTTATTTTTGTGTTGTTTTGGGTATTCTTTGTTGGATTTGAGGTTTCTCTATTTATTTGGAGTTTTTTTGGTTGATTTGCGGTTTCTATGTTGATTACATACTATTTATTAGCTTGATTTCTCAATAAACCAGGAATTTTCTGGCATGCAATCTGCTTTATTGCCTCAATAGTACTTTAAGAACACATTATTACTTTGTCGCTTCTTTCATGTTCTGTCACTTTGTTTTTCAATAAACTAAATTAATTTGCCGCTGTATTTTTCAGTTTTGGTTAGCTTTTTCTCCATTATTTCTTTAGTTACTGCACTGGCATGCCTAATTTTTGCTTAGAGAAGACAACATAATAACACATGTTGCACCAAGAGCTCCAATATACCTTTGTTTACCATCAAGCATAACCTCAAAAATATTTAGCAAAGTACTGATAATAAGTGAATTGAACTATGATTAAGCACTAAAAGAACCACTTTCTTGTATAGTTTTTATAGTAAAAGTGATAATAAAAATGCTCTGATTAGTGCTTTTCATGCTTTGCAGGTTACATACAATAAAAGAAGGTTATGGAGTACTTTTGGGATCAATTATGGAGGAAAAAAAGGCCAATTGCATAATATCCGCTAAGTACACCATGTGAAATGCACAAACCAGAACCAGAGATGGATTGCCGCGGTCCCGGCATAACCGCGGTCGGACCGCGGCGAGAAGCTGTTGCTGATTCAGAGAGGTCATTTGGCCGCGGTCCTGGGGTAACCTCGGTAGGACCGCGGCAAGAGGCGAAACATTGAGGGACTGGAGTTTAAAATACGGAATTCTTAGCCCAAAACCCTATTTAAATAATAGAACTGCCCAAGGGAGGCACGTAATATTTTAGAAGAGTACTTTGGCAACGAAAAAGTGTGAGAGATCACCCAAAACATCATTACTCTTATTCTTCTTTATTTTTATTATAATTTATAATTATGAATCTTTTAGTAGCTTATTTCCCCATTGTTATGAGTAGCTAAAAATCTTAATCTAAGGTTTTGGTGGAACCCGTTAGGTATTACTTGGTTGTTTTATTAATATAATTGAATTTGGTTATTAATCTCGAGTTGTTCATCTATGTTTTGATTGTGGATTAGTTAAAAGGGCCCTCAATTATCCGTTCCTATTTATTATGTATATACTAGAGAGAGTGCATATTTAGGTGATTGTATGAACAACATCACTCCCGGAGTATTCATATCCGAGGGTTTAGGGGTTGGCTTAGAGATAACGAAACTCGGAGTACAATCTAAGTGAACTGCATTGAGACGACCCGACCCGTCGTCACGTGAGTTGCCGCTCCGTTTCCCCCTTATTGTGTTGCTTCATGTTTTTATATCAGTGTTAGAGTTAATCAGTGTAATTAAATTGGTTTTGGTTGAAAATAAAGCACATAGCCTCTTAAAAGGAAGCTTATTTTGGAAAAATCAACCGGAAGTTGACTATTGAGTTAGAGGGATCGGATGTGAATTTTGGTGGTTCGGATAGCTTCGGGGAATGATTTTTGACTTAGGAGAGCGATCGAAATCGAATTTGGAGGTCCAGTGCAGAAATAGGCTTGAATTGGCGAAGTTGGAATTTTGGCGAATTCCGGTCGATAGGTGAGATTTTGATCCGGGAGTCGGAATGGAATTCCGACAGTTGCAGTAGCTTCGTTAGGTGATTTTGGATTTTTCTACAAATCTTTAGGTCATTCGGACATCTTTTGGTTGGGTTTTTGATTGGATGTTGGTTTCGGAAGTTATAGTTGAAACTTAGGCTTGAATCCGCCTTGATTTGATAATTTTTTAGGACGTATTTTATGATTGGAGCAAGTTCGTATGATGTTTTGGAGTAGGTTGGTGGCTTCGGTTGAGGTCCCGTGGGCCTCGGGGTGATTTTGGGTGTTCAAACGGAGCAATTTTGGTTGGCTGTGTGATCAGTTTTGCTGTCATAAGTGTTGCAGGTATTTGGCCTATGCGATCGCAATAGCATGGCCGCGATCGCATAGAAGTAATTTTGGGCAGTAGAATTTTTTTTTGTGCGTTCGCAAAGGTAGGATGCGATCACATAGTAGAAGTGAGGGCCCAGCGGAGTTGTTATATGCGACCGCACGAGGGGTTCGCAATCGCATAGTTTTGGCGATTGGTTCATCGCGTTCACATGGGTTATTGTGCGTTCGCATAGTTCATTTTGAGGCTGTGGGATTTTTGTGCATTGCGATCACAAGACTTGGTCCGCGATCGCATAAAAGGAAATTAGAGAGCTGAGCAGAATGTTTAAAAAGCTCATATCCGTGATTTTGGGTCATTTTTTCTCCATGGTTGGTCATTTGGAGAGCTTCTTGGTGGAGAATAAAGAGGGTTGGAATCAATTCAAGGTAAGTTTTATGAGTTAAATACATGATTTTATCAAATATTCATCCATTAATTCTCTGAATGTGGGTATAAATTGAAGAAGTTAGGGCTTGAATTTTTACTATGTAAAACAATTGGGATTTGGTGGCTTATTTGCACTCTGATTTTGATAAATTTTACATGCACGGACTCGTGGCAAGACGAGGATTTCGAAAATGTGAGTTTTATAATTTTTTGAGAAGCGGGCCCGTGGCTCGGGTTTTGCTAGTTTTGAGATTTTTTTTATATTTCGATTGTTTTCGATTGGGTGTTGTTCCATTAGTCTATTATGATATATTTGTACTGATTTTGGCTAGTTTTGACGTGCGTGGAGGTCGGTTTGAGGAGCAAAAGCATCACGGACTTGACTTTTCGCCGGTTCGAGGTGAGTAATACTTGGGAATGATATCCTGAGGGTTTGAAACCCCGTATTTGCACATCTCAGTGTTATATTGTGGTGACTTGCATGCTGGACCTGAGCGTGAGGTAGAGCACCGTTGGAGATCATGACTTGGTCCATCCCGGTCGTTGGTTTTTATCGCGTATTTAAATAAATTGTTGTTATCATTATAACTTGGGCTTATTGCCATACTTGGGGCTTATTGCCGGTTGAAAACTCTTTATGAACTATCATCACTATTTTTTCCTCACTGTTTGAAATACTATTTGAACTCAGTCCGTGTGATTTACAATATTTTTGAACCCCGCTATATTTTACTCAAATCTGGAGTTTTGACTGATATTTGAACTATCATTTGAGCTGAGTATCATTGTTTTACTGATGCCCGAGGGGCTTTTTGATTATTTGTTGGACTGATTGGGGCCGAAGGGCATATGTGAGGGCATGACGAGTAATGTGAGGAGGCTTTCAGGCCTCGAGTGATATGTGAGCATATGCATATATATGCATGGATCGGACTGCATGTCGCAGTAGCATATTGCATAGATCGGACTACACGCCGCAGTAGTATATGGATCAGACTGCACGTCGCAGTAGTATACAGATCGGACTGCACGCCGCAGTAGTATATGGATCGGACTGCACGCCGCATTATTATTGCGCTTGGGCTGTTGGAGCCCCTCCTGAGTCTAAACTCCCACAGTGAGCGCGGGTACCCAAATGGATCGGCCTGCACGCTGCAGCGATCATATGCATTACATTGCATTCACTCATGTTTGTACTGCGTGGCATGACATTAGCACTCATATATCATTAGCATGCATACTGTTACTTACCTTGTTGACCAAATACCCTGGTGTTACATGTTGAGGAGTGCTTTGCCCAAGGGGCCGACTTGTGAGCCGACTTGCTCTATCTGATAGAGCATTCATATGCTGAATGTTGAAAAATAAAAAAGGATATTTGTGAAAGAGATTTTCAAAAGTAATATTTTAAATCTTGAGATTTTCCAAAAGAATTTTTACCGTATTACGATTTTTCTCAAAGGAATTGTACTATCTTGTATAGTATTTTGTTGTGCCCATACGTGTTTTCTTATCGCTCAGTTATTATTCTCTTTTATTACCACTGAGTTGGAAGTACTCACTTTACTCTCTGCACCTTGCGTGCAGTTGTAGGTATTATTCACCCGTTAGCGGGTTATTAGCAGAGCAGAAGACCTTATAGTGGTAGTTGTGCAAGGTGACCGCTAGCGTTTGCGGCACTGTACTTCCTCTTTGTATTCCAGTTTTTATCTTGAATTTATTTATACATTGTAGGCCAGTAGTAGTGCCTTTACTCATTATATGCTCGTGACTTGTGACACCCCGGTCGGGTTGTATTGGGATAATATTAATAGTTAAATGTCAATAAGATATACTTTCTATTCATTATGCTTCATAGCTATTTTTTAAAGAGGATTTGGGGTTGTTGGCTGGCCTTGTCTTCACGAGAGGCGCCATCACGACCGGATATGGAATTTGGGTCGTGACATGTATTATGAAACTAGCTAGCGTAGCTTGAGAAAGTGCCTCTAGTAGATTATCATAATTACTTGAGAAAGAATTATGATAGCTTGAACATTCATGATTGTTCGAGACAACTAAATCGTAGTTATAAGACATATACAAGAAAGGAAATTACCTATTGGGGAAACCATTGCCTTAGACCTTATTCCTGCTGTTTACACATCAAGTTCAGTTAATTTAAAGCTATTAAGTACTATTAGTCTTTATTTGTTAGAAAATCAACCGTTGTGAATCAGAAAGTTTGGAAAAATAGATTGTGTGAATTCAGTGAATCCGACAGTAGTAATTGATAGATTAATTCCCTGTGGTTCGACTCTAGGCAATAATACTCGGATTATATTTGCAACGTCCGCTTAGTCTTTTAAGATACTCAATTGAGCAGGATCAAATGTTAGCGTCATTGCCGGGGAATTAACGGTGTTATCAATTACAATTGAACGAAATACAAAAATTCCAAGTATAGTCCATTTTTCTCTAATCCAATCTTTTCATTGAAATTCTAACGTTTGAAATCTTATGGAACACAGGTGTATGCCTAGAAATTCTTCGAGGAATGGAGAACTAATAGGAGGACTTTCAGACCCCGAGAAAATATTCAGGGCATTGAACTGTACCAACAAAGGACTTTAACAAACTCAACCAACATACCAACTTGAATTTTACATGGGTGACATGAACGAAGCCAACGGAAACAACAGGAATGAGCAAGCTGACTTAGATGTCAGATGAATGGCACCTTTTGTGCCCGAGGCTGCACTGTATGACTGGGCACAACCTACAACTGACAATCTGGTCACTACCATAGCTGTGCCTGCAATTCAAGCGAAGACATTCCAAATCACCAACAACATGTTGCATCTGCTGCAGAATAAAGGAATGTTCTCTAGGTCTAGCATTGAAGACCCACAACAACACTTGAAAAATTTTCTGTCTATTTGCATGACCCAAAGGCAGCCTAATGTGACTCCTGAAGCTATCAAGCTGCTCATGTTCCCATTCTTAGTAACCGTGACAGCTCAGACATGGTTTAATTTGCTCCTGATCAACTCTATTACTACTTGGGAGGAATTAGTCAAGCAGTTCATGAACAAGTTCTATCTGCCTAACAAGACTGCACAGTAGATTGATGATGTATTGTAGTATAGGCAGCATTCCACTGAGTCCTTGCAAGAAACTTGGGAAAGATTTGAAGGGATGCTTGTGAAGTGTCCTCATCATGGAATACCAGACCAGATGCTCGGCCAGAGATTCTACATGTGTCTAGTTGACAACTTGAAAGCGAATATTGATACTTCGGATGGAGGTGCGTTCTTAAGAAAAACATTCACCGAGTGCAAAATTCACCTCGACAAGATGTCATAAAATGAAGGGTGGATGACTAGAGGTGCAACACTGGCACCTATAGAGCATTCAGTTCCACTGGATCCCAATAATTTGGAGGAAGAGAACATGGCCACACTCCTGACCCAGATAAACTTACTGACAAAAAAGATTGATGAGATGGGTACAAAATAGGTGCACATCATTGATACGATAAATGAAGGACTATGTACACCATGTATTAATTAGTCTTATATGTGTTCGTGGAGCGGAGAAGGTGAAAATCAAAAAGGTCCAGGAAGATATGAATTATGTCACCAACTATGAGGGTTAGAGACAAGGAGCACAACAGTGGAGACCACAACAAAATCAGCAGTACAAGCCTAATATGCAGCAGTCTGGGGGTATGCACCCTCAAAACCAATTAGTGCCAGTGCCTTATCAGAAACCACAGGGTTATCCATAGCAAAATCAGCAGCAACTAGTTTATCAACCACCACCTCAGCAGCAAGATAACAACATGATGAAGATCATGGATATGCTTCAACAACTGATTGGGACAAATAACAAAGTGCAGGAAAAATTTGTAGTGCATGATTTAACCATAAAGAATATTGAAATGCAGTTGGGTCAGCTGTCCATGTCCTTGAACAACTGTCCTCTGGGAACTTTACCTGCAGACACAAACATAAACCCCAAGGAGCAAAACCCGAATCAGCTGATGGTAGTCAATTTCAGGAATGGTAGAGATTTAGATAGAGAGCAGGAAATTACACAGGCCAACAAGAATACTATACTAGCTACTCCAGTTCAATTAGAGGTAGAAGAACCCACAGAACTTACTGAAGTGGTGGTTGAGCAGAGTTAGGAGGAAAAGGCAAAGAAAAGGAGACCAAGAAAGTTGCAGAACATGTGGCACCTCTTGTGCCAGAAACTCCTAACAGAGAGAAGCCAGCAAGTAATGCACAAAGGGTGATACATGCACCTTTCCCTCATAGACTGGTCAAGCAAAAGAAAGTAGACCAATACAAAAAGTTCATGGAGATGCTGCGTCAAATCTAGTTGAATATTCCATTGATGGATGCCTTGAGGGAGATGCCCGGTTATGCCAAGATGATGAATGACTTAATGTCAAAGAAGTTTGATTTTCAGGATCTACCCTCAATAACTCTGACACAGACCTGCAATGCAATGGTGGCAAAATCGATGGCTCAAAAGATGTCTGATCTAGGTAGCTTCACTATTTCATGCACTATTGGAAGTTATGCCTTTGCAAAGGCATTGTGTGATTTGGAAGCCAGCATAAATCTGATGCCACTAGTAGTGTACACCAAATTGGGCATCGGTAGAGCTAGGCCAACTTCTATGCTGCTACAGCTAGCTGATCGCACCGTGAAAAGACCAACTGGTATTCTTGATGATGTGCTGGTTCAAGTGGGGAAGTTCGTGTTCCTTGCAGACTTTGTGATTCTAGATTGTTAGGTGGATAAGGAGATACCCCTTATTTTGGGGAGACCATTTTTAGCCACTGGAAGAGAACTAATAGACTGTGAGACTGGGGAACTTAAAATGAGATTGAACGATAAAGAAGTCATATTCAATGTTCAATAATCAATTAGGAGACCTAGCGAATATACGAATTGACAATGTAATTATGTGATTTGAGCGGATGTTAGAATAGCTAGAGTGAATGTTTTATGTTAAAATTTAGTTTGACGCTACTGTAGCAGCTAGAAACATTGCTAAATCTGCTTTTGAGCATTTTTGTAGTAGCCACATCATAATATGAAAGTAATACTTTTGTGATGCTAAATATATTGATATTCTATTAAGTATTGATATATATTATCTTTTTTGGTTAGATTATGGTGTGGACGGGTTTATTAGTAGATAATATTCAAAGTTCAATATTTGTATAAAATATAGTAAAAGAAATTAATATGTTCAATGAATTGCGTGGGATTTGACTGCCGGAACTTGTAGAAAAAATATAATATTTTTTATAATTTAGCAATCTATTTATGTGGGTTGAAGTGCCGCAAAATAACTCCTGCTAATTAATTATGACAGTTGTTGCAGCGATCGCGGCAAAACTCCAGTAAATGAATTCCGGCGAACCTTTTTGCAGCAGTTTTGTGAACCACCGCAACAACAAATTGCGAGAGTTATGAACCGCTGCAATTTGTAACAATAACTGCCGCAATTTTACTGTTTTTTTGTAGTGACCTGTTTCAACAGCTATGGTTGTTCTGAAATGCTACAAACCTTTTCAGAAATAACACCGAAATTGGTTATAAATACACCTTCAAATCCAAGAATATTTACTTACGAAATTTTCTGAATCTTCTTCTTCTTCTGCACAAAGATTCAAGTGTGTTTTGCAGCCTTCGAGTGGTTCACTGTTCATCGGCGATCTTGATACCAACACTCCGGTGAGTTAAATCGTTCTATCCTAAAAGGATATATTCCAGAACCTCGGGTACTTGAGAGGAATAATTTCTTTAAGGACACACTATGCATTCAGTGGACTCGATTTGTTCCTATATTGTTTTTAAAATTTATTTTGAAGAAGTTTACTGTTTTCGAAATTTAATTTAACTTTCTATTTCTATTTTTAGAAAGATTATCATTTAATTTATTTACAGCAATACAGATATATAACAATATTATCCGACTATTTTTGTTTAAATAATTGGGTGGACATCTATTTAGGTGTATTCTTCTCTCTCTTTATTTTAAGAAGAAAAAAGAAACTTGAGATACATTGTTGTTTCCAAACTATAGTACCAATTGTAGTAAGAATTTTAGATATATGAAACCAAACCATTTCTTACCGTATAGAGTGTTAACCTACTTTTAGCGACGATACTAATTAAGAATAATACTGAGTTTGCTTTAAATATGAAATGTCTTCAACTTTCTGTAAAATACTTTTTGTAATAAGAATTCAGCCTAAATTTGTACCCCTTTTTTTTTTTTTTTGACAATTTGATTCCTACAAAACAAACTTCATGAGAACTCCATGACGTGCCCTCTCTACTTTACAATTAATAACCCGGCGCAATAGCATTTAAGAATCGGTTGAGTATTATTGATGAAAATGATTTGTATTTAACAGCTATAAAAGTTAGTTGGAATACTGTTACTATTAATAGTAATTATGATATAAAACCCATGATTGACATAGATAAAACTTAGATTAAGCTAGTGTTTGGACATAAATTTGGTTAAAACTTGAAAAAAATATTTTTAAAATTGTGTTAAAAAATAAAATTTGAAAGTTGAAACTATGTTTGAACATTTATTTTATTTGAAGAAAAGTTAAAGTTTTATGAGTGGAAGAAAATTTCATCCCAGAATTGTCCTAAACCAGTTTTTGGGAACTTTAAATTTTCTGAAATTTTTTTCCCCCAAAACATTATCTTATTTTATAAACAAATAATGTTTTCAAAAAAAAATAAAAAAATAAAGTCAAAATTTATGTTCAAACGGGAGCTAAGATTATGAATACGTATAATATCAAAAAAATAATTTGCAGTTGAGCGGAGCTAAAATATTATCCACGAGTTCAGCCGAACCTAGTAACTTTTAGATGGGGTATTTTTGTTAGGAAATCTGTTAAATATATTTGTGAATCCAATAGCGTAACCATGCTAGGTTATGGGCTCAGAGGCAAGCTCAGAATCCATAATTAAACTCCAAATCATGGCTCAATTTTTTACGATTCATTTACATTAACCTATTTATCTTTCCTTTCGGTAATCTCTTAGTAGGCTAAAAAAGGAGGGGGGGGGAAGGGAGGGGAGGGAGCAGCCCGATGCGCTAAGCTCCAGCTATGCGCGGGGTTCACGAATATACTGGATCACAAGGATTTATTGTATGCAATATTACCCTGAATTTATATAAAAGACCATTTTTAATATTCGAACAAATAACATGCTAATCACATGATATCAACTTTACCCGTTCTCTTAGTAGGTACAACTACTATATTAATCCTCATCACGATAAGTCACAACGCATTGCAATTAAGATTTGATGGAAAGTTGGTGATTAGAAAAATGCTATGTCAACCAACTTCTCCTCTAAATCTAAGGCTGTCCTAGCATTAATGTTATTATAGAAATGGCCCCTCTTATGTAATATTAGTCAATGTCTAGTTTGACATTTGAAATTATCAATTATTTTTCTTTTATAATTTCCCATTTTAGAAAATTTGGAGAATTTGATCCCCTCAATATGAGATATCAAACTGATTAATGATCAAACTATATGTATCTATAGTTTCTTTGAAGGAAATAATTAAAACTAAAGTTTAAACTTTAATGTCCTTATGGTCGGTTTTTTATTCGTTAATAGGTGATTAGTTTTAGAATTATCGAACTTAAGCAATTAAGGTACTAAGTTCTTTCTCCAATCCATATTCTATTGCAACAAACAACAACAACCCAGTATAATCCCACTTAGTGGGGTCTGGGGAGGGTAGTGTGTACGCAGACCTTACCCCTACCCTAAGGTAGAGAGGCTGTTTCCAAATAGACCCCCGGGATCCTTCCCTCCAAGAACTACCCACCTTGCTCTTGGGGAGACTCGAACTCACAACCTCTAGTTTGGAAGTGGGGGTTGCTTACCATCAGAGCAACCCCTCTTGTCAAAAGATATAAGTACGACCGACCACGGTTGGAGTCGAACCCACGACCTTTTGATCCGAAGTCAAACGCGCTAAAATCCATATATACTTAAAAGCCAAAGATAATGGCTTCTCATTAAGCCAAGTGTCACATCTACTAATAAACACGTGTCACATTAGGACAATCATCCTAATTTATAGGAATTTTGAAAAAATCAAAAACAATTTTTTGTTAAATTAGGATTAGGAGGAAGATTAATTTTTATTTATAAGAAATAAACAAAAGTCAAAACATTCCTTCCAAAACGTTCACTGCTCCTCTCTATAAAAAACCGTCAGTTCTCCATTTTAAAAAAAATTAAATACAAGGAAAACTAATTACAACAAGGAAAACTAATTACAATTTAAATTATGATTAGGATAGCAACAGAGTAATTTAATTTATTTTAAATAAAAAAGAATAACTAATTACGAATTAAAAAATAACCAAATGAAATTACATTTTGATTAGGATTATGATAGGAACTGTAATTTAATTTATTTTAAATAAAAAAACTACCCATTCCTTCAAAACCATCAGTTTTCTTCCAAATTTATAGGAATTTCTTCCAAATTTATAGGAAGTTAAAAAAAGGAGTTACAAATTTATTTTTATTAGGATTAGGATATGAAGAATATTTTTTAAAAATGTAATTAAAAACGGTTAAATTTGCCTTATAACCGTCACTTTTTTCCAAATTTATATGAAGTAAAAAATAGGAATTACAATTTTATTTTGAGTATTATTAGGATAAGAAGATTATATTTATTTTTAAAAAAACGTAAACGCTTCATTAGCCTTCATAACCGTGACCTTTGAATTACTTCTGTATTATACTGGATTTTTCCATTTTTTCTTGGTATAATTTAAACTTTAGTGTAATATTGAGTTTTCTTATCAAGAAACTATTCTTTAAGTCTTAAAGTAAGTTGGTATATATATGTGTGTGTATTTTTTTTATCTTCTTTTATTTAATAAAAAAGGGTTTTAGGAAAAGTTAAATATATATATATAGAGTTAAAAAAATAAAAATTAAATAAATAAAACCACCCATCTTCCCCACTTCCCCATTTCACTCATTCCTTACCCCCACTTTCTCACACCCAACTTCCCTACTTTCCCACATCACTCGTGCCTTTCCCCCACTCACATCACACCTAACAATAACTTCCCACTCCCTCCATACATCTACACATAATAACCAACACATCCATATATTCTATAAATATAGGACACACACAGAGACGAAATGAGGAGGGGTTGTTTGATTCTCACGGCGGTTCCGTTCTCAGAAGCTCTATTTCGACATTAGCTTCAATTCTAAGCTTCTTCTTTGCGTCACTTAATTGAGATCTGAAGTGTTTCAGATTCGGATCTGTGTATGCGTGCTCGCTTTGAAGTTGAGTCATTACGTTTTCATTGTTGACGTGTTGTTTCGTTGCTAGATTTTCCACGCTATTTCAGACCTTATTTGGTCATTTTTCTGTCCATTTTTGGTTTGAGCCTTTGAGGTACTCCATACTCATATATGACCCTTTATCGAATTCATAATTGAAATCTGAATTTATTCGTGTTATAGGTTTGTTTTGAATTTACGAAGCCATCATGTTTAGCTATTAAATTTGTTTACTGGTTTTCTCTTTGGTATTTACTACTCCATGTATGATTAAAAGGCCAATTGTTTCAATTGTTGAACTTTTGATATGGGTTTGAATTTTCTGAAACTGTGTTACTAAATGATAGTTTAACTATATCACATATTAAAAGCCAAAGACAAAAGTTTCTCATGAAGTCAAGTGTCAAAGCAAGGAATTAACATGTGGCTAATTAGGACATTGTTCCTAATTTATAGAAAGTACAAAAAAAATAATTATAAATTATTTTAATTAGGATTAGGAGGAAGACTAAATTTTGTTTTTAAAAGAAAAGAAAAAGTGATTCCATTCCTTGCAAAACCGTCACTTTTCTTCTTAATTTTTACGAATTAAAAAACAACCAAATACAATTACATTTGATTAGGATTATGATAGGAACTGTAATTTAATTTAATTTAAATAAAAAAACTACCCATTCCTTCAAAACCATCAGTTTTCTTCCAAATTTATAGGAAGTTAAAAAAAGGAGCTACAAATTTATTTTTATTAGGATTAGGATATGAAGAATTTTTTTTTTTTAAATGTAATTAAAAACGGTTAAATTTGCCTTGTAACCGTCACTTTTTTCCAAATTTATATGAAGTAAAAAATAGGAATTACAATTTTATTTTGAGTATTATTAGGATAGGCAGATTATATTTATTTAAAAAAAAAACTCAAACGCTTCATTAGCCTTCATAACCGTGACCTTTGAATTACTTCTGTATTGTACTGAGTTTTTCCATTTAATTATTTAATTTGTTGAAAGGTGAAATAAAATTAAAATCAAAACCCTTCCTAACCGTGACTTTTAACTACCTTTCCATCTTCCCTTAAAGTAAACCTAAATTAACGCTGGAAAAACACCATACCTTCAACCCATTTTCCCACGAATTCCATTGCTTTACATGTATGTGTTGCAACTGTACAAACGTGGAAATACATATATCTTCCACAACTACATAACCTTCAATCTTAATGTTCATTCTTATATAAAGATTTATACAAAACTTACGCCATATGCAAAAGATGGCTACTCACATTGATTTCATCAAAGATATAACTATTTCGAAGATGCAATGGAAGTTAAAAGTTCGTGTTGTCCGTTTGGGGGAAGTACCAGATCGTTTTAATCCAGGCACTATTTTCTCGATTGAATTGGTTCTACAAGATGAAAATATATTTTAATTATTTTTTTACCTTACTAATTCGGATTCATTTATTTTGCTCATCCAAATTGTTATATCATTATATCATACAAGTTATTGTCGAAAATAAGTTATCTGATATATTTTGTTTCGCTTATTATTTGCTCCTCAAATTTCCGTTTCTTTCTCTTTGACGCAAACAAAGGTACTTGATTATTGTTTAGAACTCATTCTAAAATCTTTAATTTTACAGTTTTCTTTCCCATGAAAGGATATTAACTGCAGCACTTATTTGTGTTCATTAGAAGAGTGTAACTTCTGATAGAATGAAAAATCAAGTGTATTTTTTTGGATGAGAACAAAAAAAAAAGGATTACTACAGCATCTACATATATTTGATGGAGATTACCATACATCTTAAGTAGCTTCACAGGTATTCCGACCTTTCTTCAAAGGCTAATATAATGCAATTCATTCTTTTGTACCAACCTATATTACTCTCAACAAAATTCATCTATTAATTTTAGAATAACTCCTTCTGTATTCGATCACTAATTCTAATTGCAATAAACATAATTTTATTATCTCTTTAAACTCTTCTTTTCTTAAAATTAATCCGCACATTGCGCGGGTATTATACTAGTCATTTTAAAAGAGGCATCGGTCTTATTAGTCAATACTCCATTAATTCCGGTCTAGGTGATACTATCTTCTTATTAGTACGTTTATAAAATAATGAATTGCTTATGTTTGATAAATATTTAATTTTATATATTTATATTTATCTTTAATGAGAAGCTTAGCCACACAAATATTATGATATATTTAAGACCATAACATCATCTCAAAAGTGGTAAAGTAATACAAATCTTATGACATATTTAAAATCACAAATTTCTAAAGTCTTCAATTACTTCTTAAATTCGGTATAGGGTCGAAGCAGATCACATAAATAAAAACGGGAAGAGTATATGATTTCACATTCAGAGTCATCAAACTTATAAATTTTCTCTCTTTGGTATTCAGACATATTTCTTCTGAATTCTAACTAATGATTTTTTAATTACATTCAAATGAATATGTAAAACGTTTTCAATTTGGCGCAATATTCTTGTTCCTTCAAAATACATATCTTTGTACAATATTTACTTTCTCATGGTTAACAAAAAGACGATTTTCCTTCGATATTACTCTGAAAATTGGCTACATTATCACTTACACAAGTCAAATCAAAATAAAATAATAATAATAATAATAATAATAATAATAATAATAATAATAATAATAATAATAATAATAATAACTTTTACGTATAAACTACAATACGTGACTTCATTATCAAAGGCACCGATACAAAAACAGAGAAACTTGCGAAAATTGTATATTGCGCTGCTTAGCTGAGACATAACAGTCAGGTAGTTAGGATTAAAGACTTTTAGATATGTTTATTTAAGTCAATAATCTTTTAAATTAGAAGTTTCCTAAATTACACATTGACCCCTTAATTTCTTTTGTCTTGTACCAATTAAGTCCTGCCCAGAATTGTACTGAGATGGCAGATTTAATAGGTTATCCAACTATAATTCTTAGTCATTTTTATGATTTTATGCTCTATATAGGTTATAATTATCTTCTTTATGGTTACGAACGAAAACCCCTTTACTTTTGCCCTAGTTTATCTTTGCATTTCTCTTTTCTTTTTTCTTTTTTCTTTTTTCTTTTTTTTTCTCTTCTTTTTTCGACTTTTATCACTGTTTCATTGCTCTACGTATCAGTGGTATCAGAGCAATTCTTGGCTCTGTGGACGACCATGGCTGATAATAATAGTAATATTATGGAGGTGCTTAAGAAAATCTCACTCGATATGTCAAGTTCCACAACTAGACAAGATCTGTTACATGCAAACTAAGAGCAATGTAACAAGAATGAGGAGAAAGCTTTGAGTGAGATCAGAGAAGTGCTCGGTGAAGTTATCCGTGGAGGAAAGAGGCTATAACGTGACAAATATGTAACTTAAAGTGGAGGTGAGCTCTATTCTCCGAATGATAAACTCTTTGATTTTAGGGACTTAGCTTCCCCTAGCTCTAATGGAGATAATACCTCTGCAATACCTATGAACCTCACTGCTACTAGCTCAGTTCTTCCTAGCACTCAAACCCAATCGATTACCAACTTAACAACATCAGCTCCTCAAGTTCCCATAAACCCTAGCTTGTCCCTACACACTCAGAATCCCAGAACCTCTCAGCTACAATCTTCTCCTTTTCCAGCTATGGAGTTGTAGGTGTTCCAAAACCCCTTCCCTAGGACAATAGTACCTTTAGCATCCTACTTTTCTAATCACCAAGGAAGGTATTATCAAACCTCACAACCTCTAGGCTCACCACTAGTGCCATCACCCCTATACCACCAGACATATAATTACCCCAGCCAATTTTCATTTGCCTACTATAATCCAAACACACATATGCCACCACCCTTATACCACCAAACCCCATATATATTCGCTCCCTATCCTTATCATAATGTTCTCACCACCAACCAATTCCTCAACTTAAACACTTAAAATGTGACATTACCCAATATCGCTTTTACCAAGTACCACAAAGTTGAATTCCCCAAGTTCAGTGGTGAAGATCTTAGGACATAGTTGTACAAGGTAGAATAATTTTTTTCTGATGAAGATCTTACTATCCAGCAGAAAATGAATCTAGTTTCTATGCATTTTGAAGGAGATGCTCTACAATGGCATTTAGGCTACATGAGGAATAGAGGACAAATGCCACTTCCTACTTGGGATGAATATTTGTGGGCTTTGTGTAATAGGTTTGGAGCTGAATACTCTGATCCTATGACCGAGGTTATGAATATCAAGCACACTAGAAGTGTAAAGGATTACCAAAAGAATTTTAATAGTGTCATGACTAGGATGAATCTATCTGTTAAGCATGATGTTAGTATATTCCTATTCCTGAATAACCTCAAGCCTGAAATCAGCAATGCTGTCAGAATTGGCAATCCTACCAGTTTACCACAAGCCTACTACCTCGCTAGGTTGTATGAGGCTAGCTTTATTGCACAAAGCAAGTCAATCAAGGCATCATCTACAGTGCATCAACATTCAGATGTAAAGACACCTCAAGGACAAGGCTCTAATGGATGGGCAAAGGCTGCTAACCCTACCTACAAACCATGTGTTACTGCCAACTTACTTTAGTGCATTTCACCGAACATTTTGTTACACTATTATTTTTGTATAATTAGAACTCCATTTACCCTATATAGCAGGTGACTCAGCTGTTAAAGAAGTGTATAGAAGCCTCTTGACTAGAGAGTTCAAACTGTAGCCCCTCAAACATCACCTCCAACGAGCACAACAAAGAATGCCTGCTCAAGCTAACGAGCATCGCTTATATCAACAATTCAAAGTGGGAGACTAGTTTCACCTCAAAATTCAACCCTATAGACAAGTGACACTATCAAGTTCCCACTTCTCAAAGCTCTCAGCAAGATACTGTCACACCTCCTTTTTACGCACCCGCGAGAGCGCGAGGGAGTTTTTCCAATTAAAGGACAATCGAGGCGAGATCCATTTTTTATTAAATTCAGAGTCGCCACTTAGGAGAGTAATGGTGTCCCAAGTCACCAGTTGGATCCCAAACCGAGGAAATTTATGACTTTGTAATATAGTCTGCGAAACTAGAAAACCGGATAAGGAACTCTGTTAACTCGGGAGAAGGTGTTAGGCACTCCCGGATTCCGTGGTTTTAGCACGGTCGCTCAACTGTACTTTTGCTCTTATCTGATTTCTTTATATATTTTAATTATGTGCTTTTAATGTTCTGCTTTTCGATTTTTTAGAAGAATTGCGACGTCACGAAAACACATTTTGAGTCACACCGCAACCAGTACGCCTGTGCCTTTAATGTATTTCAATTTCGTCGGGAGTAAGATTTGGGTCACATAAATGCACACCCGTATTTAGGAAAGTAATTTTATTTACAAATCGTGCCTAAAGAGTCTATCGTCTTTTTTAACTTGGGGAAAGCCGTGAAATTCGCTAAACGGTCCATCCCAAATTTTGAAGGCAAACTAAGATTATATGAGGGCAATAAATTAGAGGTGAGAAATTATTGCGGATTAATGCTATGATTTTAGCTATTAGAAAAGTGAGCCTGACTTTAATTTAATAACTTTGAGCTAGATCTCATACGAATCTTAAGACCATAACATTATTACTGTTAGACCCACCCTCACAATGCATTAAACATTTCAAAACTCTAATCCCTCCTCCTTGTCTGTCCAATAAAACGTCCAAACACATGAAACAATTAACAACATATAATCTTTATGAAATATCGCTCCAACATTCAATGAAACAGAGCAGCTAAATATTTATTACTTAACGAAATGAAATATGATACTAATTTGTTCATGAGCAAATATCTTAACGAGATTAAAATAGTCTCCTTCAAGTAGTCAATTCAAGGAGAGTAAAACAACATTAATAACGACAACATTAACAAGGACATTTGTAATGCATCAAATTTCTTAAATTACTGTAATCCCAAAATCTATGAAATGCAAACTCATGTCTCATCATAATATGTTCAACTGAAGCAAACATACAACAGATACGAAAGTGACGACAAATTGCAAGATTATAAAATAAATAGTAACAACCTTATAATGCAAACATTAGAAAAGATCGCACACGGATAATGAAGCAGCAACTATGAACAACAGAGTTTTCCCTTCATTTTCATATAAGTGCTTGAGACATCAAATTGCATTAGTCAAGAGCAAGTTAAGGAAAGCAGACCTTTTATGACGACCTCAACCTTCGACCTCTCCGAACAGAATTCAAACCAGACCGGAACCAAGAACAAACGACTCGACGTGGAGCCTCGACGAACTCGGAGAAACAGCAGGTGGTTCGCTACTGGAACGAAGACGAAGATGAAGCAGAAGCGGGTGTCGCGGACTGTTGGTCGACGAACTGGAGTGTTTGGTTGTTGTTCGCTGGGTTAATGACAGTGCTGGACGTTTGGGGCTGGTCGACGACGTGACAGTGGTGGTCGTCGAGCAGGAACGAGCAATGATGGGGTTATTGGTGTGACAATGGTCGTGCTGCTTGCTGGAGACGAGGGCTTTTCTTTCTCAAAGTTCTGCGGCTCGTTGGTTTTAGAAAATGAAGAAGCCGACCGTGTATATATTGTCTTCTTACTGCTTCTTCAACGAAAACTGAAGAAGAAACAGTCCTGCTCTTTTTACGTTCTTTTTCTTTGAAATGCCGTTTTTTTTTTCCGTTTTCTTCTCTGTTCTTCCAATGGTGCTGCCCGTTTCTCTTCTTGTTTTATCCCAGCCCTTTTATGTATTGTCCAGCCTGTATCTCCCTTCCTTCTTCCTTTTTGATCACGTGACCCCCCATTTGGTTGTCTTTTTTAATTTTAGTCCCATGTCTTTTTGTTTTGTGTCTTTTTCTTTGTGTCTTTTTTTTTGTGTCTTTTTCTTTTAAAACGTGAGTTCCTCTCTCCTGAAGAAGAAGCCCGTCACCTTTTGTCCCCCCATCATCCTTCTATATTATATGTATATATATAATATATGTATGCATATTTGTATAGTAGTAGTAAGTAGTGTATATCTTTGCTGTCTGCCAGCGCTCCCCACGTGAGAGACCAAGAGTGATGGGTCTCCACGTGGGTTTCAAGAGTTATAGGTTCCGTCTCGTGCTCCGTCCGTGTCCCCCACGTGTGGTGGGCTCGGATTATTATGGGCTATGTCCGAAAATTATAAAACCGGGTAGTTTGAACCCGAATATTATTCTTTGCCCGGAACCGAGAATGAGAACACGGTGTTATTAATTAATCCTACGTAAGCAAAATAACTATAAGACTAATAATTAAAACAAAGTTATTTTTTATATTTTTCTTTCAAAATTAAAGTGACTACAAAATGTTAATGCAACTATTTTTATTATTTTCGTTTTTTTTTAAAAGGATAAAAATATAAAGTACTATTTTTGTATTTTTCAAGTTTAAAAATGACTACGAAACATTAATAAAACTATATTTTTGTTATTTTTTATTTTAGGGTAGAAATAAAGTAAAAGAGTCAAAATTAGCTAAAATAGCTATATTATGCCTAAACTAAATATTTTATGCTAAAAATATAAAAAATCTCGGGGAGGGTCAAAAATCACGTGTTTATAGATACTATGGACCATACCAAGTCCTACAGAAAATTGATTATGTGGCATACAAATTGTCCCTCCCATCCCACTTACTTCTCCATCCCACCTTCCATGTTTCCCAATTCAAATTGTATTACAACTTACCTACCAATATATCCCACCCTCTTGTCCTTGACATTTCCAGCCCCTACGTTCTATATCCTCAGAAAATCCTTGAGCCAAAAAGGGAACAAGACAGTTACGCAAGTTCTGATACAATGGGATCAACTACCTATTGAGCACGCTACTTGGGAAGGCTACCACTCCCTCATGGTTAGATTTCCTTCCGTCCTTCCTTGAGGACAAGGAAGATTTTGACAAGAGGATCTGATATGGAGTGAAATAGAGATGTTTATTTAAGTTTATTATCTTTTAAATTATAAGTCTCCTAAATTAAAAATTGACCCCTTAATTTCTTTTGTCTTATACCAATTAAGTCCCACCCAGATTTATATTGAGATTGCAGATTTAGTAGATTATCCAGCTGTAATCCTTAGGTTATTTTCATGATTTTATGCTATATGTAGGTAATAATTATCCTCTTTATGATTACGAATGAAAACCTCTTTACTTTTGCCCTAATTTATTTCGCATTTCTTTTTTGTTTTCCCTCTTTTTTCTCTTCTTTTTCCGACCAACTATACTCTTAAATAGTCTAATTAATGCCATTTCATATCTCGCATTCAATCAATTGTGACGGCCACTTACTAGTAATGTTTTAGGACCATAATTTAATTAGGTAAATATAAGATGATTTTCTTCACCAATAAGAGGCAAAATACACTAAAAACTTACTCATCATCTCATATTTGTATCAACTATCAAATCGATGGATACAAATAAACATATCATATTATATTACTCTTTCCGATTTAAAAAATTAGTCATTTTGGGTAGTTACGTAAAAATATTTGGCTAAGTGCAACCCAGCCATAAAAATGTGTAAAATTTTAAACAAACAAATGTTAACTGCTTAAGTCAGTTACTTTTTTGTGACAAAGTTGTGGCCGGTTTTTGTTTAGTTCAGTTACTTTTACGTGACAATTACTGTTATAACGAATAAAGTGATTATATATATGTAAAATATATTAACAGTACGAAACCAGTAAATAGTAATGCATGGCATATTGCAATCATAAGATGAGAACCCTGTTATAAAAATGTTACTAGCTATTCAAAGTTTAAAAATGAACAAAATAAACGTTTAACCAATCTGCTCGGTGTAAGCATAAACATAATTCACACCAGGATCTTGAACATGATAATCTTAAATATAATCGTAATTGAAAAACATACCTGAAGCGGGATTCATTATCTTGAAGCGGAAGCGTTAATTGGTAAATCGGTTTCTCGCCCCTTGCCCTAACTTTCGTTACCGCCGACTTTAGAGATGGAAGAGAGGAAAAAGCAGTAACCCTAATGGGTGGGGAGAGGACCAATTTATAGAGATTTTTATTTAATCTGGTACGTCCATCAAGTAACCAATCGGACGGATGAGATTTATTCATTAATTAAATATTAATTATGGGCCTTAACTTATTGGGTCACATTATTTATAAGAAATAACTTACATTCTCCCACTTGGCCCAATAATCACATAATATTAATATTTAGTATAGGAACATTAGTTGCGCATAAACAAATCTCTTCTATAATGTCCATCATAAATACCATAATACGATAAACTAGTAAATGTGAGTTATGGCGGTTATACATAATTTGTCTACATACTCCCTTCCATATACTACAACATTAGTAATTTACCGTATCAGGTTCATAAGCTATAAAAATTTTATGGTCCACAATAATGTCTCCTCGAGACTTATCCTGTAATATCTCAAAACAATAATGTGCACACCATTATGAGAAACAGGAAATCACTAATGTATATCAGAAACATATAAATGAGCTCAGAGTGTCAAAACATTATAAATACACCAGTCATAAATACAGCCAAGACCCATTCTATGTACATGTTCTTTAAATATCTTTAATTCCATATGTTTGGCACCTTTGGAGTACTTATCGTTCTTGGAGAAGAATACTGCTGCAGAATTATCACAGTAAATTTTCAGCGACTTGGTAATGCTGTCGACAACCCCAAGTCCTAAAATAAAGTTTCGCAGCCATAATGCATGAATTGTGGCCTCAAAACATGCCACAAATTCTGCTTCCATCGTGGATGTAGCAATGACAGACTGTTTGGCACTCTTCCACGATATTGCTCCTTCAACTAATTGGAACAAATAACCAAACGTGGATTTTCTAGTGTCAATACATCCAGCGAAATCTGAATCCGGGTATCCAACAACTTCCACATGCTTGGATCTCCTATACATGAGCATGTAATCCTTCGTTCCTTTCAGGTACCTCAAAACTTTCTTTGCAGCTTTCCAGTGATCAATTCCTGGATTACTCTGATATCTTCCTAACATTCCAACCGCAAAGCTAATATTCGGTCTTGTGCAAGTCTGAGCATACATCAGACTGCCAACAATAGAAGAGTAAGGAATTGATTCCATTTCTTTTCGCTCTACATCATTCTTAGAACATTGCATGAGACTAAATTTGTCCCCTTTTTGAATTGGAACAATTCCTGCTGAACAATTGTTCATGTTAAATCTCTCAAGAATTCTTTCGATATAGCCTTTCTGAGACAATCCCAATCATCCTTGTGATCTATCACGGAATATTTCTATTCCTATCACATAGGATGCCTCACCCATATCTTTCATTTCAAAATTCTTAGAGAGAAAATCTTTAGTCTCACGCAATATACCTAAGTCATTAGCAGCAAGTAGAATATCATCAACATATAGAAGACTAAAAATATAAACTTGCTCCCACCGATCTTTTGGTATATACACCGATCAACGGTATTTTCCACAAATCCAAAAGATGTTATGGTATCATTGAACTTTATATACCATTGTCGTGAGGCTTGTTTAAGTCCATATATTGACTTTTTCGGTTTACACACCATTTGACCTTTTCCTTTAGTTTCGAAACCCTCTGGTTGGTCCATATACACTTTCTCCTCGAGATCTCCATTAAGAAAGGCAGTTTTCACATCTATTTGGTGTAACTCTAAATCATAATGAGCCACCAAAGCCATAATAATTCTTAATGAGTCTTTCTTTGAGACCGGTGAAAAGGTCTCTTTATAATCAATGCCTCCTTTCTGAGTATAACCATTGGCAACAAGTCCTGGCTTTATATCCCTCAATATTGCCATTTGAATCGCGTTTGGTCTTAAAGACCCATCTACACCCGATTCTTTTAGAACTTTCAGGCAATTCAACGAGATCCCGGACTTTATTGTATTCCATGGATTTTAACTCTTCCTTCATGGCATCAATCCGTTTGTCAGACTCATTACTTTTTATGGCTTGTGAAAATGAAACCGGATCCTTATTAAGACCAATATCAAAATCTGACTCTTGCAAATAAACCACGTAATCATCCGAAATAGCCGATTTTCTAACTCTTTGAGATTTTCTTAATGGCATTTCTTGTGGTTCATTTGTGTTAGATATTTGTGAGTTAGTTTCTTCATGAAGTGTTTCATCCAAATGTTGCTCGGTGTTGTCAAAGTGTTCTTCAACAACTGGAACAATATTTGGTATTTGTGTGGAAGTAGGCATATTTCTGGGTAATAGAATATTGACCCTTACCTCTTTAATTTCCACACTTTGCTTTTCAACACTCCCACTAACTTCACCATTCTCAATGAATCTTGCATTACCGGTTTCAACAATTCTTGAACTATGGTTTGGACAGTAAAACACATACCCTTTAGATTTCTCTGGGTAACCAATAAAGTAACCACTTACTGTTCGAGAATCTAATTTCTTTTCTTGTGGATTATAAACTCTAGCTTCCGCCGGGCAACCCCAAACATGCAGGTGCCTTAAACTAGGTTTCCTTCCCGTCCACAGTTCAAAAGGGGTCTTTGGAACTGCCTTACTAGGAACCCTATTTAATAAATATACAGCGGTTTTAAGAGCATACATCCACAATGATTTGGGTAATGAGGAATTACTTATCATGCTCCTAACCATGTCCATAAGTGTTCGATTGCGCCTTTCTGCAACACCATTTTGTTGAGGTGTTCCTGGCATAGTATACTGTGCGCATATGCCACGTTCCTCGAGGAACTTTGCAAATGGACATGGACATTGTCCTGACTCATTATATTTTTCATAATATTCACCACCTCTATCTGACCTAATAATTTTTACCTTTTTATCTAATTGCCTTTCAACCTCATTAACAAACACCTTGAGAGCATCTGCTGCTTGAGATTTTTCTTTCAGCAAATAGATGTATCCATAACATGAAAAATCATCGATAAAAGTGATAAAATATTTTTCTCCACCAAAAGATGGAACATCAAAGGGTCCACAAATATCGGTGTGTATAATTTCAAGAAGCTGGGTGCTTCTTGTGGCACCTTTCTTACTATGCTTGGTTTGCTTTCCCTTAATGCAATCCAAACATATAGTAAGATCAGTAAAATTTAGATTCGGAAGAATCTCATTCTTTACTAATCTCGCTAACCTTTCTTTGGATATATGACCCAAACGTCTGTGCCACAAGTAAGCAGAACTCTCATCTGGTGAACTACGTTTAATTCCAACATTATGTTGAACATTAAGAAGGGATTCAGAAAAACCAATATCGAGCTTCAATTTATATAAACCATCACTAAGAAAACCAGAACCATAAAAAATAGCATTTTTATATAAATTGAAACATCCATTTCCAAACTTAAAATCAAATCCAGAAACATCAAGTCTTGAAAGAGAAATCAAATTTCTAGAAACTGAAGGTACATAAAGAGTCTGTAATAGATCAAGGTAACGTCCAGTCTCCATGATCAAACGATAAGTCCCTATGCCTTCAATTGGAGCCTTCATACGATTTCCCATGAACAAGAAATCCTTATTTGGATTTGTGGTTTGGATCGTAAGGAATCCCTGCAACGTAGTAGATACATGAGCAGTTGCACCAGAATCAAGCCACCAAGTATTATTAGGAACTTCTACTAAATTTGATTCGAAACATACAAAAGCACTAATTGTACCTTTCTTTTCGAACCAAGCTTTACGTTTCAGGCAATCTTTCTGATAGTGTCCTTCCTTGTGACAGAAACGACACGTATCCGCCTTACGTTCCTTGTTAGCATCCTGTTGAGCATTAGCAGGTGCTTTCTTCTTCTTAAACTTGTTGGCCTTCACTTTAAGTCATTTACCAGCTCCTTGACCCACGAGGTTAATTGAATGACTCCCTTGTTTCTTAAGTCGTGACTCCTCCTGAGTAAGCACACTGGACAATTCACTAACATTCCACTTATCCTTAATAGTGTTATAGTTAATTTGAAAAGGTCCATACTCGGGAGGTAACGAGTTCAGAATAAACTGAACCAAGAAGGAGTCATCCACTTTCATCCCCAAGGTCTGAAGTCTTGTTGCAGTGTTAGTCATCTCGACGATATGATTTTGCATACTGCGCGGCCCATCAAACTTCATGGTCGTGAGTTCAGCCATTAGTGTACCAGCGAGAGACTTATCTGCAGAACGAAAACGTTCTTCCACAAACTTCAGGTATTCCCTGGCACTTTCTGTTTGTGTAGTAGTACTCTTAATGTTGTTGGCAATATTCATTCGCATAAACATAAGGCTTAGCCTGTTAGAGCGTTCCCATGCTTTATGGAATGACTTCTCATCTGCACTGCTCGATTCAGTAATAGCAGCGGGCTTATCATTAAGTAGAGCCAAGTCAAGATCCATCACACCTAAGTGGAACCGGACTTGCTCACGCCATTAAGAGAAGTTCAATCCATTGAACATAGTAACAGACGAAGCAAGCGAATGAAAAGGAATAGCTACAAAATAGATAATACATGCTCACAAATCAATATGAATTCAACAAAACATTAAAGCATATCGTAATTCTCCTTTGGGTAGATACTACGACATACTATCTTAATTTAAGTGTCATTTAGTCATTAATAGGTATTTAAATATTTTTAACCAAATATATATGCCATCTTTGGACAAACAATATATATTTGACTAAGAATATTAATTTTACCTCATCATATTCACTATTAATAGAATAATTGATTCACCTTTGGGTAAATCCTTAAGTTCTAGCAATAGTAAAAATTAATTTATCCACTATTTTTAATTATAGACATTTCATTAATTTTATGGATAAACTATAATTTTATGTATGCATATTTTCATAAACAACTAGTTTGGCCACTTTGGTGACTAACAAACTATATAACATAAGTGCACACATAAATAGAGATTGTAATATTTTTATGCATGTGAATACTTTAAACAATGTAGTTTGGTCACTTTGGTGACTAACAAACAATATGTAGCTTTAAGCATATACATTATCATATGCACAATATAATATAAGAACCAATTAAAAATCAATTCAATGGAGAATTTATATGCAATTACAGTAAAGTGTATGCATTCCAGAAACCTAGCGGATGAAGCTTTATTTTTTATTTTTTTTGTAAGGTCCTTAAGTAATTTTCTAGTGATAAAACCTACTTGGAGTGAGACACAAAAGTTTCAATGCGAACCGCAAGGGGACTTGCATACCTCCACGAAGTGCAATATGCAGATTCTCTATTGTGACATAAAACCTCAAAACATTCTTCTTGATGATTATTAATTTATTAAGTTGCTCGAATATCAGATTTTGAATTGTCTAGACTTCTGAGGAAGAACAAAAGCCGAAAGCCTATTAATATTAGAGGAACAAGAGGTTATGTTGCTCCAGACAATTCTTTGTCCAAAAAAAAAAATACTTTATCGACTAAAAATATGGCGACTTATTCATTCAATAAATGAAGACTATCGGTCCAAATAATCCAGGCTCGTGATACCACATGTAAGCATACACATAATTCACACCAGGATCTTGAACATGATAATCTTACATATAATCGTAATTGAAAAACATACCTGAAGCGGGATCCATTATCTTGAAGCGGAAGCGTTAATTGGTAAATCGGTTTCTTGCCCCTTGCCCTAACTTTCGTTACCACCGACTTTAGAGATGGAAGAGAGGAAAAAGCAGTAACCCTAATGGGTGGGGAGAGGACCAATTTATAGAGATTTTCATTTAATCTGGTACGTCCATCAAGTAACCAATCGGACGGATGAGATTTATTCATTAATTAAATATTAATTATGGGCCTTAACTTATTGGGTCACATTATTTATAAGAAATAACTTACACTCGGGAGTTGGGAGCAGTGGCGAAGCTAAATAGTTCAATCGGGATAGTTGCCTCCCGAACCATATCACATAATTGGAAACAACAACTGCAAAAAAAGACAGCAGTGATATTACTAGAAAGGACGGATTCACTATTTTCCATACGCAATATTCCTTTGTACAGACGTTGCGATGGACAGACGTTAAGATGGGATACACCCACTAATATGCCCAATTTTTTCGCTGCAATATGATAAGAGGCTATTTCTCCTAGAACAAAAAGGATCAAAACATTTTACGCCCTTAAGGGTCGGACACCCATATATCAGGACCAAAGAGGATTTTCCTGTACGGTTATCATATCCTACACACTTTTGCCAGAAAATTTTTACCACATAAAATGAGGGGTCCAAGGAAAGAAAGTATAGAAGTTGGGACCCTTTCAAGAAACTTCTTAGTGTTAGACTAGAACATGAGTTATTATAATATATCCCACTGGACATTTGCTAACAATATGAGCTGTAATTTGATGCATCAATCTTCAACTTAACAGCTCTCCATTGATGGAGACAATGATGTTTATAGCTATCGACTTACCATTGAATTAGTGGTAAAGAAGGTGTGGATCATTAATGTTCATTCACATTACAGTGATATTTTGATTGAATGTAGTATTTATCTTTGTGTTTGCCTTAATGCAGAAATTATATGAAGGTTTAACAAAAAGGGCCGACCCAGTTCAATATTCACTTCGTAGGTGTCTGGGGAAGGGAATACTCTAGGCAGCCTTCCCCCTGCTTTGCAGAGAGTCGAACCCGCGACCTGACACATCACGGCAAGCAAGCTTACCACTGAGCCAAGCCGGCCCTTCGATATGAAGGTTTAACAATTAATTATAAATGTATTTGTCGCTAATATATACTAAGTGAATCTGGTTTATTGTGATTTTGTGACAAAAAGAAGAAATCATAATTAAGTTCAATTCTCGTTCACTTTCATTACCAAAACGATAGTAAGTACAAAGATATTATATTTATCCAAGAGTTGTAATTATACAAAAATAATAGTGTAACAAAATGTTCGGTGAAATGCACTAAAGTAATTGAAATCCACCAAAAGACAGATACATAGAAACAAATTAAATGATGTTTGTTCCAAACTATAAAATTCTGCTTATTTGAAATGACTTCTTTTAACGAGAGTTTCAAAAGAAGTGCTGTAGCAGAATGGGAAATTTTATTTGACTAAATATCATATTAGAAGTTTTTTTTTCCAGGTGCAGGCATATAAATTTTATTAAGATTAAATTCATGATTTGTATTATATTTTAAATTCAAGATATTAGTCCCACTAAATAATACGGGTTAATATAATTGAATTAATTATATAAGCCCAATATATATAGATTAAATAAATAAGTTTTAAGCTATTGGGTTGAAGTGATGAGCTCACTTCATTAAGCCCAAGAGTTCATCTTACAAGAGGCTCAGTTTGGTGCCACGTGTCAAATAACGTGGTATGCCAAGTCAAACAGAAGAGCCAATAAAATCATGCTACGTGTCAAAATGACAGGGCATGCCAAATCAAATTAAAATACCAATGAAATCATGCCATGTGTGCAAGTGACATGTTATGCCAATCAAATGCGGTCATGTCATACTTCAATTTGATTGGACGGAAAGAGATTTTTCTTATGACTACTCCTCCCTTCTACAACTATAAATAGGAGTCTTCATAACTCAAAAAAGACACTAGAAACTATAACAAGAAGCAAGAGAGAGCTCGTGGATCAAACGCGTTCTCTACAAGTTTCAAGCTTCAAGCAATCAAGTTCAAGTTCAAGATCAAGAACGGAGTCAAATTAAATACAAGGCGTTCTAGATCAAGGCTACTTGCTCGTGATACAATTCGTGGTAACAATCAAAGTGTTCACAATGAATAAATCAAATTCAAACTCAAGATCAAGCTCAAAGGTCATCGAATTTATACTAGAAAAGTAGAATCAGAGGAATTATAGAGATTATTGTACACTCAAATATTTGAAATAAATACTATGATTGTTGCAATATTTTTTGTCTTAATTTTATTTTCTCGCAGCAAATTTATTATCTACAAATTATAGCACGCCCAGTGGGACAATCTCTACCTCTCATCTCGATTTTTCAATCAAGTTCAAGAAAATCGAAATGGCTTCAAAGAAAATCGACTCAAGTTCAACTTCCACCTAGGCTGCAAATTTGAGGTTCTATGCTGATGGTGAAAACATACTCGAAGTGACCTTTGGAAGCTTTGGACCAGTTACAAGGAGTAAAGCAAGATCGTTAGGGCAATAAGAACCCCAAGTTTCATCCGCATCTACCCCTTTTTTCGAATTTTCATCCTCAAAAGGAGCAAGATCTTCCACTAATTCACCCTAAGGAGGAAGCGATATTGGTGAAACGATCAAGAAAACTCTTACTCTGCTTGACCTCCCCAGATCCAACCACTCTACTGTGAAGGAAGATAATGATGCTTCAAGTGATGGATCCTCCCCGCTTACACCACATAGCATGAGCCAATCGAGGATTAATCTATATGACAATCCATGCTACTCTCCATCGTCCACAACAATCATGCAAGTTATGATGACAAACACTTCATCTGTGGAGGAGCAGTTGGCAAACACAAAAGCAATCGCTGGCTTAACCAAATGCATGCAAAATCAAGATGCTAGAATTAGCAAGCTAACAAACAGGGTGGGAATCTTGATGGAAGAAGAATCCAACCATGCACGTTGCAAAATCCCAGAAGTTCAAGATATTAATCCTCGCCCACGACAAGTTGCATCCACTAAGGAAATTCCAGTCTCTTCGGAAGGGATGATTCCAATTAATCAACTAAAGGACTTCATTGAAGGGAAAACAATTATGAAGTCTCTTCCAAGCCCTCCTTTACCTGCGCAGTGACATACACTTCAAGGATCGATATGTTGAATATGTCTGCTAGCTATCAACCTCCCAAATTTTAACAGTTTGATGGAAAAGGCAATCCAAAGCATTATGTGGCGCACTTCGGTGAGACATGAAATAATTATGGGACTTATGGAGATTACCTTGTCAAGCAGTTTGTCCGCTCACTAAAAGGAAATGCTTCGAGGTCAGATTTGTTGATAGGTGGGATCAACTAGAGCAAGAATTCCTCAATTGCTTTTATAGCACGAGACATACTGTGAGTATGATAGAAGTTATGAATACTCATCAACGAAAGGGTGAACCAGTTATCGACTTTATCAGTCATTGGAGGAATGCAAGTGTCAACTGCCAAGAAAGGCTTAGTAAAGCTTCAGGCATAAATATGTGCATCCAAGGCATGCATTGGGGACTACGCTACATCTTGCAAGGTATCAAGCCTAGCACATTTGAAGAACTTGCGACTCGTGTCCATGACATGGAGTTGAGCATTGCCTCCGCTGGAAATGAAAAGATTTCATATCTATGAGCCTTGCAAAGGGAACGACAAGTAAGAAGTCAAGAAATAGGGCAAATTCATACCCAAATTTTAAAACAAAGAAGCTATGAATGTCAACACAATACTTGTAAAGTTCACGATGGTGAGCAAGAAGCAGAGTATGAAATCCACTTATTTTCAAGATAAGCCAAGTGGAAAGTTGACTCTAAAAGAAATGCAAGAGAAAGAGTACCCATTTCTAGATTCTAATGTACCCGTTATTTTTGAAGAACTCCTCGAGTTAAATCTCATTGAGCTTCCGGAGATGAAGTGACCAAATAAAGCCAGGAAAACAAATAAACACAATTACTGCAAATACCATCAACTTGTGAGCCACCCACTAAAGAAGTCTTCAAGGACAAAGTCATGGACTTGTCTCGCGAAAAGAAGATCGTGCTTGAAGATGAGAAAGCAAGCACAAACCAAGTCTCTATCACCGTTATCTCATTCAGTCAGGATGAATTATGTTGTTTTAAAGAAAGTAAAGATGAAGAATTACTGGAGAACGACAAAGTTGAAGTCAATCAACCTAATGATGATGAAGGTTGGACATTGGTGACTCGTCGGAGGCACCACAAAAGGAGCCCATAAAAAGAATCAATAGAACAATCAACAAGGAAAATGATGGTGAAAAGACCAAGAAGATGGAATCCAGTTAAATTTTTTAAGAAATCAAAATGGAGTGCACCATCCTTAAAAGGCACAACATCCAGTGACTTTGGAGGAGTTCTTACCAAGTGTTGTTTTGCACGAAAAATTCCCATGAGGGCATTTATGCCTCTTGTTTCCATGCTGACAAATGCAAAGAAAAGAGTGATGACCTACCGTTGGCACCATCTTCAGAAAAGATCATAGAGGCCACTCCTCAAGAAGTTAATGCTTGTGAGAAAAAGGTCATATTCCTAAATGATGATCTTCTGCTAGGTGACGCTCTTCATAACTGCCCATTATACCTGGTTGGCTATATGCGTGATGAAAGGTTAATCGAATTTTGGTTGATGAAGGATATCTTCAGTGAACATTTTTCCAATTCGCACTATGAAAGAACTTGGTATTCCAATGAAAAAAATCCCAGAAAGTCGTGTGATGATCCAAGGATCCAACCAAGGGAGGCCTAGAGCCATATATATGAATAGGGTGGAAATTAACATTGAAGATATGCAATCAAGTGCATGGCTACTTGTGATCGATGCAAAGGTTCATACAACGTCTTGCTTGGAAGACCTTGGATACATGAGAATAAAGTAGTTCCATCTACCTACCATCAATGTTTAAAATACTATGTAGGTGAGGCCGAGAAGAAGATAGTTGCTGATGATGAGCCATTCACCGAGGTTGAGTCACATTTCGCTGATGCAAAGTTCTACTTGAAGAACCACGTTGTGAAGGAGCTAAAAGCTGATGATGGAATGAAAAGGAATAATAATGATCCCACAACTAAAATAGAAGAGGTGACTACTAGTAAAGCCAAAGTTGTTACTGAGGAGGTACAACCCAACGCGAATAAAATTTATAGAAGGAATATTGTGTCTTACGACAAGAAAGTAAGTCGTGAGCTCTAATATGTCACTAAAAGGAAGAAACGTGAATGTGAATAATCTAATATAAAAAATAACATGGTAAAGGAGTTAATTCTTCTCGTCAAACGATTTGAGGCAGTAAAGTCGTCCTCAATGCCACTTGTAGGGTTTGTGACCCTAAACCGTTTGCAGAATTTGGCATTCCCTACAAAGTGAACGGATGAAGGTTTTGATCCTAACGCTTACATGATATTTGTAAAAGCTAGATACAATCTAATGAGCTGCCAAAGTTAGGGAAGCTCCCATCAGAAGCTGCAAAGAGGACCACGTGAAGGTTTGAGATACAAGCAACCGTCACCAATGCGCATCTCACTAAGAAGGGTCGATAATAATTTCTCCCTCCGTTTCAATTTATGTGAACCTATTTCCTTTTTAGTCCGTGCCAAAAAGAATGACCCCTTTCCTTATTTGGAAACAATTTACCTTTATGCAATGATTTATAGCCACACAAAATAAAGGTGCTTCATTTTCACCACAGGATCAAAAGTCTTCTCTCTTTTCTTAAACTCCGTGCCCAGTCAAATGGATTCACATAAATTGAAACGGAGGGAGTATATCACTGCAAAAGACAAATTTGCCGCTCATCTTAGCCCAGTTCATATATATACTGGTTTACTCATATGGGTGCAAAGGCCAATGCTCTTGGATCTAGGCCTTTTTGCCTGATCAGGCCCATATTACTAATACGAATTCAAAACAAGCATAATATTGCCACTGAACTAATCAATGGATTTACACAGTTATTTTAAATACACATCATCAGGAATTTAACCAAGGTTATAACACTGAATTTCTGTTCGAATACTATTGATTGGTTTATTCTGGTTAACTATACCAATTTTTAAATGATCTACAGATTATCTACCATTATAGACAGATTTCTATTATTATTGATTAATCGAAGTGTTACATGTTCAGATGCAGAATTGAGTTACTTTTCGTTCAGTTAGAAATATTAAAATTAAACTATATAAAACTTTATTCGGATTGAAACACAAGTTCGATTGTGCTGAAGCAGTCATTTTATACTTATCATTGAAAACTCATTACAGCTTCTCTTACATAGCATGAATTAATCTGAAACTTACAGTATTAACTAATCAAAATTCTAATCTGAAGAACTCATACTTTTATTTATTTAAACTGACTAACATAAACTAAGTATAACAAACGAATTTTTAGAATTCCATTTCACTTTTTGATTCGTCACAACATGATCAACCAAAACAGATTTTAACATTTGTTTTCAATTTTTCTAATCTCTAATATGTGTGATTTGTTTTCTATTGATCTACTTCATGTGATTTTTTTACGTTATATCTAAACTAAGCTACTAAAAATTTAACAGTCCGAGTCCACAGTCTAAATATACATACGATTCGCCTAACAAATACATATGAATCTATCTAATTCTACAGATAACAAAATAAACATAATAAAAAACTAGTCGAGCAATTTCATATCTTCAAATTTGACTACATCTCCAAATTTCAGAAGTGTACCTGAAAGGTGAAATAAGCTCGATGAGTCTAAAGCAATGAGAAGAAGGATCAGCAATAACAGGACTTCAGCAAACAATAACCAGCAGATTCACAGCAATACACAGTAACCAGATTTGATATCAAAACTTCGAAACAACCAAACAGCTTTTCAAGGAATAACTACAGCAATACACAATATCAGCAACCCAATTTAGAACAAACAACCACAAAGCAATAGACGAAATACCATAACTCAGGAGATTTTCAACTTGAACTCGAACTAAAACCAATAGAACAGTAGTAGTATTAAGGAATTTCCTAAGGATGAATTATGAAATTTGAATTTGGCAGAGATTAGAAAGGTTTTAGAATATTGGACCTTTCAAACTTCAAAACGTGTTTTAAACTTCCCAAACTTTTTTTTTAAATGTGGTCTATTTATAGAACAAAATGGGAGGGAATTTTGAAATTAATATTCTAATTTTCCGCCCTTTATCTTATGAGTTATTTTCAGAAAACTACACTTAGTTTAATCGTAAATGCACTAGAACCCCTTCTAGAAGGTTCTAATGGAATCTACATTATTCTAATACCCTTAATTATCTACATTACCCTCACTTGCTTTTAATTTCTACTTATCTACCCTTTTATTATGCCCAGAATACCCCTTATTCTTTAGCAATTTACCCGTGAACCAGATAGTATTACCAATTACACCCTTAACCCCTTAGGTTTATTACAATATACCAATTAACTTTCCTCTTTTAGCCCTGTATTTTCCTTTTATTTACCCTTTTAACTCCTTTATCAATCAGAAACTAATAGTCAAAGTCAAAATTGACTTCAAAAATAGCCAACAATAGCTTGTTTCACAAAAAAAATCCAATTAGATCTAAGTATTCAATTGATGAGATTCAAGAGAACAAATTAATCAGAGGTAGAATCTAATCAACAGAAGACTTAATTACTAATTTCAATTTTATCAAGTAAAACCGTAGAAATCTAAGTGTGGCTATGAACAACAGACATACAATTTTGACTAAGAACTTTTCAGAGAAGAGAGATTATAGCCATGTGATTCACAAATAAAGATCAGAAGGCAAAAAGGTTATAGGCATGCTATTCACAACTAAGAATAAATCAGGAAGGCAAAGAGGCATGTGGTTCACCAAAAATAGAAAAATCAAGAAACCAAAGAGACATGTGATTCACAAAAATAGAAAAACCAGGAAGCTCAAATTCAGAACACTTAGCTTTCGATTTTGGGTTCTTCTTTTCTTTCTCTTATTTTCATTTCTTCATTTTCTTCACTTTTCTTGATTATCCAGAACTTTGAAAGTTGAGGAGACTATTTCTTGGATTTTTATTTCTCAGGTAGACTCATCGAGTCTCTTTTGTAAAAAAAAACATTCTTAAAGACTGAAACTAAGAGTTATGGGAGGTACAGGGTAACTTTTGGGATTAGGGTGTTCGCAGAGTAGGGTTCCGGTGACACATTTTGCAAGATTCGAGGGTTTTCAGGCTTATTCGAGGGAAGTCACCTAGGTGGGGTTAAAGAGGAGGCGGAGGTGGTCATGGGGTGTTAAGGACGGGCCTTGGTTCATAGGTGGTGGTCGCTGGAGTAGGGTTCCGGCAACACCTTTTTTTTGTTATTTGAGGGTTTCTAAAGGTTTTCTGGGGAAGCTGATGGGGTAGGGTGAAAGAGTGGACGGAGTAGGCCAAGGGGTGTTCATGGTGGTATGAACAGTGGTGGTGATGGACGACCGCCGGTAGGTTTCCGGCGATGAGAGGATAGTGAGGCGGCTAGGGTTTCTTCTTAGAGACGAAGGTGTATAATGAACTGATATGTAATATTTTATGTATTTAAAAGCCTTAGATGATCAAGGACTGTTGGATTGAATGAACTAACGGGTCAGTTTTAATTAGCTTATATACGACGTTGTCTCCTTTAAGCGGTCATTTAATCATGACCCTTGGATTGATGTTATCAACGGCTCAGATTAATTCGAAGTATGTGACGTTGTTTTACTTATTAAATAACCGTACTCTGGACCGTTTGATCAAAGGAATCGATGGTCCAGATTCAGTCACCCCTGACGGTATCGTTTGGTTTAGTTATAAGGCAGACCGGGCTTCTCTCTTTGGGCCTAGTCAGTGTTCTTTAAATTGGGCTACCGAATTTTTTTATTGGTCCAATGTTTTTTGTATTGCGTTATTATACTTGCATTTTTGTATTTTTTGTATTTTTGTATTTATTTCTTTTCTATATTTTTTTTTGTATTATACTATTGTATTTATTTTCTTTTTCTATTTTCCTTGTATTTTCTTTTTCGCTATCTTCTAATTTTTTACTAAAATTAAAGAGTAATTAATCTCTATTTTTTAGTATTTTCTAAAAAAAACAAATAAATGTGTATTTTGATTTTCTTTGTTTTGTTTTTCAAAAGTTAGAAAAATCCTGGTGTTTCCACCTGTATCATTATTAAGCACACAATTATCAACAAATTGCCACAAAAATTCAAAAAATCATTTTGCATATATTTTAGAATAATTTGCTTAGGGCAAAAATCACGTGCTTACAATAAATATATAAGTTATTAGTGTAAAATCCAATAACTTGAAAAAAATTAGAATCTCCAACCTGTAAGAAAATCACCATTTTTGTTTAATCTAATAATTTTTATCCAAAAATTTATTAAATAAATATATAAATTATTAGTATAAAATTCAATAACTTGACAAATTAGAATCTCCAACCCGTAAGAAAAACACCATTTTTGTTTCAATTTTTTGATTTTCATGTACTTGAAGATCCTTGTTAGTTGTTAACTTGTTATAATTCTGAACCTCTAGACCATACCGTATAAAAATAAAATAATCAAACGAAGTTAATTTCCAGCCTTGCATTTTCCATAATCGGATATAACTATCTTCATCCACTCAATTTTCCCACGTCAGCTCCAATTTTCAGTTACAATTTAATAATCTACCATTTATTTTTTAATCTTTTTCCTCCTTTAATAAAGTTTTTTTCTATATTCAGTTTTAGTAACGACTTAATAGCAGTTATTGCAACTACCAAAAAAGAAAAAAAAGTAGAAGAAGAAAAAGAGAAATGCTAAGTAGCAGAGTAACAGCAGCAATTTCTTCTACTACTACTTCAACTATTTTCTTTAGTAACCCCAAAATCTTATCCAATAAATTTCCTTACATTTCTAACCCATTGAACAATTCTGCAAAATCCATTAAATGGAATTGTAAGAATTCAAGAATGGAGAAATCTGCATCAAGTTTTGTAACTAGGGCTTCAGCTCAGCCCCTTACAAATCCTGGAGAATTAATTGATTCTGTTGAAACCTTCATCTTTGATTGTGACGGTAAATTCTTGCTATAATTTTTTTTTTATTTGCTTAATTTAATGTTAATTTGTGTATCAGTTCAGTGGTATTTGTCTTTGTCCCAATGTTTTGGTGGGACCTTTTTGGAAGCTGTAATTAAGGTGTTCGACTTTTTTGTTAAATTTTTATTGGGTGTGTGTTTTTGTGTTGTCTCATGATATAGACAACTTAGCTTTGTGGGTTAAATGACATTCATTAAAAAAAAAAAAGGTAATCAAGTGCATTAAGCTCTTGCCATGTTAATATCATGTGATATAGAGTGCATTAGGGCAGCCCGGTGTACAAGACATCCCGCGTTCATCCAGGATTCGGAGAAGGGTCTTACAGGATTCGGAGAAGGGTCTTACCCCAAGGGTGTAATGTAGACAGCCTAACCTAATACAAATATTAGTAGCCGGTTGTTTTCACGGCTCGAATATGTGACCTATAAGTCACATGGAAACAACTTTACTGTTGCTCCTTGGCTCCCCTTGCTGATATAAAGTGCATTGAATTACTTATATATAGAATGAGTATCTCAAATCAATACCACTAAAGTATGATACTTTTTGACATTTCTTATCTTTTTTTAATGGATAGTGGAATGGCCTAATTTATTTTTATTTTGGTAAGGATGATGATTGAATTGAGCTTAAATAGAGAAGTTAGGATTCATATAGCTGACCTCAATTTGTTTGAGACTAAGGCATAGTTGTTGTTGTAGTTAGTGGAATGGCTAAATTAAGTAATGTTAGGAAGACTGTGAATTAAGATTTTTACCAATATATATACATGTTGATCAATCTATCAGTGTCCATATTTGAGATTGGGGCTTAGGTCAGTTTGAGCAGATCAATGTGAGCAAATATATCAAAAAGAGGGGTATAAAAGCTGACATAGATATTGCAAATCATCTCTATATAGATTAGAGAGAGAACTGTCTTGGTTGGACTATCCTTGTCAAAAAAACTCCTGAGTCCTCAACTCAAAGCTTTTAGCTTGGGAATTGATTCACATATAGCATGAATCCTTCTCTTTTAAATAGAACGAGATCATCTAACTGATGATGATCGTGTTCAAAGTTTGGCTATCATAACACATACAACAACAACAACAACAACAACAACAACCCAACCCAGTATATTCCCACAAAGTGGGGTCTGGGGAGAGTAATATGTAGACAGGCCTTATCCCTACCCGAAAGGGCAGAGAGGCTGTTTCCAATCGACCCTCGGCGCAGGGAAGAATATCATAACACATAGATATTTGAAAATAATGCTTAACTTGTGACACTTCCGCATAAAGCAATAGGAAATAGTAGAAAAGCTTTGATTATTTCCCTTTTTCTCTTAGCAGTTTTAATACAGGTGATCATCTAGGTTTGATTTCCTTTTCCTTGTCATATTTTTCTCTTAATTATCCAAGAAAGAAGTGTTGGTTTTCTGTTCCTAACACATGTTAAATGAAAAAGGTTGAATAAGTTACCTAAATAAGGTCCTTTTTTCCTCCATTATCTACAGGAGTTATATGGAAAGGGGATAAATTGATAGACGGGGTCCCTGAAACTCTGGATTTGCTCAGAGAAAAGGTCAGTGTTTCTAATGTTGGATTCTTTGTACACTTACATTTTGCTCATTGCATTCTATTCATTGTTTATTAAGAGAGATTGCGGCGTATAAAATCATCTACAAGAAAACTGGCTGCTCTATCTAAATTTTGGATAGCCTCATTATCCAGGGAAAAAGATTGGTTTTTGTTACAAACAACTCAACAAAGTCCAGAAAGCAGTACGGAAAAAAGTTTGAAACACTTGGTCTTAGTGTTAGCGAGGTAAGTTTGCAACTTTTCTAGCTCATATTATATTGACTAGTGGATCAATAGCTCTAATAGCAAGTCACTTCCCAGGAGGAGATTTTTGCTTCATCCTTTGCTGCAGCTGCTTATTTGAAGTCTATTGACTTCCCAAAAGATAAAAAGGTAAGCTTCAATTGTAAATCGACTGTTAAACGTGAAAGCTATCTGGTGCATAAAATCTACAATATTATGGATTTAAACATATTGCTGAAAACCTGTACTGTTTTCTTAAGAAGCTGAGATCCATTATCAGCATCATAATATTATATCTACTTGTTAAATTGGTGTCCATTTTTAAGGTGTACGTTGTTGGTGAGGAAGGCATCTTGAAGGAGCTTGAATTAGCTGGCATTCAACATATTGGTGGACCAGTATGTACAAACAAACAATAGTCCTTTCTACTTTTAGGAATGAACTATGATATCTTATTATTCATAGCTTTTGGCTTATGACAGTTTTTCACTTTTTCACTTCAAATAAATCAACCAATTATTAACTAACCTATGGAACTAGAGATATGCTCGTCTTGTGAAGCATACTTGTGGTATGGGATTCTGTCCGATGAAATAAGATGGTAGCTGTGCGCTTCATGTGTGTGGCATAGCCAAATAAACTATCCTTATCTAATAGAAAGCACTATTATACCATGACCATTGTTTTTAATTGAATGCATATCTTTCATTTTGTACATCTTTGTTATACCTTTTTTCTTTGTCTAGTATAAAAATCTTTTACTTTACAAGAAGAATGAGATAACAAGACTTACAACAAAAAATAGAAAGAAAAAAAGAAGAAGAATGAATACATGTCATTTTGCATCTTTCAACCAAAATTCATGTTTTTCTTTAAATTTACTCCAAAGAAGTAGAAAAGACTCTTTTAAAAAGACACAACTGACATAAAGAGAAAGAACAAGTGCATCTTGTTGTATTTTATTTTAGCATTCCAACAGACGAGGTTTGAACAAATTAATAAAATACATAAACTGGCATTTCCCTTTGTGAGAACATCCAATTTTAGTTAGGAAAGGTAACAGAAAAACTGACATTTTTCGAGTAAAAAGAGAAAAAGAATGTATATCTGGGAAAATTGGGTTCCATATGGATTTATATGGCTTCAATCAGTAGGTATACTCGCAAAAATAAATCCATATGTTTACTTGCAAAACAGTGGAGCTACAAAGGTATTTGCTCGATGCTCTCTTTGGCCTTTCTTTAGTACCAGATTCACTTTTAAATTGAATGGTGTGTTTCCTATTTTTAACAGGAAGATGGTGATAAGAAAATAGAGCTAAAGCCTGGATATATGATGGAGCAGGATAAGGATGTATGCTTCATTTCTTGCTTCTTATCTTATTTTGTTCTCATCTGTGTTCTACATTTAAATTGGACCAAGTTCAACTATTTTTTAGATATACTGTGCTGAGTTGTGTCTACACCTTTCAGGTCGGAGCTGTTGTTGTTGGATTCGATCGCTATTTCAACTACCACAAAATTCAGTGAGTTATCCTTTTTACCTTTTCTGTATCAATATTCCCTGTCGCATAATATCTAACACTATGATTACTATTGTTTCGGCAAGCCATGATGAGTTTTATGCTGAACCAGTAATGAATTTTCTCATGCATTTACTTGAATTCTATATACTTAAGCACTCATATAGTTACTTTTTCTTTGCTCAATGTTCCGGTCACCTACTCCATTTACGTCCAAACCCTGTATTGAAGACAGGATCAGGGGGAAAGTGAAGGGTATTTTGCTGGCTTAGTTGTATAGGCTTCCTATGTGTGCATTCATCTGCCTGTAAAAATATTCTCTGACCTGTTGATATCACATTCTAACTTGCTTTCTGTAATGAAGGTATGCTACCCTGTGCATACGTGAAAATCCAGGATGTCTCTTTATTGCTACAAACCGTGATGCTGTTACCCATCTTACAGATGCTCAGGAATGGGCAGGTTATTCCCTTCTGATGCTTTAATGTTAGTTTCACATGTTTGTCATGTGAGTTAACCGTTCATTGTAGAAGTTAGTTGTTGAATCCATTCTCTGTTGAACTTTGCTCATTGTCCAAAAGTATATGTTGTGAAGAAGTGAACTATCAGAATTTTCATCAGATAATGTCACATGTCATGTTCAGGCACTGTGAATGACTCAGACATTTCTGGATCTGGAGTTTAAATTATATGAAAGAGATTAAGGAGCATGTTGAAATTAGACTTTGTCCCACGATCAATTTGTCTTCAGTCGCTTAGATTTACGGATTCAATGGAATCTTATGTGGCAGATGATTTTTATTGACTTAAAACCTCTACAGTATGTTAAGGGAATAAAATAACTAAAAATGGAATTTTTTTTCATTTTTATGACCAGATGGAAGGGGTGAAAATTTGTCTAGCATTTTGGGAGATGTTAATGCCAGGTAAAACTAAAATAAAATCGTAAAAGAGAGAAATAAAGGAGGTTGAACAGGGAAGAGGAAAAGAACTTGCAGTATCTGGGGACAGTGTACAAAGAAGAAAAGAGGTAGAAATGTTGGGGTTTAGCAAACATGTGTAGTTTGTATATAGTTAGAACGACGATGACATTTATTGAATTAGCATTTACATAGTCATCAACTTAATGCCATGTTAAGATCCTAGTCTAGCTAATCTTATTTCTAAATTTTATGTGTCTTCTCTTTTGATCATTTTGAACAGTCATAACTATAAAAGATTCTTTTCCATCTTTAAATTAAGCTGCATCCTTGCTTTCTGTTGGTTTAGGTGGTGGTTCAATGGTTGGCGCAATCCTAGGCTCTACAAAGCGTGAGCCACTAGTAGTCGGAAAGCCCTCAACCTTTATGATGGACTACTTGGCTAATGAGTATGGAACCTCACTTTCTACAATTATATCTGTCATTCTTTTTCTTCTTTTCCTTCTTTATAGATCATCATCTTCTGCTCCCTTTTTCTCTTTGCTGGCTCTCTTCTGAGTACAGGTTTTTGGTGTGTAATTATGCAAGCTTCTTTTAGTCATCAAGGTTTTATAAATTAGTGCATCGGCAAAATCAAATTAACATGCAGATTATTATGTTGGATTTGCTATCAATCTAGTAGATTACAACAAAATTAAAAAGTTAGTGCTGCTCCAAAAGCTCGTCAATCCAAAAGTGAACTTTTAGCTATAAAGATTAAATAGCTGTATATGCAAGATTTTCTCATTACAAGTACAGGTAAATGAAATTTTGACTCATCTAATTAAGACCATAGACTGTTCTCCACTGCTCTATAATCACTATCTCTGGAATGTTAGAAAATCTAGAGAAATGGACCAGTTTTTAGTATGTGTTTATCAAGTTTTTAAGGCAGTAAAGTGTGCACATCAGACTTTCAATAACATTTACTGTCTTAATCTTCTGGCCGCAACAGGTTTAACATCCAGAAATCCCAGATATGCATGGTTGGCGACAGACTAGATACTGATATACTGTTTGGACAAAATGGTGGCTGCAAAACTCTTCTGGTTCTCTCAGGTATCAGAAAGAAAGTTTGTTCTTTTATGCATATGCTTCTTCAACCTTGTTATCCAACTATCTTTTGCTCGTGTTCTAGGTGTTACATCTTTATCGATGCTTCAAGATCCTAAGAACTCTATACAACCAGATTTCTACGCCAACAAGATTTCTGATTTCCTCTCCATCAAAGCGACTGCAGTTTGATCAATCCCCTAAATTATCTCTCTATGGTGATTCCATTCTTTTGACTAATATGTATTGAGAAGATGTATATCATCTGTGTATCCCTTACCCTTTTAGCTGAAAGATGGGAGCATGAAATTAGGCTATATCTGAGAAACTACAGAATGCTTTGTAATCAAATTATTTGAACTTTTAAATAATAATGGTTCTTGGGAAAATGAAGTCTAAGCTCAAGAACTTTCACTGTGATGTGTAGTGACTCGTCTTTTCATTCATTTTCCTTGTTTTTTTTTGTTTGGTTTCTCACCCAGTGTCCGCCTACCCATATTGGGGCCCGAGTATATCCGGACTCATGCCGGGAAGTCTCATATTGGGGGTAATATACCCGGGGACTCAACCCAAGACCTCTGATTAAGGATGAAGGAGTACTTATCACTCCACCACAACCCTTGTCGGTTTTCATTCATTTTCCTTGGTGGTGCATAATGATGCAAAACAATGGAAATGGCTGATAATTTTACCGGGCTGCTTATGTACTTGGCCAAGAAAAAAGTTAAGATTGGAGTTTTAATCTAACAATTCTAACAGTGTTAATCAAAATATAAGAACTTCCTTTCTTAGCAGCCAAGATTCAGCTATACTGTAATTTTTTCGTTTAGTTTTTAATCAACAACTCTAATATACTTGATATTTAACAATTATATTCGTTAGGTTTGATAGAACCAGTGGGAAAAAAAAGATTTAACTTTAAATGCTGGGAAAGTCTTGTCGAATTCTAAAAATTACAACACAAAAAACTGCAGTAGACACGTAATAACATAAATTACACCTCAAGAGGCTGCACTAGACTCTAAAAATAGACAAAAAAATAACATAAACTACAAGAATTATACCTGTAAATATGAGTTGCCGCTAATTCTTCCTGTCAAATTTAGAAGACACAGTTTGATTAATACTTAATGGGCAAACTTAAAGGATCAAAATGGCTCAGTGCATACTTAGTGGATTATTTTGAACCTACCTTCAAACATAAAGGATTATTTTTATTATTCCCTACCTTTAATATGAGCTGCAGTTTTAAAATATAACTTGTACTACGATATATTTCTAAAAGATAAAACTATATGTAAACAAAGAAATTAGAGGAGAATTTGGGAATAAGGCTGTATTGTGGTTCGGGCCCAACACGAAACAGGCCCAGGCCCGCGAGACCACATGGGCTTTGAGCTAAATGGGCTGGACCGTATGGTCCGGGCCCAAGCAGTCCTAGGAGCCACTATGGGCCGGTCCAGCATAGAGAGACCCGAGCCCGGAACCATTTAGCTCGGAACTGGCTGGCGGGCCTGGGGCAATTCAATCGGGCCCAAAGGCTATTGGCCAACGGTTGGAAGTTTAAAAACTAGTCGTTGGCCTGCCAATTTAGCCGTTTGACTTTTTAAAAATAGCCACTTTCCCCCCAAATTTCTTATAATTATATTTTTTCCCTATTCTCAACTATAAATACCCCTCATTCTTTACTCACAAAATCATCAATCTCTCTCTAATTTTCTTCTATAATTACTTACTTTATTATTATAATTTATGAAAAATTGTGACGTTGGTGAATTGAAGTATTCAAGTCTTCAATTATATACAATTTTCAAGAATTTGTTTGTCAATTCGATAAACTCGTTCCAACTCTTAAGTTTTAATATTATAGTTTTGTTTGTTTTAGTTTGTATAATTATAATTAATATGGCTTTTTTTGGAAAAAATATTTGGTGATAAGGGAAAATCTAAAATTGGTATATCTAGTGGCCAAGCTACTACTCCTCCCCCATCTCCCCGACCTACACATGTTACCCTTCCGCCTCCACTTATTATTTTTAATAGTAATAACCATTATTTTCAATTTACCGAAAGTTAAGTTTACCGTGATATTGCACCAGGTCAACAATTAAATGATGAATATATGAATGCTCTTTATGGTAATCCAACTATCGATGAAAATGATAATTTAGATGAAACGCAACCGGATTTAGATGATACACCTGCTAGTCATGTTGTTGACCAAACTGATAATAATCCAAATGAAGCCTCACCTGAACCTCATGTAGTAACTTTTAGTTTTAATAGACAATCTTCTAGACGATGCGAAACATCTCTTGTTTGGCATTTTTTTATTCAACTACGAGATCAAAATAAGGTTAAGTGTAAAACTTGTGGGACTTTGATGGCTCATAAATTTAATGGAGACCATAGCGATACTGGTAGTTTGACTAAACACATAAAGACACGCCTTAAAGATAAAGCTAGATTTTTTCAAATGAAAGCTGCGCAAGAGGGGACAAGTGTAGGTACTCAGGTTAACCTTAGTATCGGGTCAAATTAGTTCAATCGGGAATTAACACTATTATCGGTAATATTTTATATTAGATCCAAATAAATAACGTAAAGAATTAGCAAAACCGGTTACTATTATGTGCTTACCCTATAGTTTTTCTTTTAACCCTCACTTTGTGCATTATATTATAAGAGTTTTTAATTCTGCTTATAAATGATGGCCTCGCACAACCGTAAAGAGCAATATTTATAAATATAAATATGAATATGAACAATATTTGCGCTGTTTATTTACTCATATAAATTGTCACGTTACTATTACTAGTGATATTGATAAAAGTGGTAATGACTGTGATTATCTTACTGTTACCACTCATTGGATTAATGAGGAATGGATAATGCAAACGCGCAATATTGCTTATAGAAAAATTAATTCACGTCACATAGGTAAGTTTATTGCTAACACAGTATGATAAAGGGATTCAAGAATTACTAAGAAAAAAATAAGAAAATCAAGAAACGTGCGGAAGCTAAAAGAAAATAAATAAACAAAAAAGGACGGAAAATTAAAAATAGATTGAATTCAAGAAAGAGTTTCTTGAATTCAAGAAGTATATTCTTGAAGTTGAATCCTAACAACAACAATTAGCTAACAAAGAACTAACCGCCTTTGGTAGAGAATTAAAAACAAGAGATAGATTGTGAAGCCCGCCCCTTTAAAATAACAAGAACAATAATCCTAAACTTATCACATTTCTTAAATACCTAAAAGTGATCTAAGATTTTGAAAGAGTTTAATCTTACCACTGTGAGCACATGATTTTTGCACCAAGCAAACAATTCCAAAATTAAAATAAATATATTTTTTGAGTGCAACTACATGCTTTGTTTGAGATTAGCTACACTTTTGTGTTTGAATAAGTAGAAATTAGAAGAAAATCAGAAAAAAAAAAAATAGGCTAGGTAATTAATTTGTTAGTTTAATTAGTTAGATTTTAAGAAAATTAGCAAAAATAGTGTTAAATAGTAGAAATTAGGAAAAATAGTAGAAAATTGCCAAAAAAAATACTAAATAATTAGAGAAGGTAGGAAATTAGATTTTATAATTTTTTATAAAAGAAAAGAAAAAAAAGTATAAAAGAAAATACATAAAAATCATTAAACCCATTAAATACAAAAACATATATATAGGTTTATAACGAACTGGGCCAGTTGAAACCTATTTGTTTGGCCCAGTGTATTGGCCCAAGAGACGGCCCGTCTGATCCATGAAGCAATCAATCCAGGCCGTTCGTGAGAGGTGATCCAACGGCTCAGATAATTGGGCGTATTAATGATTAATAAATTATGCTGAGATTTGATCTCAGCCGTCCATTTAAGATTGATCCAACGATTAGAGACCTTGGTCTCACAAGCAATTAAACGGCGTCGTTTTAGTAACGCGCCTCTGGGCCGTCGATCTCGATTAATTGGACGGCTGAGATTACCTCAGACTTATTGCCTATATAAGGCTTCTGTCTGAAGACGGCCGTCTCATTTTAGCCAAATTCAAACCCTAGAGACGGCCGCCCTTCCTCTCCTTTCTTCATCTTCATCGTCATCAACTCAGAAACCCTAGATCGCCATGGCGGCCACCACTCCCTACGGTGGTCGCCTGTTCTCCTTTACCCCTCCTCTCTCCTTCTCCTTTTTCTTCACCTCTTAACACACCTGAAACCCATGTAACAGACCCTTCTCTTGAAACTCCGGTCACCGGAACTCCGCCGGTGACCACTCAAAGAATGAACCACCGTCTCAAACCAACGCCGATCGGACCGCCTTGGTCTGATCTGCACCCTTATACCACTCTCCACCCTCGAATCACCCCCAATCGTCTCGAATATTCCAAATAAGGTTGTCGGAACCCTAACTCCGGCGACCCCCACAATCAAAACCACCAAGACTCGTCCTTCACCCTCACCCAAATACCCCTCTTCAAGCTAAATCCCAAAAGGCTCAGTCTTTAAGCCTTAAAAGAAGATCAGAGAAGAAATTAAAAAAAAAAGAGTTTGAAAAGAAATAAAGAAAAAGAGAAAACAAAAGAAATGTCTGAAAGAGACCGGGAAAAAGAAATAAAAGAGTGAAAGGGGAAGCTCAGGGGACAGGCCCTGCAAGCTAAGTACCCTAACCCTCTTCTTTGCTTTATCTGCTTTCCTTATCTGTTTGCTTGTTATTTTCTTTCTGTTTTCATAAGATTTCATCTTATTTGTTTCTGTCTGTTTGTTTCTATTTTAGATCTTGAAATCCTGTGACTTCATCTATTAGTATTAGAATTTTCTCAACTTGTTCATTCTTTGTATATCTTTTTGTTTTGTTTCGATTATGTTTAGTTTACTTAGCTTTAAAAGATCTATCTTTTCCTTTTCATCTTCATGGTTTGTGGTATCTGATTGATTAGGTTCAAAATATGACTATGATTCTTCACACGCTTAGTTCTTTAGTCATTTGCTATATCTATCTCACTGGTTTGGACTGTTGTTCTGATTTGAAGACTTGACTTGGATATCTTTCTTTTGTCTTTGTCTTTCCTTTTCTATTAGTATTAGACCTATCCATCTTGTTGGTCTTCGATATCTCCTTTTGCATGTTTAAGCTTTGACTCCCATCCTGTATTAGTCTACATTTATTAGCTTTCAATAAGTTTGAATGAGTCTCCTCTTCTAGTCTTTTTCATGATTAGTCTTAGTGCTAGGACTAACTATTAGCCTCATATCTGAGTTGGTTCTGTTTGACTTTTTCCCTTTCATCTCAACCATGATTTGATTAAAGTTGGCTTTATTCTAGTTCTTTATGAGTTTCATTGTTTTCTTTTTGGCATAAGTCAAGGATTAGTCATTAGGCTCTTCTATTTACTTAGAGATCACTACTTCAAATAACATCCTCACATGCATGTCCTTGATCTTTCTTCTGTCACTTTTGCATGATCTTCTTTATCTTCTTCATATCTCTCTTGTTCCCCATTGTCACTTTTCACATGTATACATCAAGCTAGGGAAATCTGATTACCATGCTTATGTTATGTCCAGTTGAATCTGTTGACTGTTTTTGTGATAACTTAGTATCTATGTACCTGTAACCATGAATGCTAAGTGTTTTTAGAGTTTTTCAGTATGTCATCTAGCATGAAATGATTGTAACTCAGCCTGCTTAATGTTTAATTGACACTTTGCTACTTGAAATTGAGTTTGTAAGTCCGATTAATTAAAATTCAACATTATCCAACTTCTTTTCTGAGTTTTGATTAGTTGATAAACATATTTGGTTTCATGTGTTTATGTGTGCAATTGCATGTTGAAATGGCTAAGTTTGCAATAGTTTGATGTTAAGTATGAACACTGTTAATGTTTATTATGCTTAGGAGAATTGGTTATAGCTGCTAGTATTAGGATCATTAGAGTGGCTAGTTTTGAAATAGGACTCAAACTGAAAATCACAAAAAAAAGATAGGTTATTAGTTAAATAATTGGCTTAAGAATGGTTAACCTTGCAAAGGGTTGACCTATTCTATAAAGCCCTAACACACAGTCCACTTTGAAAGTGGCTGGTTGTGCAAAATGGCTATGTCTGCAAATGCATACTAGCCCAGGCTCTCTTTAGAGCCCTGAGCATAAAATGGCCAAACCTGCAAATGGTTTTGGGCCCAAATGTTCAGTGATTGACTTTAATAGCCAAAGCTAAGTCTCAACTTGAGACTGGCTAAGTTTTAAATAGTATAAACATAACAATAAAGCAGGCTAGTCCTGCAATTAGCTTAAAAATGAAGTCAAAGTCTTTAATTAACAGAAAGTAAAGCAAAAGTGGTTAAAATTGAAATAGTTCTTCAAGTTGAAATTGGCCAGTCCTTAAATACCAATGCAAGGACTGACCCTTAGTTAAATAAGTCTAAAAATGCTGAAAACCTGACCTAGGTAGGTAGGGTAATTCAGCAGTGTCCTCAAGGGCATAAAAGGAACATAAATTGGTAAAATAGTAGATTAAATAGAGCATATAGGGACATATGAGACATTTGTGCTCCTGATTTCTGCAATTTTGCAGAGATTTAGGGGTATAATGGTCTCCCTAAAATGGGAAATCTGTAAAAATCTTTAACTATTAGGGATACTTTGGTAAAATCTTAGGAAAAGAATCAAAAAGAACCTTCCAGCACATGCTGGAAGGGAATCTGATAACAGAAATAGGGGTGTAAGTGTAGATTTAGCAATTTTAAAAGGGGAAGAAGTGAATTTAGCTCCCATTTCTTTTCCCCCAAGTTTCAGCCATTTCAACCTATATATACCCCCAAAAAGAGAGTATTAAGGGGAAGGGCTTTTGGATAAAGTTTCAGAGAAAAATATAGCAGGATTTTCGAGTTAGAATTTGCTGATTTCTATTGATTTGCTGGGTTATTCTGTTCGAGTTTGGTCTAGGATTTCTGTTGCTTTGGCCGATTCATATTCGTTGTTGCTTGGTTCATTGCTATCCAATCCTCTACTGTTGCATTGTTGCTGAATCCTTGCTGATTACTGCTTCATTTCCCCTAGAACTCATTGGTTTTCTCTACTTTGATTCAGGTACTCTTCTATTCCTTAGAAGCTGTAATGGCACGTTGATTGAATAAAGATGGAGATTCAACTTAATTTTATGCTATTATGTAACTTAAATGTTGTTGTTAGTGTTAGTATTAGTTTAAATCTGTAGTTTATTTTGAAGTAGGTAGTAGTAGAGAGACGAACACAAAATTTTGTAATAGCTAGTGGTATAGTAGTAGTATAGTAGTAGTAGTATATCACGCCTAATTTAAATAGATAAACCCTAAAATATAAGTAAACAAATCATGATTTCAAATAGCTAATAACTACTGTTTCATAGAGAATGTCGTAAATCAACATAACTTAGCTAATGTAATAGATCTACACTTGAACATGGAATAGCAAACGTTAGATAGTGATTCGTTCATAATTGAATTGATAATCTAATAGTGAGATAAGCCGTAGTAAAAATCAGTGGTTTAATTATGATAAAGTCTTTGAGCCATTTAGATGAAAGTATTCGAGTTATAACCATGAATGTTTGGGACTGTTTAAACTATGATCGTGTAATTAGCTTATTTGGAAATCAATAACTGGGTAGTGAAATAGCTCGATTAGAATCGGATTTGTGATGTTGATAGGTCTAGTTCACAATGAAACCTGTATATAATCTCAACCCTGTTTACAATCTTGCTTTAATAATCTGTAGGTAATTAGTTTAACTGTTCTTCAAGCCTCTTATATAATCCAAACCGTCCTCTCAGATTTAGTACTGACCTCAAATAAAAAGTGTAAAAAGAAGAAGCAGTCTGTTAGCTCTAGTTTATAGTGGCAAATAATTGATTCATACTTGATGTCTGATAAATTGATGTATTGGCTTCCCTTTACTGAATAAATAAAAGTGATGTAATTTCATTTCCAATTCTGAGTATTTGTTCCTTTATGAAACCTGTATCATATCTTCTGTTATTACAATCTGGTTTGGGCCTTATGTATAGCGTGGGCCTGAACTGCCCTACGGAATTGTTTGGTTCGTTGATTGATAGCCTGAAGACTGCCTGGGCTTTAAGGCCTGGGCTGATGCTGATCCAGCTAAGCGAAATGAAGAGATCGGGCCTAATAAACAATGAAAATTACGGGCCTGGATTATTATAGTATTAGCAATACGAATAAGGCAAAAACAATGTATAGCAAATGTAGTTGAACAAAATAGGACCGGACTTTAAAATTAAATTGGGATGAGCCTCGCCCGAATAACACCGGGGCCCCCATTTAGTAATAAGATAACATAGTAGAATCGGAGAGGCTAATAGTGAATTCCATAGCCTCTCCCAAAGTTAAAAGCCGATATAGACTATCTTAAGGCACGATTTTAATATACCTTCCTATGAACGAGTGTGCACTTGGTGCGACTCAAATCTAAATCTCGGTAAAGCTGAAATACACCAAAAGTCATAGGCGTACTGGTTGTGGTATGACTCGAGGCGTGTTTTCGCGATACCGCAAATTCCTAAAAAATGATATTTAACGTAAAAGCACATTATGTTGTTAAAACCTATAATTGAGTCAAACAAAAGTCAAGAACGACGGTGGAGCGACCGTGCTAAAACCACGAAATCCGGGAATGCCTAACACCTTCTCCCGGGTTAACAGAGTTCCTTATCCGGATCTCTGCTTCGCAGACATTTATAAGAGTCAAAATTCCTCGGATTCGGGATTAACCGGTGACTTGGGACACCATTGTCATTCCCAAGTGGCGACTCTGATTAATATCCCGAACCGATTGTCCTTTAATTGGAAAAACTCCTTCCCTTACGTTATTTTATCCGTCTTGGGTAATTGAGCGTCGGGGTATACCCTACAAGTGTATTTATACGCATTTAAGTATGTGGGGTAGTAAAAAAGGGAGGTGTGACAACCACCTTAAGTTGAGACTTGAAGGTTGAAGAATAAATCCAAGAGTAGCCATACATAAGAGTGCGGGAAAAATCTCACAATTTTTATTGATAATAATATGAATAATCTAAGTCTAAAAACAAAGAATGCACCCCTTTATATAGAGAGGGGTCACGAAATTCTACCATAAAAAACAAGTAAATAAAGTTCTAAACTACTTTGGATAACAAGTCCAACTACCTTAGGAAAAGAAAAATACAAGGAAGCAAAAACCAAGTTATTCTTGGAAAGTAATTCCAATAATCTTAGTAAAGGAAAATATAACCTTAACTAAAAAAAATAAAAAAATAAAATAAAAACCTTATCTAACTAAGAAAGAAAGAAATATAGTCCTATAATATATGGAAATAAGTCCCAAGCCAATCTTGGATAGAATCTTGAAAATCTTGAAAATATTGAAGGAAATTTGCAAGCAACTTAGCACCAACTTGCACTCAACATGTAGCGCGACTTGTACCACTCTTGGGCATCAAGTAAGTTCTTTTTATACTATAGAAATGTGGATTTGTATAGGACTTTATAGGTTGCAAGTTTGGGCACACTTTAGGTGCTAAATTGATCCAAGAGGGCTTATTTGGACCTTCTTCAGAGGACATTCTTGGGATCTAATCCACTTCTTATTTGACCTGAATTTGGGCCATAAAATAATTATAACACCTAGATAAATCATATCCTTTATCCTTAAGCTCTCACTCCCAACTAACAACTTTTTTGATTGTTCTTGAAGTCCAATGACCCTGTTTTACAAATTTTTAGCTTGAGATCTTGTTAAAGGCCCTCTTTGAGATTCCAAAGCTTCATACTTGTCCTTGAATAGATTTGAGCTTCCTAGGATGCTATCATTCCCCTCTTCTTGAAGAAAATTCGTCCTCGAATTTCAACCTTGCAAAAAAAACAAAGACATGCACTAGAAAATGGCATCCACTAAAAAATGGTAATAATAAAATAAAATAGTGACCATGTGTCCACTTAACCCAATTAAGTCTAATATGTGTGAATACTCCTTTATGAAACATATGGACATCATCATCCAAATTTATGTATACATAGTTTTGTCCCATAAATAACTCTCTTAAGGTGGTCAAAAGATATGCATGACAATGAAATTATGAAAGATGGATCACACATTCATTTAAAATAAGTATCTCTACTATATTTATCAAATAAGACACCTTTATGATATAGCCAAGTATCAATTACAAATTTTATGAATTCTTATACATGTAAACTAATCAAAGAAGTACATAAATTCACAAGAAGGTTAGAAGAACTCATAAATTCAAAAATAAAAATATCAATACATTCAAACTCATGATTATAAACTTCTCCAATAATATTCGCAACATCAATGGATTCAACATAATTGCTCAAACTATCACAGAAAGAGTCATATTAGGTTTATGAAAGAGTATTTGATGACTAATACCACAATAATCATGCATATCTTCTTTACTTGAAGCAAGCATTTTTACAGGCTCACAATCAACATGACTAGAGGAATGATTTCTCATCAAACAACAAAACTTACATTTTAGCAATTTATCACATGAAAACTCATTAGACACTTGAATAAAAGAAGAAGAAATATTCAAATCATTTACAATCCTCTTCTCATAAAATTCAACCCTCGTTTCACCAAGTTGGAATTTATAGTGATCTATGTCATACTCAATTTCAAAAGAAAGTAAATTACTCTTGTACTTGAACTTAGATACTACAGTTAGTGACTTGACGTGCATCAAAATATCATCATCCACAAAAATTATAAATTCACCAACATAATGATTAAGAGTATAGTTCATTACCTCCAAAAATATATTAGGTGTTCTAGAAAGTCCAAGAATTCGAATAAACCAATTATACATGTCATACTTGGACTTATTTAATAATGGAACAACATTACCTTGTATTCTTTTTTGCGGTGATTCCAACTTAATAATGGCTATAGGGAACTCCGTGTCATAAACATGTAAATAAGCATCATAATAGTCAAAAGATTCGATAACAAAGAATTTAACCAAGCTTTTATCTTCCACCATCCAACAAGAATTGATTTTTCCAAATTCATGTTGGAATCCAATTGAATCCTTTGCCACCATTTCTTGAGCCTCACCTCCTCTTTCAAAAGGTACACTTGGCTGCACAAAATCACAAGAACTAATGACCCTTCATGCAAATATAATCAAAAGCAATCAAATAAAGTGCACGACATCAACCTTCGTACTTTTCCTCACATAACTCTCAAAACATGCCACGAAATGATCCTTCATGCAAATATAATCAAAACATGGCACGGAATGACCCTTCTTGCAAATATAATCAAAACATGGCACGGAATGACCCGTCGTGCAAATATAATTTAAACATGGAACGAAATGACCCTTTTTGAATTATCACTCTTGCTCACCCAAACAGTAATAGCAACCAAACGGGGCAAGGGGTAGACAAATAATAAGAAACATCCCGGCAAGGGAAAACCACAACTAAACAGCTAAATCCTGGCAAGGGGCGACAATAATAACCTTCACATCCCGGCAAGAGAGATAATCAATGTACTCAAACCATCTCGGCAAGGGATTAATTATATCTCTTTCTATTTCCGTCATTTCTTACTCATAAGTCTTTTATTGTTTGAGCTAACGCTCCACAAAATTTATAATTTATAATTAGTCCTCATACTCTTCACATTACATAGAATTCATCAATTAACATGAAAGAGTCATACCAATATCAGAATAAGTACAATCAAGGACCCACAATCATACTAGACATTGGTGTATAGATTCTCTTCACCATACCTATACACCGAACTCATCATTTAGCAATTAGCAAACAACATTCTAATCCTATCCCTCAAGCCAAAGTTAGATCAAACACTTACCTCAAATGCTCCAAAGTCAACTCAAGCCTCTAGTATAGCTTTATCCCTCAAATTCGGTTCCAACTTAGTCAAATCTATGGAATAATGACTTTACAATATTAATAATAGCTAAACAAACTAAACCCAATGCCAAAATATAATTTCTAAGCTTTCTTCCCAAAATTCCAAAAATCGATCCCGGGCCCGCTTGGTCAAAACCCGAGGTTCGAACCAATTCCATGTCACCCATTCCCTCATGAGCCCGGATATACAATTTTCTTTCAAATTAAACCCCAAATTGAGGTTTATATCAAAGAAAATTTAAAAACCCTAACTCTACCTTTTTCCCGAATTTCAACCCTAGATTATATGATTTAGGCTTAGAAACTTACTAATTAATGAAGGAAAAGCGAAGGAAATGAGTGGGGAATTACTTACCCAAGTAGTCTTGAAGAATGAGGGCTTCAATGGCTTCATAAAGTTTGGGAGAGAAGAGATCTCGTGAGAAACTTTGAATTAAACCCGAATGTACTGTTTCTGAAACTTTTTAAAAAAATTACTAGGCAAAATTTCCCTTTCACATTTGCGGGAAGGCGACTGCATTAGCGAAGGGTAAAGGAGTCAATGCATCACGAACGCGAGGTACTAGTTGCTAACGCATAGAAGGATGAACTGGGGGACCGGGATTTGCTTATACGCGAACGCGAGAGGAGGCTCACGAACGCGGTGAAGGGGGAACCAAGGTTACGCGAACGCAGGGACTTATCTGCGAACGCGATGAAGGGAAAGCCTACTGGTATGCGAACGCGAGCTGAGTGATGCAAACGCGAAGAAGCAAATAGCTGGGCAAAGAGAAACCAGGTGATGACCCTTTGGGCCGTCACATTCTAAATGTTTAGTTTATATTGCAGAACTTACAAATTTATTTTTATTCAATTTTCAAAGGGTGGGGTAATTTATCAACTTGCTATTGATTCTATGAAAAATAAGTTTAAAAAATATTTTTTCCTTGTTGCCCCTATTTATGATGTTGCTGCCATGTTAAATCCTACCATAAAATTAGGAGGTCCCCACTTTTGGTATACAAATATTTATTAGGATTTATCATTTTTAGGTAAGGAATTTGCTACACTTACAGATGCAAAATCCTTAGTTAAAATAAATGTTCAAATAATTTATAATGCTTATCAACTTGCCTTAGATCATGCTAGACCAAATGTTCCAACTCCTACTTCGTCTAGTTCGCAATCATCTAAAAGAACTGCAGGCCTAAAAGCACTTAATTCTTGGACGGGGTTTAGGGGTTCTCAAGGTGATAATATTGGTGATAGTTCACACCTAAATAAGCTTCAAGTTATTTGTCACAGGGATTTGAATTAGAGAATCCCGACGGCTCCTTTAATGTTTTGAAATGGTGGAAGGACAAAGAAAAATGCTATCCGGTTTTTTCAAGGATGACTCAAGATATTTTAAGTATTCAAACTTCAACAGTGGCATCAGAGAGCATTTTCAGTCAAGCGAGACTTCAAATCGGTGATCATAGAGCGTCTATGAAGGAGAGCTTGGAAAACTCAGTACTCTTGAAAGATTGGATCCGTTTGGAAAGAAGAAATTTTGGACTTGCTAAATCACAATCAGAGATAGACGAAGCTTATGAATAAATGCTAGTGGAACTTGAGAAGGATGCAAGCGGTGATGACAAGCTTCTTTTCTACCACCACCAACGGAAATTCCTTCGAATCTTAAAGGATTTGTGAAATTTGTTAGAGATAATATGTAGACTAATATGCAATTTATATTTTGACACATCTTTTCTTTTCTTTTGATGGCGGTATTAACACCTTATTGTATTTATTCCATTGGGGAAAAAAACTAAGAAAAATATTGCTATTTCTGGTTAATGTCGTAATAATAAAAGTTATAAGGCATTCACAAGGTCCCTAGGAATGTTATTCAAAGTAGGGCATTTTTCTCAGGTGCAAAAATACCATTAAGCCTCGGGATAAAGCACGAGATCCTTTAAATTTTTTAGATTCCACAAGTCTTTAAATCTAATGGTTAAAGTTTGTTAAACATTTGAAGGATATCAAATGTGTTAATTTCTGGTAAACTTAAAGGACCAAAACTGCTCAGAAGATATTTAAGGGATTACTTTGAACCTACTCTCAAATTCAAGAGACCATTCTGACATTTCTACATCAGTATACCTCGCATTAATGTAATACGGGTACTTATTTCCCTGCTCTCATAAAGACAAAACTACCCTCTTCAGTCCCGCTTGCATCGACGTAGATGACGGTGGGCAATTAAGTCATTTCAAATATATCAGAAGTGCCCCTCAAAATTTCAACCAATGCACGGCAAAAGACTCCATTTTCTTTTCAAATACACTGCTCTTTTATCTCATCTCCTCAATTGAATTCATCAAAAACTTTCTGATCCAACAAAACACAAATCAAAATCCAAACCTAAGTACTTCACTGATCGATCGATTAGCTAGAAAATTACAGCTATAAATAATACGCGCATTTACGCAATAATAAGTTCGAGATGAATGGAGTGGCGGAATGCAGCGTTTGCCACTCGAAATTAGGAGTTTCGCCTAACACGAGAACGGTTTCTAAAGCTTACGATCATCATCGCACTGATGTATCGTTGAAAACACGCGCTTTCAACGTTTTTTTGGTTGTCGGTGATTGCGTGTTGGTCGGTTTACAGGTATTAGCACTTCTTACTCTTCAACTATTAAGCTGGAAACTAGAAATAATCAGCTCAAGTTTTTTTTTTTTGAATTTGTTGAATAAAATTGCATGTTGAAAGTGAACTGATACGAAGCAAATTGTATGAGCTGGAAAAAGTGAGGTATTCTTACTACCTTTGTTGTTTTATCAAAGCCCTAAGGTTCTTAGTTTAGAATGATATTAGTCTGAAAAGTCCAAAAATATTCATTTTCTCTATGTTAGGTAATACATTGAGAGCGATACTAGGTTATTTCTTCCAATCCACCTAAGCCTTGGTGGGGACAGTTATACTTGTGTTGTGTTGTGTTGATGGGGAGGTACCAGGTACCATCTGGAATAGGAAAGGTGTGGCCAAGCTGGTCCAGGCACCAGTTTCATAAAATATACACTGACAATGATACTAGGTGATTTCTTCTCATCCGCCTAGACATTGGTGGGTAGAATTACATGGTACCTTTACGGGTGGGAGGTAGTAGGTACATGATAGAATATTCAAGGTATGGGCAAGTAGGTCCGGGCACCATTGGCATAAAAAAGATACATTGAAAGTGATTCCTAGGCATGTTGGGATTCATTGGGAAGCCTAACTTTTTCTGTAAGATTCTGTGGTTCCAAGAGCTCTTTGTTTTAGCATTGCGAGGTCCCATATTCGGAACAAACAATTGAGAAATACGGGAGCTAATAAAGGGTTAGATAAAGGAGTTGGACTATATTGAATCGGATATTTTGGTCTGCCATTTTTTTTCTTTGACTACAAGGGTTGTTTATCGTGATGCTTACTTCTGCTGTTTTTCGCTTGATTGAGGTAATTCCTATTATTAAGACAAGAGGGGTTGCTCTGATGGTAAGCGACCTCCACTTCCAACCGAGAGGTTGTGAGTTCGAGTCTCCCCAAGAGCAAGGTGGGAAGTTCTTGGAGGGAAGGATGCCGGGGTCTATTTGGAAACAACCTCTCTACCCCAGGGTAGGGGTAAGGTCTGCGTACACACTACCCTCCCCAGACCCCACTAAGTGGGATTATACTGGGTTGTTGTTGTTGTTGTTGTTGTTGTTGTTGTTGTTGTTGAGGTAATTCCTATTATTCTAGAATTCTTGTATAATTTGCTAAATTGTGCAAAACTATTGGTAGTAATAAAACCGAGTCAGCTTGGATTCTAGAAAGTAAACTGGCTCAAAAGAAATTGATGGGTAAGCCTAATTTTCATTTTTGAGTTTTGCCTATGTGTGCATGATTTTAAATGCTTTCCACGAGAAATCTGGTTAACAGAGGCTTTGGCAAATAAATGTACTTTGCAGTTTGAATATCCTCTTTTAGTGAGGGGTGGTAGTCGGTATGGCCTTGAGCTTTTGATATCCTTACTTTTTCCATGTTAATATTCACATATTGAATATCGCGAATTTGTATTTATTTACAGAAGGTGTATTAAAGTAGTCATTATTTAGAACTGTGTGATACTGGAATATTTACGGGTTTCTTCATGTAAGTATTCTAAATTATGTTATTTAGGTATATTGAATAAAAGATATTTTCTTTTCTTTCTTTTGCTGCAGCCTATACTTGTATATATGTCAAAAGTTGACGGCAAATTCGAATTTAGTCCCATTAGTGTTAATTTCTTGACTGAGTTAGCAAAAGTTGCATTTGCAGTAGTAATGCTATGCTTACAGGTATGCTTTGTCTCTCCATTGCTTAACTTATTGTGTAACCTTCTACACCTTCGTTTTTTGTATGATCTTCTTCTCTTCTTTTTCAATGTTACAAAATTCTCTACTGGATATTGCTCATATGCATCATAATTTGTTATTAAGTTCTTGATACCTTGGTAGTTGGTACAACTATTCACTTGTTCTAAAATGTCTCCATCTCTTGTATCATTTGAAGGCTCGAGGCCAGAAGGCTGGTGACAAGTCTCTTCTCTCTTTCTCCACATTGCTCCAGGTAAGACTTGTTAATACTCAAAAGTGATTTCACTAGGCTTATATAGATATAAAAGTTTCTTGTGAAGTTGTGTAAAAAAATAAAATATTGTTTCCAGTCAGATGTTTGTTTTCACGTATGCAAAAGAATATACCTAATCTGGTTGATATTTGGACGATAGTTTAGTTTATTTAGAAAATTTCTTCCCAATATGCAGTCGATTCTTTCTTTGCCCAATTACTCCTCTCCTCTCATGTCATATGGAGGCTCTTCCATATTAAAGGGGATCTTTTTTCTGTTAGAACATTTGTAAGGGGAGAAGCTACATTTATAAGGCTCTATGAATGAGATTAAAATTTTATGAGCAATTTACTAAAGGTGCCAAAATGGTAAGCCGGTGTTAACTGGAGCCATTTATCTCCATTACCCATTCCACAATTTTGTATATTCAGCACAGAGTGGAGATAAGAGTACGAAGAAAATATTACTGTTGTCAACTGGCAGGATCTGCTTTCTGGAATCCCAAAGCTCTTCACGTTATTCTTGACTTTTTTAGTAATTTTTTAATGTGAAATCCATTTTATGCTTATATATTTTAGAACTTCTGGGGTAGCAGACGCAATGTGGTCAGAGACGGCGAATCTGGTGAGGGAGGCAGCGCGGGATATGCTTGGGGTAGCCAAAGGCTATCTAGGCAGACATCAAGGCGACTGGTGGTGGAACGATGTAGTGCGAGGAAAAGTAGAGCTGAAGAAAGCAGCTTTTGCGAAGTTGGCAGGGAGCACAAGCGAGGAAGAAAAGCGGGTGAACAGATATAGCTATAAGGTGGCAAGGAAGGAAGCAAAATCGGCGGTCACGGAAGCTAAAAACGCGGCTTTTGGTCGCATGTACGAGGAATTGGGGGAGAAAGGCGGGGACAAGAAGTTATTCCGGTTAGCCAAAGTAAGGGAAAGGAAGGCGCGAGACCTGGACCAAGTTAGGTGCATCAAGGATGAGGATGGTAGAGTCCTGATGGGGGAGTCTCAAGTCAAACAGAGATGGCAGGAGTACTTCCGAGACCTTCTCAACGAGGAGGGGGACCAAAGCATAGAACTAGGGGAGCTGGGGCATTCAGCGCGTCATAGAGACCTAGGGTACCAAAGGCGCATTAGGGTGGAAGAGGTCGTTGGGGCTTTGTGTAGGACGAGTAGAGGTCGAGCGACCGGGCCAGACGAAATCCCGGTGGAGTTTTGGAAATGTATGGGTAAGCCAGGAGTGGAGTGGCTCACCAGGTTGTTCAATGCGATCTTCAGGACCAAAAGGATGCCGGAAGAGTGGAGGTGGAGTACAGTGGTGCCCTTGTATAAGAACAAAGGGGATATCCAGTGTTGCAACAACTATAGGGGCATCAAATTAATAAGCCAAACCATGAAGGTTTGGGAGCGGGTGATCGAGGCCAGGGTGAGGGAGTCGACATCTATTTCCATGAACCAGTTCGGTTTCATGCCGGGTCGGTCCACTACAGAAGCTATCCACCTTGTCAGGAGATTGGTGGAACAGTTTAGGGATATGAAGAGGACCTGCACATGGTGTTTATCGATGTGGAGAAGGCGTATGACAAGGTCCTTAGGGAGATGCTATGGAGGTGCCTGGAGGCAAAGAGCGTACCGGAAGCCTACATCAGAGTAATCGAGGACATGTACGATGGAGCTAAGTCCATGGTCAGGACAGTGGGTGGCGACTCAGATCATTTCCCGGTGGTTATGGGGCTCCATCAAGGATCTGCGTGTGGCCCTCTCTTGTTCGCATTGGTGATGGATGCTTTGACGCGGCATATTCAAGGGGATGTGCCTTGGTGTATGCTATTTGCTGATGACATAGTGCTGGTAGACGAGACGAGGGTTGGTGTTAACGAGAGGTTAGATGAATGGAGACAGACTCTCGAGTCTAAGGGCTTCAAACTAAGCAGGTCTAAGACAGAATATCTGGAGTGCAAGTTTAGCGCTGAGCCGAGCGAAGTGGGAGGGAGCGTGATGATTGGATCTCAGGCCATAGCCAAGAGAGATAGTTTTAGATACCTTGGATCGGTGATTCATGGGGACGGGGAGATTGACGGGGATGTCACTCACCGTATAACGGCGGGGTGGTCGAAGTGAAGGCTTGCATCAGGAGTCTTGTGTGATAAGAAAGTGCCACAGAAACTCAAGGGAAGTTTTATAGAGGTGTGGTTAGACCTGCCATGCTGTATGGGACGGAGTGTTGGCCGGTGAAGAAATCCCATGTTCAGAGGATGAAGATTGCGGAGCTGAGGATGCTTAGGTGGATGTGCGGGCTCACCAGGTTAGATAGGATTAGGAACGAAGTTATTCGGGAGAAGGTGGGGGTGACCCCAATGGATGAGAAGATGCGAGAGGCGAGGCTGCATGTGCGGAGGAGAAGCCCCGATGCCCCGGTGAGGAGTTGCGAGCGGCTAGCGGTGGTCGGTGTGAGGTGAGGCAGAGGGAGGCCTAAGAGATACTGGGGAGAGGTAATTAGGCAGGACATGGCCAGGTTGCGGATTTCCGAGGACATGACCCTAGATAGGACAGCCTGGAGGTGCTTCTAGAGCTTTCGTACTCTTTTCCCGGGGTAGGTGAGGCGCGGTAGGGCCACCCTTAGAGGATTAGTTTGCGTTCTCTTATGGTAGTCATTTATGGTAGCTATTGTTTTAATATTATTGCATGCCGATTTATTTATGGTACATATGTCGCTTATGTTTAGTTAATTGTTTATGCGATGTATGCTGGTGTAACTAATGCTGTTTTTGTTTTTGTTTTTGTTTTCCTTTCTTTTCCCTGCACCGAGGGTCGATTGGAAACAACCTCTCTGCCCTCTTGGGTAGAGGTAAGGCCTGCCTACATATAATCCTCCCCGGACCCCACTTTGTGGGAATATACTGGGTTGTTGTTGTTGTTGTATATTTTAGAATCTAATCTTAAATATTCACATTAATACAAATTATGATGCAAACAGACAGCAATGAGATGTCTAAAGATCCCGCTAATCTTACATAATTACTTAATTAAACAATATATTAGTCATAATTAAACATATGAGTATTATTTTCGCGTCTACATTGCCAATACCAATTTTATTACTTTTCTTTCTCTGACTTCCTCTACCTCTTAGGACGCAAGTTCGATGTTAAGAATTATAGGAAAGTATGTTCATGGCAACTTTTGATACGAACCGTTCCTTTATTAATTTCAGGCTGCTCGGAGCAATGTGCTTCTGGCTGTTCCAGCACTGCTTTATGCTATTAATAACTACCTGAAGTTTATCATGCAGGTAAATTTCTTTTGTGGTTCCTCATTTGGATCTGTAGTATTAAGAGGTTTTGTGAGAGGCTTATCATATTCTCATGGACTTACTGTCCTTATTTTAGATGGGAATGAATAAAACGGAATGGGTTATAGAGGGATTAATACACCCAACCTCAACTAGCTTGGGATGGAGGCATAAATGATCAATATGGGCATTATCTTAGATATTTTGTTTCCAGTAGTGTGCTATTCTAATATTATTAAGGGATGTCATGTGCTGTCCAAAATGTACATTAAAAGAAGATTTTTTTTTTCTTTTATAAAAAAAAAGGAATATTTTTTTATAACCTCTTTTCTTGTTTTAAATCGGAAAGTAATTTGAGTATCTTCCCTGAAAGTTGAGAACTTTGGCATAAAGAGATTTGGTTGTCACTTCAATTGGAAATGTATAACGTTCTGGATTTCTGACATTCTCTATCTATTATGACTATTTTGTTCAAAATCTTATGTTAAACCACTGGAATTCAGGAATTCATGTCCTCTTACCTTTGTACTTTTATCTTATGCGCTTTTTACCTAATGAACTTTCTTGTCTAGTCCTAAAGTTTTGCAGCTTTGGTGCATGTTATTGGGGTAAAACTATCCTCTCGCACTTCCTGATGACACTGTTGTTCTTCGTGCAGTTATATTTTAACCCTGCTACTGTAAAGATGCTGAGTAACTTGAAGGTATCCATTTGCTTATATTTATTGCTGACCATGTCAGAGCTTTCAATTTCATGTGAGAATTCTACAGTAGTTTTGGAACCACAGTCAAAATGTACGTAGATTGAAATTTGGAAGGACTTACTGTAGGTGTTAAATTTTCCACATATGTCCTCAGGATTTAGTGGAAGATAAACGGTTGTGCTTGTTTCTCTTTGGATGGTAGTGAACTGGTTAGTACTTATTTTCTTTGGGATATCGGTGGTGCCCGGGCCAACTGCACCTTGGATGATCCATCAGGCAGCCTGTCCAATTCACAAGCATGGGTTGCCATGGTAATCCAGCCCCCCCCCCCCCCCAAAGCTGGAGTCAATTGGGGCGCACATCAAGTGTTGTAGTTGGGATTAGGTGGTGAGCTGGCTAGTCATTTGATTGCAGCTTGTATTCAAGGATGCTGTGATTACTGCCTGAGTGCTTGACTGCTTGTGATGCCTAATCTTATGATTCACTTATTTCTTACCATACTTGTGCCTCATCTTTCCTTTTCTTCTGCTGGTAGATTTATTTTCTCGAAGTTTCTGTTGGTGATAAGTTTTTTGTAATTCGTCAAACTTACAGGTTTTGGTAATTGCAATCTTGTTAAAGATGATTATGAAACGTCGTTTTTCCATAATTCAGGTCGGTTAAGCAAACAGAGGTTTGTTTATTAACTATGGTCATCAGTATTTAGTTGATCTTTAGATTTTGGCCATGCTGTCTTTATGCATCTTGTAGCCTGAAAAAACATTAGCTATCCATGACTGTCTAAAGTAATTGGTCACAGTGGGAGGCTCTTGCACTATTGCTTATTGGCATCAGTGTGAATCAGCTGCGCACTTTGCCGGAAGGTACAACAGCTTTGGGTCTTCCAGTGACAACAGGCGCATATTTGTATACCATGATTTTCGTAAGTATGAATATGAAGATAATTCTTAATGACTACTCACATTTTAAGCTTGGGTGATCCATTAGATATTCTAGCTTTGAGTGTTACTGCTTTCAAGAATCACTTCAAATTGGGGATCTGGGCATCAGTTTGCAATGTTCCATGTTCATGCATATTCCTTTTCTTTTTTTCTTTTTTGTGGGGGTCCTAAGAGAATATACATGGTTCACAATAGTGCCACTTGTACTGGACAAAACCTTAATGCCATATTTTCTCGACTTTTTACCTGTTTGCCTATTGAAACTGATGCAATATAATAATTCAGGTCACTGTTCCTTCACTGGCGTCTGTCTACAATGAATATGCTTTGAAGAGCCAATTCGAGACTAGCATTTATCTTCAGGTGAACTTTTACTGCTGATCACTCCTAAAATGCTTTAAACCGCTGCAGTGAGTTTGACTTCATTCAACTGGTTCCCAGGAAAAACCATAGACATCTTCTCCTCCTTAGCTTCTTCTTCTTCTTCTTCTTCTTTCGTTTCCCATAGTTACTTCAGTGTCAGTTTGAACCATCACCTAGAACTCTTATGACTTATGGATTTGCTAATAATCAGTTTTTTCTGAGCAGTATCTTTGCTTGATGTAATTTTACAAGCTAATAGTATGATAATCTAGCTGCTCCAAGTGGTGAGGTGCTTCTAACCTCTAGGTGTGGCTTTGCTTAATGGGTGTCTATGACTTTATAAATGATACATGCAAACAACTGAACTGCTCTTTGCAGAATTTGTTTTTGTACGGATATGGTGCAATCTTCAACTTCCTAGGCATTCTTGGAACTGCCATTTTCAAAGGTATGAACGGGAAATCTTGTTTTCGGGACTATTAGATGAAATACCATCCTTTGCAGGAGGCAAAGTTGCTTATACTTCCCAAGTCTTTTTGGTTTTGGCTAAAATTTTATGGTGTACCAGTCCACCTCTACCATTGTTGAGGACGTATTTCTAAATTATTGGTGTATGCAAAAAACTTAATTTCTTCCTTTACTCGTGGCTAAAATTCTGTCCCAAATGCCCTTTAGGACCTGACAGTTTGGATATCTTACGGGGACACTCACGAGCAACAATATTTTTGATATGCAACAATGCAGCTCAGGGAATCCTGTCTTCGTTTTTCTTCAAGTATGCAGGTGAGGCCTCTCTCACTTCTTTGGCTTCCCGAGTCGGCGAGATGCATCATGCTTACATCCCATATAACCATCCATTTCTTTTCCATAAATAGTTTTGGTGTTTAAAATTCTGTTGTATGTGGGACTTGAGCTTTTTTCTCCTTAAATTTGGCCAATTTCTGCACTCCAAAAATGGGCCGTCTCAATTTTTGAGTATGTGCTATTAAATTTAGATTCTAGTTCTTACGAGGTAGGTCCAATCTGCTTATCAAAAAAGGTAGGTCCAATCTGGTAGTGAGTGACATGCATATTTCATTTTTCCAAGGTGTTTGTATTGTCTTGTAAATGTTACTAATTAAATGCATTAACTAATCATAGCTTCAATTTTCATTTGCAGATACAATTCTGAAGAAGTATTCATCAACTGTTGCTACTATTTTTACTGGAATAGCATCTGCTGTTCTGTTTGGACATACCCTAACTATGAACTTTATTTTAGGAATTTCTATTGTGTTTATCTCGATGCATCAGGTTATACTTGGGTGCTGTTATCAATTTTGAGTGGCATGATCAATTTTTTGCTTGGACTCACGTCAAGCTTCAACATTTCAGTTCTTTTCACCTCTTGCAAAGGTCAAGGATGAGACACAAAACGACAGTTTGGAAATGGATTCTCAGAAAAATTACAGGTGCACTCTTTTTTCATGTTTCAACTTTGTGAAAGCAAAACTGATATAGAGAAGAGATCGGGGTTTCCTTACAACGTCTTTTATCAACGGGCTTGTGAGATGCTTATGTCTAGATTTGCCCTTTAGATTTTTTTGGACCAAGTATTTGTCATTCTTAGGAGTCGGTAGTGTCAAACCCCAAGAGTATGGGAGATACTGGACCCAGTTTACAGTGTGTACATATCTATATGTTTGCAAACATTATTAAAGAATTAAACATGTGCAAGTCCCCAGACCCCACTTTGCGGGAATATACTGGGTTGTTGTTGTTGTTGTTGAACATGTGCAAGTTCTGTACATTATGATGGCTTATACCACTTGATCTGGTGTGAGACTATCTGGGATTTAGATGTTTAGAAAGTTTTAGTTCCTTTAGAACTCGTTTGGTATGAGGGATGAGGAATAATTAATCTTGGGATTATTTGAAATGAGTTTATCCCATGTTTGGTTGGGATAAAATTGTGGTATAACTAATCCCGGGATTAGTTATCCCAGGATTGTAGTGTTTATTTATCCCTATGGAAGGGTGGAATAACTAATCCCAGAAAAATTAATCTCGGGATAACTTGTTTCCAACCAAACGGCCCCTTAGCATGCTAGTTGCAACTGGATGAACTTGGAGGACCAATGGCAGACCTCTTCCTTTCACTATCACAAAAGGTCAAGATATTTTTCATTCAGCCAAGTGAGCTAATTGGGTATTTTTGCCTTAGATATGGAGCCCTTGAAATTTCATGAGCTCTTTATCCCCAAAAAAGAGAAGAAGCGTTGCAACCTTAAATTTATATCCAAATTATTACCGTTTTATACTTTCTTCCATAAATGGTCCACTTGCCTTATTGCAAGTCTTTACGACAATATTGTAAGCCTTTACGACAAGTTCAACTGTTGAAACTTAGTTGTATCTGGAAAGTAAAATATGTAATGAAAAGTGCCTGACTGAATGACGCCTCAACTTGGTGGCTGTCTTCACAAGATATATAAAAAGGAGAGGAAGGATCCAACTTTTTTCAAACACGGAGTCTTTGTGACTGCTAGCAAGACCTACGAGATGATAAGTAATTGGCAAACGAAGCACGGAAAAAAAGGAGTTTTCATGTCAAAAACTTTAAAATAGGGAATACCCCCCAGTTCAGAATTGGGAAAGGAAAAGGAAGAAAGAGGAGAAGCATTTGAGTGAGAATCCCTATTGATAAGATCAAGAGCTCTTTTTGTCTGTTATCAGTTTTTGGGCCAACGAAAGTATTACCCACTATGTTGATGCATGACTTGATGAACTAGAGACATTGAGTCTCATATATTTTTTCGCGCTCCCCTGGTGCCTTCCTAATATTGTTCTCTGAATTATGAAAGTAAAATAGTGAATTTCCTCAGGGTTCTTGTTCCAAGAGCAGAGAGGGTTAATGATTTATTTTGAGTCGACATGGCATCAAACGGAGTCAAGATGAAACAATTGCTTCTTCTGGTTCAATTTTTTTTAGTTTCCATTAAACTATTATTTATCTAATATATGGTCTTATTAACTATACAGGTTTGATAGAAAATCATTGTTATCACTTTGATGCATGTTGTGCTAAGTCTTTAGTCTTTGCGTTGCCTTATCTTACTACACATTTGATATCATCATTCTAGTGCTTCTTCTGTGGAAGAAAATTTGATTGTTTGATCTCTACAGGTCAAAGGATGGATCCTTCATAAATATGGCCGCTGGAGCAAATGAAGATGTAAGACTCTGATTAACTTGCAAAGACCTTTTTTGTTTTGTTTTTTCAGAAGATTATGCATGCATGTATTTCTCTCATCTTTTACGACATTTTACAGGCTAGCCATCGTGTTGGACCTGATGAGAAAGAACCCCTTCTTCCACGTTAGGTATTACAGGTATGCACTCTCCTGGCACCCTTTTGCCCTGTTGAATAATATCTCCAATATAATGATTACATTTGCAGTCTCAGTCATCAGACAGGTTGGTGCATAGCGGTCTTTCTATATTTTTGGTTGATATGTTTCAGTGTTTTGATGGATGGTTTGGAGAAGGAAGGTGTTAAGACCGGTGTCATTGACTAATATAGCCTGGCCAAACTTTAGGTCTGATATTTGAGCTCATTTAAATTGATGATCTCTTACATTGTTAGACAAATCAGGTTTATTAATTTGGAATAACTGACTCTATATTCTTAATTAAATACTCCCTTTGGTCCATAATAAGTGACTTTTTGGCTTTTTTATTTTGGTCCAAAATAAGTGTCCTTATACATAATCAAGAAGAAATTAACTTTATATTGCAATTTTTCCCTTATTTAAACACTATACAAATTTTAATTTATTAGTCAATACACCTTTTTTTTTCCCCAGAAGGTAGTATTTTTTAAGGAGTAAAGGCCAAGAAATCACTGATTGTGGACGGGAGGGAGTATTCGATAATATTTTCTTAGCATCCCGTTCTTGTATTTGGCGGAAGCCACATGTAAGAGCAAGACTATTGTCTTTTGTCAATGGATGTAGGCATTTGTCAGTGACATCATTATATTTGTGTAGGATTTCAATAGCCTTAAAAGCCTCCTAGTTTCCAACCTTGTACATTTTTTTCAGCGGTGATTATGTGTGTAGTTTCAAGGCAAGGACCATAGCAAGTTTACCTGGGATGTGAGATTGATCCTAACCCTTCCTGTGTATATGAGCTAGAGTTGGTTCTAGGAAATTCAAACTCCGTGATAAATGAGTCATAATGTGCTCAAGAGCATTTTTATTGATCCCTGAAGTTAATGTGACAGGATTATAACTGGAGAAACGTCTTTGGCTGTTCGGTATAGACAGGATTTTTGGTCATCCCCTTGATATTTAACATCAGTCTGCTAAGAAGATTCTTTTCACCCTCCAGATAGGGACAATTCTCTTCCACGAGAATTTACTATGGCTCTTTTTTTGTAGTATGAAATGAGGGTTTCAGGAAGCATAGTCGATAATATTGGAGTTCCTGATGATCTGTATTATCTGTTTTTGTATAGAATTTAGTTTATAACCCGGACATTTATAATCAAGTATGTCACGAATTGCATGCAAAGTATTGTCTTGCTAGCTGCCTTAGACTTTCTGCATGCACATTCTCTGTAAATTTTTTCCATGAAGTCAAGTTAATGCATAATAGTAATAAATCTTAGCCACTGCACACACACACAAAAAGCACTTTTCAATCAATTTTTCTTTTGAAGGATTAGCATCACATTTTCAAAATTCTTCCAAATACCTCTACTATATTAAAAACACGAGACTAAACACAGAGTCTCTTAGCCAAATGTTGGTTTTTTTTTTAACCTTTTAAAAATAGCTTTGCATTAGACAATTGTAATTTAGTCATTTTTCCTAATATTTAGGAACTAAAATTTTAGCTATTAAATCTTTCATTATTTGAATTACAAAGAAAATTTTAATATTTAGGACATCAAAATAAAATAAAAATTATTTTGGAAAAATAGGAGTATACGGTTCTTTTCCATTACATTTGCTTGCGGTAGTTTCAATGAAATTTTTAATATTTAATCTTCTTACACTTAAAATTCTAAGGGGAAGCTTTTGTATATTAATTCTATTAAAAGTGAGAGGTTTATACTTAATTAAGTATTTTTTTTTAAATTAGTGAATGTAGATTTCAAATAATATACAAAAAAAATAATAAAGAGAAAAATATTATTCGAGTAGGAAGGCGTTAAAAATTATCCATAGTTATTAATATAAAAGTACAAATCCCCAATACGAAAAATTAAAATTATTTTGGAAAAATAGGAGTATACGGTTCATTTCCATTACATTTGCTTGCGGTATTTTCAATGAAATTTTTAATACTTTCCTATTTTTGCTTTTGTTTTTCTTCTTTTTTTTTTGAACTGAGGGTCGATTGGAAACAACCTTTCTGCCCTTTCGGATAGGCGTAAGGCTTGCGTACGTACTACCCTCCCCAGACCCCGCCTTGTGGGATTTTATTGGGTAGTTATTGTTGTTGTTTTTTAAATATTGAGAATAATTAATTAAGTCTTTGAATTAATTATTCCGTCAATTTGGTCTATGTAAACCTTTTAATTTTTCGAGGTTTAGGCTATATAAATTTTGACTAATTTATTATTATTATTTATCATATTGGCACAAGAAGAATTGCAACTTATAATATTTTGCATATAGTTTTTGAATATTTAAATTTAACGTTAAAATATCTAGTTAATCTAATTTAATTTAACTTTAAAGAATATCTAGTTATAAATTTGTTTTTTGTTTTTGTTTGCCTTTTTTCCATGCGCCGAGGGTCGATTGGAAACAGCCTCTCTGCCCTCTCGGGTAGAGGTAAGGCCTGTCTACATATTACCCTCCCCAGACCCTACCTTGTGGGAATATACTGAGTTGTTGTTGTTGTTTTTAAAGAATAGTCAAATTAACCCTGAAAAACAAAAAGATTCACATGAACCAGAAAGAAAGAAATAATTAGAAAAATAATTCCATTTAATTCTTTTTTCTACATATCATATAAGTAATTTTTTTTATAAAATTGATAAAACTTTTAAGGCACACAAATTTACTTCCACAAGAAGAACATTGACGATGAAAGAAATAAAATCATGGAGCAAGATTCATTATGTTATAGTTTTGACTTGTTAGTATTTGTTTTCTGTATTAGGAAATAAAAATAACAATAATTTTATAAGGTATCCACATATGTCTTAAGAAATAACAATAATGCATATGTGAGATAAAAAATTTTATTTATTGAACTAGTTAAATGCGATTAATTTTATATTTTTTAGGAGCTTAGATCTCTTTTTTGTTACTTTTTTTAATAACTCAAATAAATTATTTAATATAATTACCTAATTATTTTATAATTGTATACTTATGATATAGGGTGCAAGTGCGAAGCGCTTATTCTATGATTAGTTTTGAGAAAAATGGCTTGTATCTTCCGTGCCTTTCGGTTATGTGATGGTGGAATATGTCAAAATGTGAAAGCAACTCCTCTTTTGTCAGTGTATGAATTATGATTATAAGTTAAAAATTGGCATGCTAACGTTAAAAATTTGGACACTTCTCCAATGATTAGAATTTACAAATTGGCAACCCAAGGTTTAGAAATTGGAGCACTTGTTTTTAAAAGCTTAATTTCTTTGCTATTATTGACTTTTCTTTTGTTTTCTCTTTAAAGAGTAGATAATAAATACCTTTGCTTTCCACGAAAGGAGAAATATGCTTGAACTTCTTTCAATTAAATGAATTTAAAACTTAAATAAAGAACTAGTAAGTGCATCGCAAGCTGCTAATTGCCTACTTATTCCTTTAATATAATGGACAAACTTTATTCCTTTATTTGGTACCAATGTTTTGCTTACTTCCATTTTAACAATCATATCCGTTTGCTCAAAAAAAAAAAAAAATCCCTTCTCGATTTTGCTTGAACCGAAGTCAGTTGTTGGATTGGAAGGTTGTCCTCGTCAGCTCTCACCTCGGTGCAATAGGCATTGTAGATTTCTTCTCTAAGTGGTGGGAGGGTATTTCATGAGCCTGCTTAACAGTTTTCTGTTTTCTCTCTATCTATTCTTGCTCAGCCCGTTTTGGAAGGCCGCTACCGTCATCCCTTCTGATACATTCGATAGGTTCATTCTTACCCTATTAAATTAGGTGAGTAAATCTCTGAGTCCATCGCCAGGCGATTTCCTAACCGCGAATGTGTCATTTACCCTAGCTTTTGCCTTCTTAGACCCTGCATGGGCGGTGAAAAACTTGTCGGCCATTTCCTTGAATATTGCTATTGACTGCGACGACATTTGTGAATACCAGGTTAGGGCTCCTACTGTTAGGGTTTCACCGAACGTTTTTAGTAGCACTGATAGTATTTTCTCTTTCGAGGGATCGTTGCCCTTCACCGTTGTAGCGTAGTGGACGATATGATCTTCTGGATCTGTAGTACCATCGTATATCTTCAGGTAGGCGGCATTTTGAAGATTTTAGGAATGACATATGGAGCCGCTTCTTCGCTGCACGATTTCTCGATGAATCGACCATCTTATTTTGATAGTAACTTTGGGGCACCTAGTATCTTGTCGACCCTTTCATGGTGTTCTTTCATCTGCTCGTGGAGCGCTTTGTTTTCGTTTTCCATTTCTTCCATTTTCTTTAGGACTTTTGCAAGCACATCGTTACCTGCATCCACAGTAGGGTAAGTGTTACCTGTTTAAGGAAGGGGCTGCTCGGCAATAGTTGTTACAATATATCTTGCACGGTGTTGTCGTTTTCCCTTTGGGCAGTTCTGTCGAGTATATTGTTTAGAGTGCTTGTTAGCCACTCTTCTAATAGTTTCTTCACTACTAGTGGTGCTTCCTCAGTTGTGGATGTGGAGGCTCTCTTTTCACGTGAAACCGTCATGCTTTTGTGAGGTGGAGGTGAAATACTTCGCCTGGGAGTACCGTTTGGCGTCACATTCTCGTCGTCTCCCCTGCCATCATCGTTGATGATGTTCTGAATGTTGGTTGTGACAAGTGTTACCGCTTTCGGTCTCACATATCCTTTTCTTGTCATCGTTAGTTTGCGAAAAACGTGGAAGAAATGTTTTTTTAATCTAGAAAGAACTACAGTTTCAACTAAAATCTCCCCACAAACGGTGCCAAATTATTTGAGCAAATAAATGCTAAACCAATTAATAACAAATTAATGGGGTGAATCTTAATGGAGCTTGACAAATTCCAGACCAAATAGAACGAGATTCTTATATAGTGAAAAAGGTTTATGGGCATTAATTAGTGAGTTCAATATACAAAGATTGACAGAATATGTAATATCGTAAATGTGCAATGAATGCAAGAAATGACAAATGGCGATAATGTAAGGAATTGTCACCCGTGATTAGGTGCCTTTTTCCTCTGATGACGTAAAAGGGTATGCAGTTGATATGAATGTGGAATCTTTTAGATTTATGGATGAAGGTTGAATATCATATACGAGGATGAAGTGAATAAGACAACTCTTTTGTATGTTTTTCTCTAAACTTTGCAATGCGCTTCTCAGTTCTCCAAAATGCAGATCCCCTCATTGTTCATTGTCTCCTCCTACTTATAAGGGACATTCCCAAAAAAATCCTAAAAAGTGTTGGAAAAATTTGATGAATATGGAGAATAAAAGACTTAGCTTGAGGCGTGTCAAGGACACTGTCCTTAAGGATATTTCGCCTACACCGAGATAAATAATATTAGGCGTATCCTCCAGGATTCAACAAGCTCTCTAGTATAACTAGGAGCAGAAACAACAAAGACTTATAAGATGAAAACCCAGCACAAAAGAAAGAAGAAAAGTTTTTGCTTTGTTATTTTCCAATCTCTACTCTCAAAGATAAAAAAACTACATGTATATATAAACTCCAAAAACTTTACAATATGAAAAACAATACGTTAATAGTCAAACCAAGCCTTTAAGGCTTTATGTTACAAAAATAATTCATTAAGTTCAATACGTTAACAAATGATATTAGTAGCTCTCATTTAACTGTGAGATTTCATTGCTTATTAACAAAGCAAATCCATAAAAAGCAATTCGTTGACAAAATGAGAGTAACGTATAATAACGTATAAAGCCATACTAATGAGTAATTAATTATCTAATTTATTTTATCTCAATTTGAGTTCAAAATTAAACTAATTTTCTGTTACAAATATTTAAGATAATTACCATAACAATTACTCACTAATATAATTGTAGGAAATGAATCCAGACTTAATTTTGGAATATTTCTTTTTGAGATATCAAAAGTATTTTTTCATCAATCCCCCACATATCTCAAAAGAATATTTAAAAAATAATAAAATAATAATATTAAAACATTTACTGTGTTTCATAAAAGAGCATAATGCGTCGAATCTGGTGTCTCTTGGACAAATGAACCAGACCTAGATAAAATAAGATTCAACTTACAGAACAAACGGTGAAGTTCAAAACTTCTATGAACCAAGAATTCTTTTGTAAGTTTAGTGTCTTATCTATCACATTATACCCGCACACACTTTGTTGTTTGTCGCGGTTTTGCGCTAATAGGCCATGCGCGCGTCTGGTTTTCATGAGTGCTCTAGAAATTTCGCCATAAATTTCATAGAAGCGGCCCCACTCCACACTCATATAGGTCCATCCATCAAGTGTATTCTGCAGCGCAATACACCACCTACAAAAGGCTATGGATTATTGGATTAAAAGTTTAATAACCCAACCTCACATTCCTTGCAGTCTTGCACTATATACACGCATACACCATAGGAAGAGACATAATTTGATAGCGCATATTTGATCATCTAATGACTTGTTATTACCCATATGAACCTACTTCATGGGATCTCCAATCACATAGGTTGGGTTACCACCATCGTTGATACATCTCAAATTGGAAAAAGTCTCAACCCCTCGATGTTTCACTTATAAGTCAAAGGATCGGCCAAATCCTCTTTTGACTATACATATTATATATATAAAAACAAATTCTCATATCTAAGCAATTGCTTTATCACATAACGTCTCGAGATATATACACTTCCCATTGAGAGATTTATTTTCTTACAATGGTTATTGCGCCTTGGCAATCACAATTCATCGACAAATTATTGTCGGTTTAACTCCAAGTGGAATATTATGCTTTGGCAATCACAATTCATCGACATAATTATTGTCGGTTTAACTCAACAAAAGGTTGCTTAATCAACCTCATTGCCCGATAATTCCAATGTCGTAACAACCACCAAACAGTGATCACACAACAACTAAATAGTTTTCCTCATCTGAATAAAAGATTCAATATCATCACTATATCCTTCTAATACAGTGAAAGATTCACATATAAAATACTAACTCATAGTATTTCTCAAATATGGCGTAGATCATCTCAAATGAAATAAAACTTGACTTCTATACTCGTGCCTTTTGAAACATCTATCAACACATGAAAATTTATTTTCTTTATGTATCTTCCGTAGTCATGCACTAAAATAAAATTTTCTAAAATGTAGAAGCAACTTTAACTTCTACAGAAATATCTTAAATAGGAAATGGGTCAGAATTCAATAATTTCTTCACACGTATATTTAAGAAACCCAAAATAAAATACTGTGACCCCCACATTTTCAAAAACTTTCAAGGTAAGGGGTAATATTTTTTTTTTTTAGAATGAGTTTAAGAAGAAATTCCCCTTTCCAAGAACTTAAGAATTTCTTGAATCATCAAAATAAACAAATCATTCTTTTGTTCTTCAACTTGGGACACAAAACTAACTTTGTTAGTACAAATATATTTAGAAGCACATAATTTTCTATAAGATTCGCTTGAGAAATGACCACAATAATTATAGCATCCGCTTACTCTAATTTATTTTTGACTACAAGACTACCATTTCTCTCGAATCCTCCTCTATGATAAGAAATTTATAATGGCTTAGTGTGCTCCCATAAATAATTATTATTTCCAATAAAGTTTGATCTCAAATAAATAATTCTTCGTTATATGAAGAAAAATAATTATTATTTAATTTCACCCAAATGACCAAGAGATAAGCAAAAATTATTTTTAGATCATAAAATACTTCCATCAAAATGCACATAAATGCTACAAATTTACTACAACATATAACACATATTATTAATATAAGATAAACTAATTCATAACATTGAGTACAAACAAGCCATGGCTATAATAACCCTTGCCAACAAAATTATTATTCTTGGTCAACACGACCTTATCAGATTCAAAAGAAACCTTCACCCCCACTTTTCCTATTAATCCCACGGAGACCAAATTGGCTCGGATACTAGGAACATGTAACACGTCATTAAATGCCAAAGTTTTGCCAGATGTGAGTTTGAGAAGAACTTTGCCTTTTCCAAGAACTGGAGCAGTTCTTGAGTCACCAAGATAGACAACTTCTTCTCCCTCCTCAACTTGGGTATAAGACACAAAGTCTTTTTTGTTAGCACATATGTGCCTAGTGGCATCAGAATCTAACACCCAATCTTTCACATTGGCCACAAGGTTCACTTGGGAAACAACTGCAACAATTATGTCATCCGCTTTGGCTTCAGTTAAATTTACTTTAGCCTTGGCGGGATTGTCATTCCCAACCCTCTTCCGGCATTGAGCAGCATGATGGCCAGGTTTGCCACACACAAAACAGTTACCTTTTTTCTTGAAGGTTTGATTGTTGGTTCTGGGCTTATAACCATTTTCTTTATCATACCTATTATTTGATTTGTCCCGCCGCTTATTGTTCTCCACCAGGTTGGCTCTTGTAGCAATCTCTTTTCCTTTGTCAGCAACAGCTTGCTTGCGATTTGTATTTTCAATTATAATATGCTTGACCAAGTCCTTCAGCAACAATTGCTTGTGTTTGTGTTTTAATTGTTGTTTGTAGTCATTCCAAGATTTGGGAAGTTTTTCTATAAGCATACCAGCAACAAACTGTTCGGGCAGAAAAATATCTTCAGATTTGAGATCTTCAAACAACTTGTGATATTCGTTGATTTGTGCAGGTATGTCCTTGTCCTCCGACATCTCCCACTTGTAGTAGTTTCCAATTACAAACTTTTGTTAGTGGCATCTTCAGCAGTGTACTTTGTCATCATTGACTCCCAAATTTCTTTTGCCTCCTTGTAGGAAACATAGACATCGAACAATTTGTTAGAAAGAGTAGAAATTATAGTATGTCTACATACCTTATTAGCATGAACCCATTGATCCATCTGAATGGACGTTGCTTCACTTGGCTTTGGATCGGTAATAGCAAAAGCAACTCCATGCATATCCAAGATAGAATGCACTCGTTCCTGCCAACGCTCAAAATTATCTCCACCAAAAATCTCAATTTTCGAAACATCAGGAAAAGGTTTGGCATAGGTAATTGGTGATGGAACAACAACAGAAACAACTGGTGCAGTAGATGTAGTTGCATCAACAGCAACATTAGCAGCGTTATTCTCCATAATAACAACGTGAAATATCCTTAAGATTGTTGGAAAAATTTGATGAATATGGAGAATAAAAGACTTAGCTTGAGGCGTGTAAAGGACACTGTCCTTAAGGATATTTCGCCTACACCGAGATAAATAATATTAGGCGTATCCCCCAGGATTCAACAAGCTCTTCTAGTATAACTAGGAGCAGAAACAACAAAGACTTATAAGATGAAAACCCAGCACAAAAGAAAGAAGAAAAGTTTTTGCTTTGTTATTTTCCAATCTCTACTCTCAAAGATAAAAAAACTACATGTATATATAAACTCCAAAAACTTTACAATATGAAAAACAATACGTTAATAGTCAAACCAAGCCTTTAAGGCTTTATGTTACAAAAATAATTCATTAAGTTCAATACGTTAACAAATGATATTAGTAGCTCTCATTTAACTGTCAGATTTCATTGTTTATTAACAAAGCAAATTCATAAAAAGCAATTCGTTGACAAAATGAGAGTAACGTATAATAACGTATAAAGCCATACTAATGAGTAATTAATTATCTAATTTATTTTATCTCAATTTGAGTTCAAAATTAAACTAATTTTCTGTTACAAATATTTAAGATAATTACTATAACAATTACTCACTAATATAATTGTAGGAAATGAATCCAGACTTAATTTTGGAATATTTCTTTTTGAGATATCAAAAGTATTTTTTCATCAAAAAGTACAACGCAGAGAATATCCAAAGGAACATTCTTCTTGTCTCTCCCTAAGTTTACGTTACTGTTACTACTTAATTTCAGCTGCCCAATTTCGGTCGTCGGCCTTTTATCACCACGATCGTCGGTTGTCGTGTTGTAATCGACCCCATCCTATATCTTGCTTATCTGTTCGGTGGTTGCCTATTTTGGACCAATACAACTTTCCCTTCGTACCAAAGAATACTTGGCGCAGACAGGAAAAGAAAAGAGCAAAATAGAGCTGAAGATTAAGTGCAATAAAATCAAGTAATAGTACCAATATACCTCAGATTTGAGTTGGAGAGCAAACTACTCACCCCTTGTGATTATGTCAACTTTGAATACATGATATGCACACACATCTTTATTACTAAACTCTCTCTATATATATAAAAAAAATACTTAATATAAATTGATGCAAATATTGAATGTAAATAAGTTTTTAACGTTGAATTTGATAGGCTTATAATACTAATATACTACTATAATTTATTCTTAAGAACTTGAATCACATAGAAGGGCTCAATTCATTCGATGAAACTGTCAAATTAATGAGCCTAAGGAATACTTAAAAATGACGCTTCGAAGTGTAAATTGTCTCACGTGCTTAATTAATTAATAATGAACGTAAAGTGGCAAAATAGAGACTTGGCATCCAAGTTTTAGAATATTGACTTATTATTCTGCATGCATTTCCCAATTCATTCTGCAGTTTTTTTTGCATTGCTTTGAATGCTCGGTATTTGAAGCATAATCCAAAATAGCTTTGGAGAGACTTGAAGCAACAGTAAAATCGTCCTCGTATTACCTATAAGCTATAGATTTGGAGGTGTGAAAATAGACATTAATGTTTGAATATTAAAGCAAACTGTCTACATCACACCCCTTGGGGTGCCGTCCTTCTCAGACTCTATATAGATACGAAATACCTTGTGCATCGAGCTACTTTATCCAAAATAGCATTTAATTAAGAGGAAATTAGCTTATCATTGCCTTTCATTTTGCCAGAGTGTTGCAAGGCATATGCTTTATTAGTTCTTATTCCCACTAGTCAAAGTTGAATTCTTTGACCCCCATTATATTCTCGACATTTATTAATTATCATGTAATGTTGCAGTAGTGCAAAATAAATGTTCTTGTATATGTTATTTCAACATTTTTTATGATTTGACCAGAAAAATTTAAGATGCTTATTATTCAAATTTAAGAAGGATGCCAAGTAAGTTTAAGATATATCATATGAAAATAATGTCATATAATTTCAAACTGGAGAATATACTAATCTTGTATCATTAGTTCATTACATTGATGAAAAGAATGAAAAGTGTAAATTTTATTAACAATAAGTAGTCATTAAGAGGCAATAATGTGGTTTAACTAATTGATAGGGAAACGAAGTATAAAATTAGAACTAAGGCATATATAGTACATTTTTTGTCTATTCAATAAAATAATTGACCAATCAACTAAGTTTTTATCTCGAACATATTTTTTCCTGTTCACTTTAATTTTTTTTATTTTAAAAAATGCATTTTTTTGACATAAGAATTATTTGGAAAATTTAACAAAATTCATAACCTCATTGGATTTGTGAGGTTTAATCTATAAACAAAAGTATAGAAATTAGATGCATTTTTTTGATTGATTTAAACAATAATAATAGCATATTGATTGATTTATTCTCAACCTAAAATAACCATATAAGCCCTAAAACTAAGAAGTAACTTAAAACATAAAAAATAAAAAAAAAATCAGAAATAAGAAAGACTTGGTCTTAACCAGCCGGACAAGAAATGATTAGTTGGGTAAATCATTAAGCAAATGCCTATGACTCTATCCTTATCATAAACTAATCAAACCTTCATTATTTTATCCCTCAAGGAATATTCATCGATGTAACCAATTAAACCTTAACAACATTAAACAAAACAAAAATTAACATAAAATTAATTCCAACATATAGAAGAAAGTTTACCAATGTGGTACAGTGGATGAGACTGCTCTTCCCTTAACCAGAGGTCTCGAGTTCGAGCCCTGGGTATGGAAAAATCCTTGGTAGGGAGCGCTTCCCCGCTCAAGGGGCCCGCGGCGCGAATCCGGATATAGTCGAGCTCCAATGTGGATACCGGACACCGGGTGGGAAATAAAAAAAAAAAAAGACAGTTTGGTGCACTATAAGCTCATGCTATATGCGGGGTTGAGGGAAGAATCGGATCATAAGGATCTAATATACGTAGTTTTACCCAAAAAAAAATTCAAAAACAAAAGCATTGACCAGAAAGTCTTAAACAGAAAAATTAACGTGTGTAGCTGTCATATTTAATAACGCGGTTGTCTTTTTCCCTACGCATTTTATTTTCCTTAACCCTACCAACTTGCTCCCTACCACCCCCCATGCATTTCATATTTGCACATACCTAAGCACATGCAAATTCAGGATTAGGACTTGATGGCTATATTCTGTAAAAATAATTAGCTCATAACACATTATATTTTTTAAAATTATGAGTTCAACATTTAATATATTTTGAAATTTACGGATCTTTTCACTATTATATATATTCATGTTACAATATTGGATTAATCTGAACCCTTCAACAAAAAATTACATTATATATATAACACAATTTTTTTTCTACCTTTATGTACTATGTTTTGAATCTCTACTATATAGCCCAAAAGTATAGCTTCGTCAAGGGTATTCAAATCCGTTATAAATTAGTGGTTTAATTCCTACTATTTATATTCTTTTTTAAATTCTCTAACGAAAATTTTATCTCTGAGAAATTGTACTATGATTTTTTTAAGGCTATTCTAGTGATTTTGTTTTGACGTTAGCTCAGTGGGATAAATTTCGCCTTAAAATGGAGTTAGATGAATATTTTTTTTTAGGGGGAGAAATTTAGCTCACTAAATTATTGATGACATAATTTAAATAGTGGCATAAAATGATCATTTTTGCAAATGCCACATAATATGACTGAGTCAGTGCCTACCTCTGCCTAACTATATATATATATATATATATACCACCCTATACTCCTACCAACCCCAACAATATCAAAAAGCAACTAACCTTTATCCATTTCTTCTTCAACAAGTAGGGAAAAAAACACAAACAAACAGGCAACAACAACAACAACAGAATACATATATTTTGTTTGGTTCACAACAACATGGGGACAGAGAGCTGGTCTTTAATAGGAAGGCTAAAGAGAGCAGTAAAAAAGATAACATTTTTGCTGAATCTTGATATGAATAAATGGAAGTTGATATCATCTTTGATTGGATCATCTTCAAGAAGACATGAATTGAATTTGAAAGAGAAGAAGTTGCAAAAACAACCAACAGGATTGAATGTAATATGTTTTGAGAATGATGATGATTTGAGTCCAAATAATTCATTTAAAGGACTACAACGAACTATGAGTTATCCATCATCAGAAGATGATATTGATAAAAGAGCTGAAATGTTTATAGCTAATTTCTATAAGCAACTTCAACTTGAAAGGCAAATTTCATTGGAGTTACGTTATTGTAGAGGCCATAGTTTTGGATCTTCACCATCTCCATGACAACTTATTCACTTATTCATATTAGCTCATGGATTCAAACTTCTGTCTTCTTTAAATATATGAGTTCAAAACTTAAATATTTTATTCAATATTTTTTCACACACACACATATATATATATATATGGATATTGTGAAGAAAGGATGGAGAAGGCCAGCAATAGAGTATTGTTCAGATGATCTCCATTGCAAAAACTTGTAAGACAGAGCATACAGTTTTTTCATTTGTATGCTTTCATTTTTCTTTTTTCCTTGTTTTTTTTGGGTTTTTTTTTTTTTTTTTTGGTGGAGGGGGGCTGCTTTTGTTGGGTTGAAGCATTCTATGTAGATTCTTTAAGGTGTGAATTTTTAATTTTTTTTTCTCTTTATGTACAGTATAGAGATGAAAGTATACAACATTGAATAAAGGTCAAATTTTTGGCTTCTTGTTGGGTTCAAGAATTCTGCAGATTTTTTGAGGTTTGTGTTTTTTAATTTTTTTCTCTTAATCGTGTACATTGTACTGATGAAAGTATACATGAACATTGAATAAAGGTCAAATTTTTTGGCTTTCTATATACTTGTGTAGCTTGTTGAATTTAGCATTTTACAAACTATGCTTTCTATTTCGATATACTGATCCAACAATTGTAAATGGCATGTTAATTAATGGCTAACTTCTCGGATTAGAAACAATTGGTAGAATGTCACGAATAAGTTATCGTGTTAGTCTCTACGACTAGCTAAGCCAAATAAATTGCATAAAATGAATTAAAGATACAATCTAGCCAACTAATAGGGTAAATATAAGTAAAGTGTTTAAAATGTTGCTCGCCATATACAATATCACTCTCTCAAACTGAACATAGCACTCCCAAAATCCGGAATCTCATGAATCACAAGCTAAAGAAATACATAGTGTTTTGACTCTAGAAGTCTAAGCAAAAGCAAATACAAGAAGTCTATAACTAAAAGGTGGAATAGAGAGGGATTTCTAAGTTTGCGGACGCGGCAGATATACCTTGAAGTCTCTGGATCGCCTCTCCTCACGGGTAGTATGGCTGAGCAGAAGAACCTGGATCTGCACACAAAAATATGTGCAAGAAAGGGTATGAGTATACCACGGTGATACCCAGTAAGTTCCAAGCCTAACCTCCGTCAAGTAGTGACAACGAAGGTCAGGGCCTTATCGGTCATATATATATATATATATATATATATATATATATATATATATATATATAACATGGTAAAAACAGTAAGAAATACGAAAGTATAATTAAACTACTAACAGTCAGTAAGGATGAAATCATAGAAAGAAATAACTTAGTATACAGAGAAAAACAACAAGGGATCTTCCAGGACAACGCCCCATAGTCCCAGAGATAAATGTGCAGAGGATCTCCCGGGATACCGTCTTGTAGTCCAAATTGTAAATTTGCAGAGGATCTCCCGAAGTACCGATCCGTAGTCCCAAAATAAATATCCAGTACAGGGAGATCACTCAGGATACCGTCCCATAATTTCAAAGATAAACATGCAAGGGGAATCTCCCGAAAATCCGTTCCCTAGTCCCAAAGTAAATACACAACAGTCTCAACAAGGAAATTTGCAGTTCTATGCAAGCTCGTATCAAGAAAATAGGTAATTCTACCCTAAACATGCTGCACATAATTTAAATAAAGCTGTTAAAACAGTTAAGTCAGTCAAGTCACGTAAGCATGATTTCTTAATCTAAACAGGAGGTTTCAAATACTAGTATTGCTCAATTAAAGAAAAAATACATATATTTACTTAATGAAAGTGGGGATTTTCAACAATTAGCACATGTACATACTCGTCACCTCACGTACAAGGCATTCTTATAACAATAGTACCAAATCATTATCACGCCTCCCTTTTTTACTCTTACCGAGTCCGCTTATTTATTTAAACCACGGGAAGGGATATAATAAGAGGAAAGGAGTTTTTTCAATTTAAGGACGGTCGGAACGGGGTTTATTTATTTAGATTCAGAGTTGCCACTTAGGAGATTAATGGTGTCACAAGTCACCGATTGAATCCCGAACCGAGGAAATATGACTCTGTTAACAGTCTGCACCAGAAATCCGGATAAGAAATTATGTTAACCCGGGAGAAGGTATTAGGCACTCCCGAATTCTGTAGTTCTAGCACAGTCGCTCAACTGTTGTATTTGTTTTTATCTGATTTCAATTATATATTTCAATTATGTGCATTAGTAGTCCATTTTTCAAATTTTAAGGAATTGCAACGTCGTGAAAATGCATTTTTTAACCACATCGTACCAGTACACCTGTGGCCTTAAATACATTTCGGCTTCGTTGAGAATAAGATTTGGGTCACATAAATGTGCACCCGTACTTGAGAATGTATATTAAAATTGTGCCTAAAATACCTACGTCTTATTACTTTGGGAAAGACCGTGAAATTCGCTAAACGGCCCTTCCAAATCTACGTATTTTATACCAATTAATTGAGGGCCCCGTGCATTTTTGTTCTCTAACGAAGCTCATCTCATTTATTTTAAAAGGTCAAGACTATAGTGTACTACATTTTCTATTTGTTTTTGTCTCTAAAATGAAAGAAAAGTCCTAATTGTTTATTCGTTACCTAATAATTTGACATTTTAGATCTATACACCTATAAAGTTCGGGTTTATTCCTTATTGGGCTTAATGATAATTCCTATATTTTTTACATGTATAAATTGTAGAAATTTTACCACCTATAGAATAGGTTAGTACCCTATTTATAATATATAAATACCTTTTTTAGATTTTACATAATATAATAACATTTTTTATTTTGTAGCAAAAAATTTAAATTTAATACTTTTTATATTTAAGCCTTATTAGATGGTACAAAATATTTTTCTCTCGCCAATTTATGGTATAACTCCCATTTTTTGTTAAATGACGCCGTTTAATACAGTTTAATACACCTAAATACAGATTCACCTTCCCATGATTTGCGTTGAAACGTTACTTTTTTCCCGCTTAATACAGCTTAATACACCTAAATACAGATCATGATTTACAGGAATCCCTGTTTGTGCGGCGTCATTTTATGTTGTATTATTGAATACAATTCGTTTAATACACTATATACATCATAAAATAACGTAAAATATATCTATATCACGTAATATAAGAAAAAGTTTCTATTTATTGCTAATTAGGTATTAATGAATGCCTTTTGATTAGACGGAAATCAGGCCCAAAACTCTTACAACCTAAATTCAAATCTGGCTTGGGAAACCGAAGAAGCCTAAGTACAGTTAACATTCAGTGCACAACAGAAGTTCATAACTGTGACGTTAAATGTGAAAATATTACAATAACACTAATTCAAAATGGCGTTGTTTTTTTTTTTTTTTTTGTGTTAGCTAAGATATTGACGTGCGTACTGATCTTCACATTCCTTTCTTATCTATTTACCTATTTATTTCTAGGTATTTTGGATATAGGAAGCATGACTTAAATGAAAAAAATTGCTAAAAGTTTGATTCCAAATTATTAAAATATTATTATGACTGAAAGACTCATGAAAGTAGTATTTGTATCTGTGTTTGAAACAATCAGCAACTATATGAGAGGAAACACACGTAATGAACCACACTCTCCTTTAATCTTACACTATATACTATTACTGCCATCATTAATTCTAAATGTTAATAGCAAATGCTACTAAATTTAATGCTACTTTACATATAAGCTTGCCAATGCACTACTTAAATTGTTAGTCAGTTATACAGTCCATTACATCCAGCATCTTCATCATAGCTAATATAATAATAGCATTACTCTAAATTATACAACTATTTATTATCTCATACAAGTTATATCAACTATTTAAACAATAGTCATTAACAGAACATCAATATACATATCAATATAGGAGTATATGATTTATTTGATACATCTCTTCACCAAAAAAACTTATATAGATGTCCTTCGTTATCACAGTACTTGAAAGCTTTAAAATTGTACCTGGAAATTGTTAAACAAGCAAAAACGAGGAGGTCAGTGGCAACAATTAACAGCACCAAACATAGGTAACAACAGCGACACTCAGACGAGTTCAAACAGCAATGATCTATCAAATCCAGTCCAGAAGTGTAATTCTCATAGCAAAAACCAGATCAGAAGGTTTTTAAATCCTCGAATCCAATTGCTCTACCAAAACGAGTTTGAATTCATTCACACAAGCTTCAAAATCAAATTTCGAATTCAATTTACTGTAATAACAGTTTTTATATTAATTTTTGGTTAATTTCATGATTGTTTTTGTGGATTTTTATAGGAATTTGAAGTGTAAAAAGAAGAAAGTGATCTGGAAATGTAATTCCAGATCTGAACTTAGTAGGTGTTTTCTCTTGGAATTTTCTAGGGTTCTAAAATTGTAGATATGGTTCAGCACTTCAAGATTCAAAAGTCTCCTGAATTAAGGCAAATACATGCCTATTTATAGAATTAGATGGGAGGAAAAATTAATTTTCCATGTTTTTCAAATCAGCCCCCTTTTTCTGACTTGTTAAACAAATTAATCCACCTAGTTCATTGAACTTTACATTGAAACACCATTTAGAAATATTTTCGTTTTTCAAAAACTGAAAAAAATATTTTCAACAAATATTTTTGTTTTAGATTTTTTTTTTTAGTTTTTAAAATAATTTTATTTTGTAAAAACTGGATGGGGGTGGGTAAATAAGTTGGATCGGATGAGGTTTAATAAAAAATGGGGCGGGTTATTTTAGTGCAGCCAGGGCATGCCACGTGTCATTTTTAAGTTTTGGAGAGGGATTAACGGATGAGGGGTATTTGGAATCCAAAAGTATAACGGTAGGAGTATGAATACTAAGAAAGTGAAACGGAGGATATATATAACTTATTTTCGATAGTAAAGGGATATATATGACCCTTTACCGTTTGCATTACACATACTACATAGTAGCAAAGACAGCTCAATAAAACTAGCTCCCTAAAGCCAAATTTAGTAGACGCCTTATATTTTTTAATTGACTATAATATGCAAAATTTAATGCTGCCTTTTTTTGGTTTATATGATAGTAGTATTAAAAGACATTGAGCTTTTAACTTCACATAGTAATAATAATCTTATAATAATAATAAAGGTTATATCATGCTAATAAGATATTAGCCATTTATTTGTGATACTTTACCTTAGATATTGTTATAAGAAAAATCTTACTTACGAATATACGGATTTGAGTAATTAATTTCAAATTTTAAGATATTCTACTGTTAAAAAGAAAATAATCTTTCTCTTTAATAAAGATTCATATTTATTCTTTTTTAATCTATAGGCTTCATTAAAATCAAAGCGAAAAAAATAATAAATAATATTATTAAAAAATTATGGAGCCTCAAAATTTTGGAGCCCAAATCAAAAGCTAATAGCCTCCCCCTTGAGCCACGTTATGCACGATTGCATATTACAATAAATTTCACAAGTGATTTGGATGGTTTAATACCATATGTAAGATGAATCATGACACAACTAACTGTAAACGCGTGATTTTTGACCCTCCCGAGATTTTTTATATTTTTAGCGTAAAATATTTAGTTTAGTTTTAATATAGCTATTTTAGCTAAATTTGACTCTTTTACTTTATTTTTACCTCAAAATGAAAAATAACAAAATATGGTTTTATTAATGTTTCGTAGTCATTTTAAACTTGAAAAATACAAAAATAGTACTTTATATTTTTTATCTTTTTATAAAAAACAAAAATAATAAAATAGTTTCATTAATATTTTGTAGTTATTTTAAACTTGAAAAATATAAAAATAGTACTTTATATTTTTATCTTTTTATAAAAACGAAAATAATAAAAAATAGTTTCATAAATATTTTGTAGTTATTTTAAACTTGAAAAATATAAAAAAAAATAGTTTTATTTTTATTATAAGTATTATAGTTATTTTGATTACCTAGGATTAATTAAATAACACCATTTTCGGTTCCGGGCGAAGAATAATATTCGGGTTCAAACTACCCGGTTTTATAATTTTCGGACCTAGCCCGTAATAAATCGAGTCCACTACACTAAGTGGGAACAATACATAATGGATGGGGAATAAGAACAAAGACAAGAAGAAAAAGACAAAGGGATAAAAACAAGAAGAAAAAAACAAAAAAAAGGCATGGAGCTTATTTTAAAAAAAAATAAATAATAAATAAATAAATAAATAAAAATAATAATAAAATACCATACTCTTCTTCTTTAAAAAGAAGAAGAGAGAACAGATGATTTTGGGGGAAAAAACAAGAAGAAAGAAATGAGGAGGATTTGAAAACAGAAGAGAAAAGAGAAGAAACGAAAAAGAAGAAGAAAACGAAAATTGAAAACAAACAAAGGAGAAAACATTTGAAAACAAACAAAGGAGAAAACATTTGAAAACAAACAAAGGAGAAAACGAAAAAACAAAGAGAGAAAACGGCAAAGAAGAGAAAAAAAAACGCAAAAGAAAGGGAAACAAACGAAAAAAAAACAGAAAGAAAACGAAAGAAAAAAAATTGAAGAAGAAACACGGCAGAAAGAAGAAAAGAGAGACCATTGTTCGGTTATCTCTTCATTTTGATTCAAGTTACAACTTCAGTCGAGGTCGTCGTTTGATTCGAGTTCTGTCCGGAGGGGTCGAGGTTTGAGATCGTCATAAAAGGTTCGTTTTCTCGTTGTGTACGTTGAAAAAATATGCAGAAATAAAGGTGTTGTTCTTTTCCGATATTGTTCTTCTCGCTAATATTTTGGATCGTTTCGTATTTGATTTACTTTCGTATGGTTCAGACTATTTTTGTAAATATATGATTTTGTTGAACATGCAATGTCGAAGTTAGCTAATGAAAATGACTAATCATTCATATGCTCGCCAACTAGTTATGCTTCCATTGTTTATGTAATTGTTCACCATAGTCTTGAATTTGCTCACTTAGTTAGCTACTCGTATGTTTACTCGAATTGGTTATAGTTGAGCACGATGTTGTCACATTATGGAAATTGGTTCATTATTCTTTAACCGAACGACGTAATTAGATTAAAGGAATCGGGGTGCATTTCATGTGACCCGACTCCAATTTTGAACAAGGTTAAATAAAGCGTGTCGTGAACCACAAGTGCATTTCATGTAGTGTGGCTTGCAACATGTTTTAAATAATCTTGAATTAACTCTTAAATAAATATAGCGGAATGTAGTTTGCTTTTAAATTAGAATTAGAGGTATGCCTCGCCTAACAAAATTATACAAATCGCGTGGCCCTCATAAATGTATATGTAAAATATTTAGATTTCGAGATGTGCCGTTTCTTAGCGAATTTCCTGGCCTTCTCAAAAATGTAAATAAGTAATCGCTCTAGGCGCGTATTTTAATAATTTTACCTTCTTAAATACGGGTGTGCATTTCATGCGGCCCAAATCCAAATCCCAAAATGTTGAATAAGAATGTGTCGAGGATCCGGGTGCATTTCATGTGACGTGATTCGAAACATATTTTTAGGCAACATTCTCTTTCGTAAATAATAATAATAATAAAAGCGGTAAAGGGATATTAATTTGCATTAAGTATATAACTGTAAAAAATCAGATAAATAAGCCGAATATGACAGGTTAAGCGACCGTGCTAGAACCACGGAATTCGGGAATGCCTAACACCTTCTCCCGGGTTAACAGAATTCCTTATCCGGATTTCTGGTTCGCGGACCGTTAAATAGAGTCAAACCTTTCCTCAATTCGGGTTTCAAACCGGTGACTTGGGACACCATAAATCTCCCAAGTGGCGACTCTGAATCTCTTAATAAATGAATCCCGTTTTGATTGTCCTTTACTTGGAAAAACTCCATCGCGCCCTCGCGGGTGCGGTAAAAAGGAGGTGTGACAGCTCTGGCGACTCTGCTGGGGATGATACCAAGAACCACTGGTTCAGGGTTTAAGAATTCGAGCTTGGAATAATTGTTGTATTTGGCTTTGTCACACCTCCCTTTTTACTACCCCAAACATTTAAAGCATATGAATACGCTTGTAGGGTATACCCCGACGCTCAATTACCCAAGACGGATAAAATAACGTAAGGGAAGGAGTTTTTCCAATTAAAGGACAGTCGGTTCGGGATTTTATTAGAGATTAATCAGAGTCGCCACTTGGGAATGACAATGGTGTCCCAAGTCACCGGTTAATCCCGAATCCGAGGAATTTTGACTCTTATAAATGTATGCGAAGCAGAGATCCGGATAAGGAACTCTGTTAACCCGGGAGAAGGTGTTAGGCACTCCCGAATTCCGTGGTTTTAGCACGGTCGCTCCACTGTCGTTCTTGACTTTTGTTTGACTCAATTATAAGTTTTAACAACATAATATGCTTTTACGTTAAATACCATTTTTAGGAATTTGCGGTATCGCAAAAACACGCCTCGAGTCATACCGCAACCAGTACGCCTATGACTTTTGGTGTATTTCAGCTTTACCGAGATTTGGATTTGAGTCGCACCAAGTGCACACTCGTTCGTAGGAAGGTATATTAAAACCGTGCCTTAAGATAGTCTATATCGGCTTTTGACTTTGGGAGAGGCTATGGAATTCGCTATTAGCCTCTCCGGTTCTACTATGTCATATTATTACTAAATGGGGGCCCCGATTGTTATTCGGGCGAGGCTCGTCCCAATTTTCATTAAAGGATTCAATACTTGTATTTAACTACGTTTTCTATATTTGTTCTTTCCTTAATCGTATTCACTAAGCTTTCCATGCCCATACGATTTCTGTTATTCAAATGGGGCCTGGTTCCAATTGAAGCTTTACACAAACATTACATCGGCCCAGGCCTTAAAGGCCCAGGTAGTTACTGAACTTTGGGTCGTTAGCCAATTGGCTACATACCACAGTTCGGGCTCACTCCTGGAATCAAGCCCAAACCGAAATGGAACTACATTGAAAATAAACAAACGAAGATGCACATTTTTGAACAATAAGAAATTCATAAGCAATTTTATTTATATCGGAGATACATAAAATATTGATTCTAAATCAATGGTCTTCTGTACAGGCTTGATGAAACCATAACTACTATCAATTTACAACTAAGAAATAATATTAATACAATTAATTACTGGTTAAAAGTTTAATACCAATTCTAAGAAGTCTGTTTGGATTTTATTGGAAACCTACAGAACAGTTAAGCTAATTATCTACAGGTGATCTAAGACTAAGTGATTAGCTAATCATACATAATTATGTTGTCGACTTTACTATGATTTAAACCTGATTAGTATCATAAACCCAATTGCGAGCTAGGTATTAGATCCCCTAATTGTGATTCCCCTTTTTGAACTTGTTTATATCAATACACTAATTTACAAATATGACTAACTACTGATGACAATGTGAATCAGACTTGTTTGACAATCTTAAAAATCAGTTTCACCTTAAGTGTTACTTTATCCGATTATTTCCTCTTATAACTTATTAGAAACTGGATATTGACGAAATAGACTAATTACGTGAGTATTGGCTGTTGTCGACTCATGTGATTGCTAATAGACTTCGTTTTAGAGGTTTTGCCTAATTAACTAAGTGATTTATGACTATGACTATGCTACTACTATACTATTACTACTACGCTAACTATTACAGCATTTTGTGTTCATTTTCTGTTTTTCATCTACTACATGCTACTACAATTAAACTACTAATTTAATAATACAAAAAATGACAAAATGAACTAAAGCAGGAACTTCATTTCAATGTTTCAGCAATTACATCTTCAATAGAATAGAGAATGTACCTGGATCAAACAGAAAGAAAACCAATGAGTCTAAAGGGTGAGGAGAAGTAATCAGCAGTGGACTCAAAGTAATGCAACAGAGAGGTGAAAGCAAAAGCAACACAGCAACACAGCAACACAGCAATGCAAGAGAAAACCCAAGCAGATTATCGAGCAGGAACCCAAAGAACCAGATTAAACCCACAAGCTCTCTCTATACTCGTAATTTCCAGAAATGATTATTGCTAGATTGCTATATTTTCCTGGTCTTCTTCTCACTAGTTAGCCCAAAGATGAATTTCAGATTGCTTAGAATTGGAACCCAGATATATTTCAGATTACTCAAAATTGGAACCACAGATATATTTTCATATTACTCAAATTGGAACCCAGATATATTTTCAGATTACTCAAATTGGAACCACCCCCCTTTTCAGCCCCTTTTCTAGAGGTATATATAGTTGTGGTAAAGGGCTGATGACTTGGGGAGAAAGTATGGGATTAACCCCACTTCTCCCCCTCCTAAAATTATGAATTATGCACTTTAGCCCCAATTTCTGTTAACAGAAATCCTTCCAGCATGTGCTGGAAGGTTCTAAAGATTCCTTTTAGGGGTTTTTTACTAGTATGACCTTAGGGGTTTGAGATTTTTACAGATTTCCCTTTTTAGGGAGACCATTATACCCTTTAATCTCTGCAAAATTACAGAAATCAGGGGTACAAAGGACTCCCCTATCCTCTTAGGTTCTAACTATTTACTATTTCACCTTTTAAATTCCCAATTGTGTCCCTAAGGGCACTGTTTATTTACTAGCTTACCTAGGTTAAATTTCAGCAACCTTTGAACCTATTTAACTAATGGCCAGCCCTGGCATTAGTATTTAGGGGCTGGCCACTTCTACTTTAAAGAACTATTTCAATTTTAGCCTATTTAAACTAATTCCAGTCAATTAAGACCAATTTATTCCAATTTGAAGCTAATTGCAGGACTAGCCTGCTTTATTATTAAAGCAACTCTTTAAAATCTAGCCAGTCTCAAGTTGAGACTTAGCTTTGGCTATTAAAGCCAATCACCGAACATTTGGGCCCAAAACCATTTGCAGGTTTGGCCATTTTATGCTCAGGGCTCTAAAGAGAGCCTGGGCTAGTCTGCATTTGCAGACATAGCCCCTTTGCACAACCAGCCACTTTAAAAGTGGACTGTGTGTTAGGGCTTTATAGAATGGGTCAACCCTTTGCAGGGCTGACCATTCTTAAGCCAATTATTTAACTTATAGCCTAATTTTTTGTGATTTTCAGTTTTAGTCCTATTTTAAAACTAACCACTTTCATGGAACTTAGTACTAACAGCTATAACCAATCTTCCTAAGCATAATAGACATCAACAGTGTTCATACTTAACATCAAACTATTGCAAACTTAGCATTTCAACATGCAATTGCACACATAAACACATGAAACCAAATATGTTTATCAACTAATCAAAATTCAGAAAAGAAGTTGGATAATGTTGAATTTTAATTAATCAGTCTTACAAACTCAATTTCAAGTAGTACAGTGTCAATTAAATATTAAGCAGGCATGAGTTACAATCAATTCCATGTTGAGTGATTCACTGGAAGACCCAAAACACACTTAGGGTTCATGAACATAGGCATAGTAAAGGCTATTTTTCATAACATTCAACCAGAGATGAACTAAGGCTTATATCAGACATGAGAGCAATGGGTCTAACAGATTAATATGAGAATGGTAATCAACCAACCTAAATCTAACACAAGTGCATGACAAATAAGATGAAGATGATGAAAAGAAGAACATGGAGAAACAGTGAAAAAGAAACAAGAAAGATCAACCAGGATACTTCAAAAGCAACTTAATGTAAAGATGAGAAGAGAATGAAGTTAAGCTACTATTAAAACTATGCATTCATGACAATAGGAGAAAGTTGGACTGTAAAAGCTAAACAGATCCAAAGACTACAATATTTACAAGATGAAGGAAGCAAGGGAATTCAAGGTAACTCTTACGACTTAACATGATTTGAAGCAAACACTATGAAGATGAACAAGATGAAAAAGAGGCCTGATTCTATCATAGATCATTAAAGCCAAAGGCAACAAGAGTGGCCACAGTAACTTGAACTTAATTTTAAATAGCAGATACAGATCAAAGATCATGCTTTTGCAGTGAATCAAAACTCAACAATTAAAATGACAAGGGAAAGATGAAATCTCTGAACTTAGAGCAAAGAACCATAAAAACAGGAAAAATAACAGATAAAATCCCATTATTAACGGGCTCAAAAGGAGCAGGCAAAAACAAAAGAGGAAACAATCAGATAAGATCCTTATAACTAATCAGGAGAGAAGAATCATTCAAACTATTTAAAATCTAACGAAGAAGACTAGAGTCAAAACTAGGCATGCAAAGGAGATGTTGAAGACCAACGAGATTGAAAGGTCTAATATTAACAGAGGACAAAGATATCAGAACAAGAGTCCAAACAGAGAAGCACACAGACGAGATAGATATAACAGCTGACTAAACCACTAAGCATGTGAAGCATGAGATAAAGAAGAAGGGTAGAAAGAAACAGAAACTTATCAAAAACTAAGAAACCTAATTCATGCGACTAATTAATAAAACATGCTAAACACACAAATAAGAACAAAGAAAATCAGACAGGCAAGGGAAAGGAACTTAGCTTGCGGGGTCTGTCCCCCAAGCTTTCCTAAACCTCCTTATTCACCGCATTTTTTCCTCTCTCTTTCTTTGCCTCTCTTTTTCTTTTTCTCTTTTCTCCGACTTGCAGCAATCTCTTCATTATTCCCTTGTTTCTTTTTTTTTCGTTTTTTCTTTCTTTTGTCACTCTGATTTTCCTTTTAGACTTCAAAGTGAAGTCTTTTTGGATTTATGTTTGGCTAAGGGTGTTTGGGGAGGTAGAAAGACTGGATCTTGGTGATTTAATTTTGGGGGTCGCCGGAGTTAGGGTTCCGACGACCCTCTCTGGAATATTCGAGGTGACTGGGGATGATTCGAGGGGAGCTAGTGGTATAGGGATGTAGATCAGAGGAAGGGGAAGAGATTGGCATTAGTTTGAAGGTGAGGTTCATTGTTTGGTGGTCACCGGTGGAGTTCCGGTGACCGGAGTTTCAAGAGAAGGGTCTGTTACACGGGTTTCAGGGTATTCGAAAAGGAGAAGGTTAAGAAAAGGGTAAGGAAGATGGAAGAATGGTGGCCGGAGACCACCGTAGGAGGTGGTGGCCTCCATGGCTGATGTATGACGAAGACGATGAAGCGGGGTGAAGGAGATGGAGACGATCTCCATGGCGGCTAGGGTTATGGCATATAGAGAAATGGCCAAATTTGTTCAGACCAAAGCCTTTTATAGGCTGGCCATCTTAGGTAATCTGGGCCGTCCAAATGATCAAGATCGACGGCTCAGGAAGGTGTTACTTAAACGGCACCGTTTTGAGCCTTATGAAGCCAAGGTCTTTGATCGTTGGATCAACCTTAAACGGACGGCTGAGATCAAATCTCAGCATAACTTATTAATCAATAATTCGCCTAATTATCCCCACCGTTGGATCACTTCGTATGAACGACCGAGATCAAAACGATTAAAGGACCAGGCGGGCCGTCTCTTTGGGCCAATATACTGGGCCAAACAATTCAATTTAAATCAGCCCAACCATGTTATACCCAAACCAATTTTGTATTTTCTGATTTAATGATTTTTTATGCATTTTCTTTTATACTTTTTTTTTCTTTTTCTTTTATGAAAAATTATAAATCCTAATTTCCTACTTACTCTAATTTTCTAGTATTTTTTACAATTTTTCTGCTATTTTTCCTTTATTTTCCCCTATTTAAACTATTTTTGCTAGTTTTACTTAAAATCTAACCAATTATACTAACAACTAATTTCCTAGCCTATTTTTTTTTTGATTTTCTTCTAATTTCTACTTATTCAAACTCAAAAGTATAGCTAATTCCAAACAAATCAAGTAATTGCACTCAAAAACATTTTATTTTAATTTTGGAATTAAATGCTTAGTGCAAAAATCATGTGCTCACAATTACCGGGTATTACATTTATGTGATCCACATTCTAAATAAACCTAGGACCTAATGTGAGATTTTTGCACATCGGCATATTCCGTGAAAGCATTTTTGAAAACCTTTTGACCGCACCCCGCTTTAGAGGTTGCCTACATATCCTGGGCTAAACAGGAATCAGGTCAGTGTAGTTCGGGAAGGTCTGGCAGTTTTAAAAACTACCAGACTCACTGTTGCATTGACAATGTTGAGACCTGCTGACTTACTCCTTATTACACCGGGGGGGGAAATATAAAATGAAGAAGCTATTCTAAGCTATGATCCTACAATTACAATTGTTCTTAATCTAGCTTTTGCTCTTCTTCCCTTTCCGGTGATGCAGAATCTTCTTCCTTTTTTGTTGATTTTCTTTGATGTTGACTCTCTTTTTTTGTTGATTTTTCTTTTCTTGTTGACTCTCTTTTTGTTGATTTTCTTGTTTTTCTTGATCTCGAGCTGAAACTTGCTCAAAACAAAATAACAAACTACCCTTTTTTTTCTTTTTCTGCCCCAGTGTGGGCTTTTAACTATATAAACCATGATGTGCAGAGAAAAATATTCCCGTATTAGAAGGTAGGCACCTAACAGAATTTAAACGTGCAATGCGATGCAGAAAAATATTCCCGTATTAGAAGGTGGGCACCTAACCGAAATTAAACGTGCAATGCGAATGCGGAAAAATATTCCCGTATTAGAAGGTGGGCACCTAACAGAATTTAAACGTGCAATGCGATGCGGAAAAATATTCCCGTATTAGAAGGTGGGCACCTAACCGAAATTAAACGTGCAATGCGAATGCGAAAAGTATTCCCGTATTAGAAGGTGGGCACCTAACCGAAATTAAACGTGCAATGCGATGCAGAGAAAATATTCCCGTATTAGAAGGTGGGCACCTAACGGAATTTAAACGTGCAATGCAAATGCAGAGAAAATATTCCCGTATTAGAAGGTGGGCACCTAACCGAAATTAAACGTGCAATGCGATGCAGAAAATATTCCCGTATTAGAAGGTGGGCACCTAACGAATTTAAACGTGCAATGCGAAATGCGGAAAAATATTCCCGTATTAGAAGGTGGGCACCTAACGTAAATTAAACGTGCAATGCGATGCGAAAATATTCCCGTATTAGAAGGTGGGCACCTAACGAATTTAAACGTGCAATGCGAATGCGGAAAACTATTCCCGTATTAGAAGGTGGGCACCTAACGGAATTTAAACGTGCAATGCGATGCAGAAAAAATATTCCCGTATTAGAAGGTGGGCGCCTAACGAAATTTAAACGTGCAATGCGAATGCGAAAAAGTATTCCCGTATTAGAAGGTGGGCACCTAACCGAAATTAAACGTGCAATGCAAATGCAGAAAAATATTCCCGTATTAGAAGGTGGGCACCTAACGAATTTAAACGTGCAATGCGAAATGCGAGAAAATATTCCCGTATTTGAAGGTGGGCACCTAACGAATTTAAACGTGCAATGCGAATGCGGAAAATATTCCCGTATTAGAAGGTGGGCACCTAACAGAAATTAAACGTGCAATGCGATGCAGAAAAGTATTCCCGTATTCGAAGGTGGGCACCTAACGAAAATTAAACGTGCAATGCGATGCAGAAAAGTATTCCCGTATTAGAAGGTGGGCGCCTAACAGAATTTAAACGTGCGATGCGAAAAAATGTATTCCCGCAGCCTGAGGACTGGGGAATGGATTTTAGAAGATGTTACCTTCCTCTTTTTGGTATTTTCTTTTTACCAACTTATCTCTTGCCTGTGAATTTCTCCACTTATTCGGCGGACTTTCTCTTTTTGGTATTTTAAATTTTCCACGTTGGTCACATTCACTTTAAAGTGATTAGTGACAATTTGTTCCTGCATGAAACAAAATTTATTAGATATAAACTGCTGGCAACTGGCATCCGCCGTCCCCACTTCTTATTGCTTCCTTTGTTTTTGCTTTCTCATGTTGCATGACTTTCGACTTCTTGTCCCTTGCAGACTCTTTTTGTATTTTTCGCATTTCTCCATTTCGTTTTGTTTTCTTTTCCTTTGGCCATGTTTGCCAAGCTTCTTTATTCCTTTCCCCAATCTTCTATCCTTTCTGATCCAGTGTTGTTTCAACTTCCCTTATCAGGAGCTGGTAGTTAGCTCTCAAAAGGGTAAACAATGAAATGCAGAAAAAATGAAAGAAAGGTAAGGGTATTTTGGAGAGATGACGGAACTTATCTGGGTATTTGTTGGCTGATTCCGCCGACCATGCCATGTATTTAAACTCCGACCCCAGTTCGTTCCAATCATTATTCTGACTCTGAATTGCCATTGACCCAAACCGATACTCTTTTTTGTTGCCTTTTCTCTTTTCTGATAGTCCTTACGATCGCCCTAAAGGTGCCTCGAAAGGTTTTCACCAATAGAACTCTCTCATTTATTCTCTCAACCTCACAATCATCTCACAGTGCCGATTAAGGTTTTCACTGATGAGACTCTCTCATTTTATTTCTCTCAACCTCACAATCGCCTCACAGTGCCGGTTAAGGTTTTCACTGATGAGACTCTCTCATTTTATTTCTCTCAACCTCACAATCGCCTCACAGTGCCGGCTAAGGTTTTCACTGATGAGACTCTCTCATTTTTTATTCTTTCCATTTTTCCTTTTTGTATTCTGTTTTCTGTACCACGGGTATTATCCGATGCTTCACTCCTCCTTCATTGTATTTGTTATCATTTCAAAATTGATCAGAAGGTCTTTCTTTGGACCGTAACGTGGCTTTTGGACGGGTTAAGAAAGAAAGATATAAAGGCTCAAAATTTCAACGAGGGTTAAAAATATTTACAACTCTCGGAATTATTAAACATAACTTCTGCCCAGTTTCAATATGTGGGGAATTTTTGGATTTTTTCTTTATTGTGACTGAACCTCAGAGAGGCTGCCTACGTACCCTTTCGGGATCAAGTCAGACGTAGTTCATCCAACTTCATTAGTTAGATGGATTTCTTTTGACTTTTTCCCGATTTTTTTGTCTTTTTCTTTTTTTTTCATCATCATTTTTCATTTTTTTTTCTTTTTTTTCATTTTTTCCATCATTTCATTTTCATTCTGGCAATTTCGATCTTATTGCGCTAGAGCGATTCCGAGAGAGGGATATGAAAGAATTCATTCATCAAGGCTCAAAGGGGTTATCAATGGATAAAGTGTTTGGATAGAGAATAAAACGCCTTCGTCATTTCAATTCCAAAATCACAACAAAATACAAAACACATAATTGAAAAGGAATCATACATAGTATCTTTTGATCGCATCTGAATTGATAGCAGTCTCTACGCACTTTCCTTCAACATCCGTTAAATACAATGCTCCATTGGACAACACCCGTGATACCAAAAACGGTCCCTGCCAATTTGGCGCAAACTTGCCCTTCGCCTTGGCCCAATGCGGTAAGATACGCCTCAACACAAGCTGTCCGACTTCAAACTTTCGAGGTCGTACCTTCTTATTATATGCTCTGGCCATTCTTCGCTGATACAACTGCCCATGGCAGATTGCGGCCAATCTTTTCTCATCAATCAAATTCAACTGTTCTAACCGGGCCTTTACCCATTCATCGTCATCTATCTTAGATTCGGCTATAATTCGCAATGACGGTATTTCTATTTCTGCGGGTATAACAGCCTCCGTTCCGTACACCAGTGTATAAGGTGTGGTTCCGATAGAAGTACGTACCGTCGTGCGGTAACCCATGAGAGCAAATGGTAACTTTTCATGCCACTGCTTGGATCCCTCCACCATTTTTCGGAGAATCTTCTTGATATTCTTGTTAGCCGCTTCTACTGCTCCATTCGCCTTTGGCCTGTAAGGTGTGGAATTGCGGTGCGTGATCTTAAACCTTTCACAAACTTCCGCCATGAGATGACTGTTTAAATTGGCTCCATTGTCTGTGATAATCACCTTGGGGATTCCAAATCGGCATATAATATTTTCATGCACAAAATCCACTACCGCTTTCTTCGTCACCGCCTTGAACGTCTTAGCTTCAACCCACTTGGTGAAATAATCAATTGCAACTAGAATGAACCTGTGCCCATTAGAAGCGGCTGGATCTATTGGGCCGATGACATCCATGCCCCAAGCAACAAAGGGCCAAGGTGCTGACATTGTGTGCAACTCATAAGGCGGGGAGTGGATCAGATCCCCATGTACCTGGCATTGATGGCATTTCTTTACGTACCTGATACAATCACGCTCCATAGTGAGCCAGTAGTACCCAACTCTCAAAATCTTCTTTGCTAAAACATATCCGCTCATGTGGGGTCCGCATACTCCGGCATGTACTTCAATCATGATTTCATTTGCTTGTTGTGCATCTACACACCGCAATAAACCCAGATCTGGTGTTCTTTTGTATACCACTCCTCCACTGAGGAAAAATCCATTGGCTAGACGCCCGATGGCTCTCTTCTGGTCTCCAGTGGCTTGCTCCGGGTATTTGCCAGCTTTCAAGTATTCTCTAATATCATGATACCACGGCTCTCCATCCGACTCTTCTTCCACAACAAAGCAATAAGCATTCTGATCTCGGACTTGGATCTGGAGTGGATCTATATATGTCTTGTCCGGATGATGCAACATAGAGGACAGTGTGGCCAAAGCGTCTGCGATCTCATTGTGCATTCTCGGGATGTGCTTGAATTCTATAGACCGGAATCTTTGAGACAACTCGTGCAAACAATACCGATATGGTATCAATTTCAAATCTCGTGTCTCCCATTCCCCTTGAATTTGGTGTACCAAGAGATCCGAGTCACCCATGACCAAAATCTCTTGAATATCCATGTCAATTGCCATCCTTAATCCCAAGATGCACGCCTCATATTCGGCCATATTGTTGGTACAGAAAAATCGAAGCTGAGATGTGACGGGATAGTGTTGACCCGTACTTGAAATGAGTACCGCTCCGATACCAATGCCCCTGCTGTTGACGGCTCCGTCAAAGTACATTTTCCATCCTGGTCTCTCCTCTTGCTCCATCTCCTCGACAAGCATTGCCTTTTCATCCGGGAAGTACGTCTTTAATGGTTCATACTCATCATCCACCGGATTCTCAGCTAAGTGGTCTGCAATAGCTTGTGCCTTCATTGCCGTACGAGTTACATAGACAATGTCAAATTCTGTGAGCAGAATCTGCCATTTGGCCAGTCTTCCCGTAGGCATAGGCTTCTGAAATATATACTTGAGAGGATCCAGTCGTGATATCAAGTACGTGGTATATGCTGACAAATAATGCTTTAGCTTCCGAGCTACCCAAATCAATGCACAACAAGTTCTTTCCAGTTGGGTATACTTCACCTCGTAGGATGTAAACTTTTTGCTGAGGTAGTATATGGCTTGTTCTTTCTTGCCTGTCTCGTCATGTTGACCCAGTACACAACCGAAAGAGTTATCTAGCACCGTCAGATACAAAATCAAAGGTCGCCCTGGTTCTGGAGGTACTAACACCGGAGGATTGGCCAGATATTCCTTAATCTTGTCGAAGGCTTCCTGACACTCGTCGGTCCATTTCACTGCTGCATCTTTCTTCAACAACTTGAAGATCGGCTCGCATGTTGATGTCAATTAAGCAATGAACCGACTAATGTAATTCAACCTTCCTAGCAAACTCATGACCTCCTTCTTGTTTTTCGGCGGAGGTAGACTTTGAATAGCCTTGATCTTTGACGGATCGAGTTCAATACCTCGCCGACTCACAATAAACCCCAGTAGTTTCCCTGAAGGTACTCCAAAAGCACACTTCGCCGGATTGAGCTTTAGATTGTACCTCCGGAGTCTTTGGAAAAACTTCCTCAAATCTCTCACATGATCAGGTTGTTTTCTGGATTTTATGATGACATCGTCCACATATACTTCAATTTCTCGATGCATCATATCGTGAAACATTGTGGTCATTGCCCTCATGTAAGTTGCCCCGGCATTCTTCAATCCAAATGGCATTACTCTGTAACAGTACGTTCCCCAAGGTGTAATGAAGGCAGTTTTCTCAGCATCTTCTTCGTCCATAAGGATCTGGTGATATCCAGCATAACAGTCCACAAACGAACCGATCTCATGCTTGGCGCAATTGTCGATCAATATGTGAATGTTTGGCAATGGGAAGTCATCCTTCGGACTAGCTTTGTTGAGGTCTCTATAGTCTACACACACTCTGGTTTTGCCATCTTTCTTCGGGACCGGCACGACATTTGCCAACCAGGTGGGGTATTTGGTAACTCTTATGACCTTTGCCTCAAACTGCTTATTTACCTCTTCTTTTATCTTCACGCTAATGTCCGTTTTGAATTTCCTCGGCTTTTGTTTTACTGGCCGGCATTCTGAGTAGATAGGCAACTTGTGTACCACTAGATCAGTGCTAAGCCCGGGCATGTCATCATAGGACCAGGCAAAGATGTCCTTAAATTCATGTAACAACCTTTTCAATTCATCCCTGAGGGGTGCCTCCAAATGCACACTAATCTTTGTTTCTCGGACATCATCTTCGCTCCCCAAATTTACAGATTCCGTATCACTCAGATTCGGTTTGGGTTTTTCCTCGTATTGTTTTATGTCCTTACTTATTTCCTCCAGGGCTTCCTCATCCTCACATTCCATTTCACTATCTTCCTCGATTTCTTGTATAGTAACGTGATTGTCTGAACTGGGTCTAGAATCCTTCACGCATGACATGGCATTGGAATCAACACATGCAAAACTGTACAAAAGGAAAAATAAAGAAAAATAAGGCAAAAGTGAAGAAAAAGGGAAAACTGCATTTCATTGATAAAAGAGTGAACAATGTTCGGGATACATGGTGATTTTCTTTTCATGAGGGGAATGGGAAAACTATGAAATAACAACTTTCGGGAAAGCAATAATGAAATTTTGAGCTAACTACCAAGACTCCTTCCTGATAAGGAAAGGAGTAGCTTCCCAATTGTTCAATGTGATTCCGGGCCCCACAAATTGCACGTCCATTTTGCTCGTGCCTTCCCCTGCTTCAATCGTATTCACCTCCCAGAACATTTTCTCAAAACCAAGCATTTCTTCATCAAGTTGGGTCTCAATGCATTTTGTTGCAGCAGATGGTTGATATTTTGTACCAGGCCTGATGAAGGTGTCGGATAATTTGGGTATGGGTTTGGGCAAGGTCCAGTTCTTTTTGGCTTTTGAGGCTCTTTGGATATCGGCGAAGGTGGGTTTGAACCCTAAGCCGAATGTACCTTTGTTTTCCGGAAGCTGAACTGGTTGAGTGACTCCCTGCAATGTTCTGCCTAATCCCCTCCCCGGTGCAAATCCGTTTCTCAGCATTTCTCTGGCCACAATCACAGCAATTGGTGCCATCATAGGGGTTGGTAACTTTTCTCCTTCAGCAATTCTGTTCACTACTATAGCATCCGTCACTTGGTAGACCCAAGGACCTCTATCCCCATCAGTATCATCAAAAGGTGCTACCACATTACAAGCATTTTCCTCCCCGTGTACGACAATCTCTTGTTGTTCCCACTCAAACTTGACCATCTGGTGTAGAGAAGATGGTACTGCCTTGGCCGCATGAATCCAGGGTCGACCTAACAACAAGTTATACGACACGGCAATGTCGAGCACCTGGAAATCCATAGTAAAATCAACGGGACCGATGGTCACTTCCAAAATAATATCTCCCAACGTGTTTTTACCTCCGCCGTCAAACCCTCTCACATTGATACTGTTCCTCCGGATTCTGTCCGGGCTGATGTTCAGCTTCCCTAAGGTTGACAGCGGGCAAATGTTAGCGCTCGATCCGTTATCAATCAATACCCTGGTCACTACTGACTCTTCACTTTTTATTGTAAGGTACAATGCCTTATTGTGTTCAGTTCCCTCCACCGGCAGCTCCCTATCAGAGAATGTGATCCTATTAGACTCGAAAATATTGTTGGTAATTTTTTCCAAGTGACACACCGAAATCTTTTCCGGAACATGAGCCTCATTTAGAATCTTCATAAGAGCCTTCCGGTGTTCTTCTGAATGTATCAGCAAAGATAGCAAAGAAATCTGGGCAGGGGTCTTTCTCAACTGCTCCACCATTGAGTACTCTTGCGACTTCATTTTCTTAAGAAATTCTTCTGCTTCCTCCTCCGACACTGGCTTCTTCAATTGACTTTCTCTTACCGTCTTCATCTTTCTCAGTTCCTCTGGAGCAAAACACCTTCCGGATCGGGTGAGTCCATGCGTTTCGTTAATTTCACCAGAAATCTCTTTTCCCTTGTAAACTACTGCTACCTTGTTATAGTTCCAAGGTACAGTCTTTGTACTCACCACTGGCATTTGCACTACTGGTTTTATGATTACTGGCTCTGCACTTGCGCCTTTCACAGTCACGATCATCTTTGCGCCTGGCACTACCACTTTTGAACCTCCCACCACTACCGGCTTTGGTTTCTCAACAATCGCTTTCTCCTTCACAACTTCCTTTTCTAACTTGCTACTCGACTTTATCGTCATGACGGCTTGAGATGGTTTTTGATTGCCATCACCCTGCACCAATTCTATCATATGTGTTTCGTGGTGATTTGGCAGTGGATTCTGGGTAATGTTTGGGGCTTCGGGAGCCTGTACTTCAATTCTCCTCTCATCAATAAGATCTTGAATAGCATTCTTCAATTGCCAACACTTTTCAGTATCGTGGCCCAATGTTCCCGAACAGTATTCACATCTGACAGAAGAATCAAGATTTTTCGGGGGTGGGTTTGGAACTTTTGGTGCAACTGGTCTTAATATCCCCAACTCTTTCAACCTATGGTAAAGACTGGTATATGATTCCCCGAGAGGAGTGAATGTTTTTCTTGCTTTGTTTCTCCAATCAGCGTCCGGCCTGGGTCTATTTTGGTTTCGGTAAGGTTTAGGGGTTGGGTATATGTTCTGGGTGTGGTACACATTGTGTGGAGCTTGAGCTCTCCACACATGGGGTGGTGGTGGTGGGTAGGTTTGGGCTTGCGGGTGGTGGTAATGTGGGACAGTTGGTGGGTATGGTGGTGGTGGTGGGTTATATGGGCTTGGTGTGTTGTACGGGTTTGGCGGATAAGATGGTGGTGGTGGATTATATGGAGTTGACGGGCTTGGTGGGTGTTGGCGGTAGGGTCTTGGTGGGTTATAATGTGGGTTGCGACTCCATGGCCTACTTTCTACGGTTGCTACTTCTTCTTTCTTCTTCTTTCCCATCACTCCCCCGTTTCCACTCTGTATAGCTTGATTGGTGGCCTTGATAGCCGAAAAACTCATAATTTTGTTTGTCTTCAAACCTTCCTCTACAAAACTCCCCATTTTCACAACTTCGTTGAAACTCTTTCCAATTGCTGACACTAGATGGCCGTAGTATGTTGGCTCCAGAGCCTGTAGAAAACAATCGACCATCTCCCCTTCTTTCATGGGTGGATCCACTCTAGCGGCCTGTTCCCTCCATCTAAAACCGTATTCCCTAAAGCTTTCTCCCGGCTTCTTCTCCATCTTGGTAAGGGATAACCTGTCGGGTATGATCTCCAAATTGTACTGAAAGTGACTAGCGAAAGCTTGTGCTAAGTCATCCCAGACGAACCACCTTGTATGGTCCTGTCGGGTGTACCATTCCAGAGCTGATCCACTCAAACTTTGGCCGAAGTACGCCATCAACAATTCATCTCTACCTCCCGCGCCTCTCATCTTGCTACAGGTATCCTCTGAGATGAGCTACCGGATCCCCGTGTCCGTTATACATGTCGAACTTTGGCAACTTGAATCCCACGGGAAGCTGCACCTCGGGGAACAGACACAGGTCTTTGTAGGCTACACTTACTTGCCCTCCCAGTCCTTGCATATTGCGGAAAGCGTTCTCAAGACTTTTCACTTTCCGAGCCATCTCTTCCTGCCCGGCACTTGCTTCCATCATCGGAGCATGAGACTTGTTTTGTTTGAAAGTCGGCTCCGGAGGGTAGTAGTGAGGATCCTAGATATGAAACATCGGTTCACTAGAGGATTTGTGGATAACAGCGGGCGGAGGTGCCACATATACAGGAGCAACTTGTGGTATATGAGGTGGTGCTTGCTTGGTTGGAGGTGGTGGTATCTGGGAGGTGGAAGCATAGTAGTGAGGGTAATCGGGGTAGGTGGAGGACGAGTTCATTGTTGGTGGCTCAGGGTTAGGATTGGCTGGAGGGACATATGCAGGGTTAGCAGGGTAGGCTGGTAGTGGTTGACCTCTAGACCAAGCTTGGTACATTTCGGCCATCTGCTGTCTCAGCTTGTACATTTCTTCCTTCATCCCTGCCACATCCACGATCTCTTCTTCGTGAGCGGGGTCCACAATAGTTGCCTCGATTTCCTGGGACACAGCCTTTGTCATCTTTTTGTATCTGGTGTTGTATGGGTGGGTAGCCAGAATGCCAGTTGCCTAGAAAATCTGGACTCACAAACATCAACACTCGTTAGTTGTTAGCGCATGAATAAGATGCAACGACTTTAAAAACAAACACATTTGCTCGAGTCGTTATACATCATCCCGGCCGCTGCTCACTTGGACCAATCATCTTTTCTCTTTTCCCGCTCTTTTGTTTTCTTTCTTTCTTTTCTTCTTTTCTTTTCTTTTTTTCTTTTGCTTTTTCTCTTTTTTTGCTTTTTTTTTTTTTTTTGCTTTTTCTTTTCTCTCTTTTTCCTTGTCGTTTTCATAATTACGCTCCTATTTATTTGCCTAGCGGATTTAAAGGAAATGACATAAAGCAAAAGAATTGGTAACAACACTTGTTTTCTTATTGATAATTCAAAACATTGATTACAAAGTGATGTTTTTTTAAAAAAGAAAAATAACAGATGATGCATGACCTAAGAGTACATTAATGCACCTAGTGCCCGCGAGGCATCGTTCGGCCTTGCCGCGGGCCTATATGCTAATCCCCTTTGAAGCCTATCTAGGTCGGCCATGACTTGTTGTACAAAAAACTTCACTGCAGATACAAAAGTCCTCCGAGACATATCTTCACAAAGTTGAGTCTTCCGGGTGATGTATTGGGCGATGCGAACAATCTTTTCTCTGATGACCCCTTTTTCTTGCAATAGCCGGCTTATTTGTTGAGTGCGAGCATCCAAGGTGTGTTGGTTGTCCTTTTGCACTTGTTGCAGCTCCAATTCTAATCTAGCCATAGTCGTGTAGCAGTGCTCTCTTTCTTCTTCAAGATCTTTGATAATCTTGTTACTCTTGACTGTGGCTGAGATTATTTTCTTTCTAAGCTGAGCTATTTCAACATCGTGCTTGTCTTGTAGCTGCCGAATCAACTTGGCTCTTTCATCGGCGTCTCTGCCCATTTGCTTCCGAGCCTTGACTAACTCTTTTTCAGCTACGTCCAAATCAAAGCTATAGTCATTTACTTTCCGCCGGAGAATCTCAATTAACTTTTCATCTCGGGCTGAACGAACTGGGGTCTCGGATGCAATTTTCATTTGAGCTATTTGAGCCTTCAACATATCATTTTCTTTTTTCAGTTGTTTCTTTTCCACTTCATCGGATGCTGCTTGTAAGCCACTCTCGAAATGAAGATTTCTCAGTTTATCCTCCAACAGACTGATTTTGGCCTTGTATTCTTTTTCCTTGGCCGCCCATTTCAGATTTTCCTCGGATTGCTCTATCAGGTCTTGCAAGTGAGGTCTCTTTGAAAGACGTTCGTGTTCAATCCCTCGTCGGTACCATGTGGAGTATCCAGGTGATATCTCCCCTTTTGCCCTATTCGGCACACAAGTATCAATCTTCAAATTTTGGCACTCATTCCAGATTTGCCGGATTTTTGCTTCCGGGAATTGCCCGTCCGGACCAATCTCCACAGCTTGCACACTGAGATCCCCATCTCTCGGAATAATCTGACACCGACCCAACTGTCGCAGGGCTCTGTATGGGGCATAAGGTTGTATACTCTTCAAACCCATGATCAAAAACGGTGATCCCTCCGTTGGCATGTATATCACCTCGTCAAGAGGTAACCAGTCATACGTCCAATCGATTTGACCGTCAGTTAGTGATCGAAGATACACAATCCAACCTTGGACTCCTTCTGGCAATTTTACTTCCTTTGTCCTTGTACTGAACTCTTCCAAACATGTCCGTTCGTCCGAACCATAGCTTGAGCACGAAGGATGGTGGCATAGATGCTCAATTAGCCAGATTTGCAAGATCAAGTTACACCCCTCGAAGAAGCTAGCCCCTGCTTTGCACGCAGTCAGAGCACGGTAGATGTCCGCTACAATCATTGGGGCCAGAGTACAGTTATCTTGCACTATCAGTGTGGTAGCTACTCCGGCAACTTTTATATTGATATGTCCATCTTTCCTCGGGAATACAACAACCCCGAGAAATGCCACCAAAAATGCGAACCTCCGGTGTTCTTCCCATTTCGCCCGGTTGGACTTACAGCATAATTTGTTGGTAAGATCATTGAAACCCCCAACGTGTCCAAACCTATTGTAGATGAAGCTTAAAGAACAAAACCCGTCGGCCAGGATCTTCATTATGAACATTCCGGGCAATTTTCAAAGAGTCGAGGAAGCGATGTACTGTCACCGTCCTCGGAGATACCCGGTATTTTCCTTTCAGCGGAACCTCGGTCTTCCCAATGTAAAAGGCAATCTCCTCCAAAGTTGGGGTAAGTTCAAAATCTGGAAAATGAAATACGTTGTGTGCCGAATCCCAAAACGTGACCAACGCTCTAACCACATCACCTCGAGGAACTATTTCGAGTAACCCCGTAAGGCCTTTCAAGTACCTTTTGACCCAGTCTTGACCATCGGATCCCATGTCCTGCCACCATAACCTCGGCTCCAAAGGGATTTTATTTAGGGAAAATTGTTCATTCATCATCGTGCTCGTCCTGCACATTTATTAAGGTGATTTTATTTAGAAAAGGAAAAATCTTTTTCAATGCAAGTTTTCAATTTTTGAAGGAAAGAAAAGAAAATGGCTTTCGAAGTGGCCATTTTTGCAAAAACAACCTTCCGTCGTCCTTTCGGAACATTCGGCAATTTCCAAAAATAGCAATCACCTCGATTATTTGAAAAGAAAATCTTTTTGGTCTTTTTCTAAAAGTGTGGTTGGACCCGTTTAAGGGTTGCCTACGTATCCCACCTAATGGCGAGAATCAAACCTGCGTAGTTCGGTCAGATTATTTGACCAATTATTTCAAAAAATGTTCCACCTATTTTTTCAAATTTTCAAATTTTCCGGATACCTATTTTCTACAAATCTTATCTTCCTCTCTCTCTTTTTCTTTTCCAACAATTTTCTATCCTCGGGATTTCCGCCGGTCCGCATAACGATCAAGGACAATAAAAATGCAACACATAACATGCTCGGTCTTTTCAATGCCGGGTCACCTGTTCCTAGACGGACCCAACCCCTGTGTTGAGTCCCCTAAGTCAAATATGATGCAAATAATCGTCCTAGACCTATGTTCAAAATCTTACGGTTTCATAGAGTGCTAGACCGTGTACCCGAGCGGACAACTCGAATCGAGGAGGGGCTACGTACCGGTGACCCGCGGAGTCAATCGGCTTTGTAACTTATCCGGCCTCTGTTTTCTTAATTTAAGGTGACTTTAACAGAAAGGGGAGTCTCAACCAGTAAGCACATCCCCGAGGGAGAAGAGAGAAGGGTTTTCGGCACAATTTTATATATACAGTTCACATAATATCAAAAGCGATAAAGCACATAGCATGTTATTCAAATCACATAATGAAGTCAAACAAAAACGTGAACGGCAGTTCTAAGGAGCTCGAGTTCTTAAACCCTGAAACCGAAGTTCAGGGTTGGATCCCCAGCAGAGTCGCCAGAGCTGTCACACCTCCCTTTTTACTACCCCAAACATTTAAAGCATATGAATACGCTTGTAGGGTATACCCCGACGCTCAATTACCCAAGACGGATAAAATAACGTAAGGGAAGGAGTTTTTCCAATTAAAGGACAATCGGTTCGGGATTTTATTAGAGATTAATCAGAGTCGCCACTTGGGAATGACAATGGTGTCCCAAGTCACCGGTTAATCCCGAATCCGAGGAATTTTGACTCTTATAAATGTCTGCGAAGCAGAGATCCGGATAAGGAACTCTGTTAACCCGGGAGAAGGTGTTAGGCACTCCCGAATTCCGTGGTTTTAGCACGGTCGCTCCACTGTCGTTCTTGACTTTTGTTTGACTCAATTATAAGTTTTAACAACATAATATGCTTTTACGTTAAATACCATTTTTAGGAATTTGCGGTATCGCGAAAACACGCCTCGAGTCATACCGCAACCAGTACGCCTATGACTTTTGGTGTATTTCAGCTTCACCGAGATTTGGATTTGAGTCGCACCAAGTGCACACTCGTTCATAGGAAGGTATATTAAAACCGTGCCTTAAGATAGTCTATATCGGCTTTTGACTTTGGGAGAGGCTATGGAATTCGCTATTAGCCTCTCCGGTTCTACTATGTCATATTATTACTAAATGGGGGCCCCGATTGTTATTCGGGCGAGGCTCGTCCCAATTTTCATTAAAGGATTCAATACTTGTATTTAACTACGTTTTCTACATTTGTTCTTTCCTTAATCGTATTCACTAAGCTTTCCAGGCCCATACGATTTCTGTTATTCAAATGGGGCCTGGTTCCAATTGAAGCTTTACACAAACATTACATCGGCCCAGGCCTTAAAGGCCCAGGTAGTTACTGAACTTTGGGTCGTTAGCCAATTGGCTACATACCACAGTTCGGGCTCACTCCTGGAATCAAGCCCAAACCGAAATGGAACTACATTGAAAATAAACAAACGAAGATGCACATTTTTGAACAATAAGAAATTCATAAGCAATTTTATTTATATCGGAGATACATAAAATATTGATTCTAAATCAATGGTCTTATGTACAGGCTTGATGAAACCATAACTACTATCAATTTACAACTAAGAAATAATATTAATACAATTAATTACTGGTTAAAAGTTTAATACCAATTCTAAGAAGTCTGTTTGGATTTTATTGGAAACCTACAGAACAGTTAAGCTAATTATCTACAGGTGATCTAAGACTAAGTGATTAGCTAATCATACATAATTATGTTGTCGACTTTACTATGATTTAAACCTGATTAGTATCATAAACCCAATTGCGAGCTAGGTATTAGATCCCCTAATTGTGATTCCCCTTTTTGAACTTGTTTATATCAATACACTAATTTACAAATATGACTAACTACTGATGACAATGTGAATCAGACTTGTTTGACAATCTTAAAAATCAGTTTCACCTTAAGTGTTACTTTATCCGATTATTTCCTCTTATAACTTATTAGAAACTGGATATTGACGAAATAGACTAATTACGTGAGTATTGGCTGTTGTCGACTCATGTGATTGCTAATAGACTTCGTTTTAGAGGTTTTGCCTAATTAACTAAGTGATTTATGACTATGACTATGCTACTACTATACTATTACTACTACGCTAACTATTACAGCATTTTGTGTTTATTTTCTGTTTTTCATCTACTACATGCTACTACAATTAAACTACTAATTTAATAATACAAAAAATGACAAAATGAACTAAAGCAGGAACTTCATTTCAATGTTTCAGCAATTACATCTTCAATAGAATAGAGAATGTACCTGGATCAAACAGAAAGAAAACCAATGAGTCTAAAGGGTGAGGAGAAGTAATCAGCAGTGGACTCAAAGTAATGCAACAGAGAGGTGAAAGCAAAAGCAACACAGCAACACAGCAACACAGCAATGCAAGAGAAAACCCAAGCAGATTATCGAGCAGGAACCCAAAGAACCAGATTAAACCCACAAGCTCTCTCTATACTCGTAATTTCCAGAAATGATTATTGCTAGATTGCTATCTTTTCCTGGTCTTCTTCTCACTAGTTAGCCCAAAGATGAATTTCAGATTGCTTAGAATTGGAACCCAGATATATTTCAGATTACTCAAAATTGGAACCGCGGATATATTTTCAGATTACTCAAATTGGAACCCAGATATATTTTCAGATTACTCAAATTGGAACCACCCCCCTTTTCAGCCCCTTTTCTAGAGGTATATATAGTTGTGGTAAAGGGCTGATGACTTGGGGAGAAAGTATGGGATTAACCCCACTTCTCCCCCTCCTAAAATTATGAATTATGCACTTTAGCCCCAATTTCTGTTAACAGAAATCCTTCCAGCATGTGCTGGAAGGTTCTAAAGATTCCTTTTAGGGGTTTTTTACTAGTATGACCTTAGGGGTTTGAGATTTTTACAGATTTCCCTTTTTAGGGAGACCATTATACCCTTTAATCTCTGCAAAATTACAGAAATCAGGGGTACAAAGGACTCCCCTACCCTCTTAGGTTCTAACTATTTACTATTTCACCTTTTAAATTCCCAATTGTGTCCCTAAGGGCACTATTTATTTACTAGCTTACCTAGGTTAAATTTCAGCAACCTTTGAACCTATTTAACTAATAGCCAGCCCTGGCATTAGTATTTAAGGGCTGGCCACTTCTACTTTAAAGAACTATTTCAATTTTAGCCTATTTAAACTAATTCCAGTCAATTAAGACCAATTTATTCCAATTTAAAGCTAATTGCAGGACTAGCCTGCTTTATTATTAAAGCAACTCTTTAAAATCTAGCCAGTCTTAAGTTGAGACTTAGCTTTGGCTATTAAAGCCAATCACTGAACATTTGGGCCCCAAAACCATTTGCAGGTTTGGCCATTTTATGCTCAGGGCTCTAAAGAGAGCCTGGGCTAGTCTGCATTTGCAGACATAGCCCCTTTTGCACAACCAGCCACTTTAAAAGTGGACTGTGTGTTAGGGCTTTATAGAATGGGTCAACCCTTTGCAGGGCTGACCATTCTTAAGCCAATTATTTAACTTATAGCCTAATTTTTTGTGATTTTCAGTTTTAGTCCTATTTCAAAACTAACCACTTTCATGGAACTTAGTACTAACAGCTATAACCAATCTTCCTAAGCATAATAGACATCAACAGTGTTCATACTTAACATCAAACTATTGCAAACTTAGCATTTCAACATGCAATTGCACACATAAACACATGAAACCAAATATGTTTATCAACTAATCAAAATTCAGAAAAGAAGTTGGATAATGTTGAATTTTAATTAATCAGTCTTACAAACTCAATTTCAAGTAGTACATTGTCAATTAAATATTAAGCAGGCATGAGTTACAATCAATTCCATGTTGAGTGATTCACTGGAAGACCCAAAGCACACTTAGGGTTCATGAACATAGGCATAGTAAAGGCTATTTTTCATAACATTCAACCAGAGATGAACTAAGGCTTATATCAGACATGAGAGCAATGGGTCTAACAGATTAATATGAGAATGGTAATCAACCAACCTAAATCTAACACAAGTGCATGACAAATAAGATGAAGATGATGAAAAGAAGAACATGGAGAAACAGTGAAAAAGAAACAAGAAAGATCAACCAGGATACTTCAAAAGCAACTTAATGTAAAGATGAGAAGAGAATGAAGTTAAGCTACTATTAAAACTATGCATTCATGACAATAGGAGAAAGTTGGACTGTAAAAGCTAAACAGATCCAAAGACTACAATATTTACAAGATGAAGGAAGCAAGGGAATTCAAGGTAACTCTTACGACTTAACATGATTTGAAGCAAACACTATGAAGATGAACAAGATGAAAAAGAGGCCTGATTCTATCATAGATCATTAAAGCCAAAGGCAACAAGAGTGGCCACAGTAACTTGAACTTAATTTTAAATAGCAGATACAGATCAAAGATCATGCTTTTGCAGTGAATCAAAACTCAACAATTAAAATGACAAAGGAAAGATGAAATCTCTGAACTTAGAGCAAAGAACCATAAAAACAGGACAAATAACAGATAAAATCCCATTATTAACGGGCTCAAAAGGAGCAGGCAAAAACAAAAGAGGAAACAATCAGATAAGATCCTTATAACTAATCAGGAGAGAAGAATCATTCAAACTATTTAAAATCTAACGAAGAAGACTAGAGTCAAAACTAGGCATGCAAAGGAGATGTTGAAGACCAACGAGATTGAAAGGTCTAATATTAACAGAGGACAAAGATATCAGAACAAGAGTCCAAACAGAGAAGCACACAGACGAGATAGATATAACAGCTGACTAAACCACTAAGCATGTGAAGCATGAGATAAAGAAGAAGGGTAGAAAGAAACAGAAACTTATCAAAAACTAAGAAACCTAATTCATGCGACTAATTAATAAAACATGCTAAACACACAAATAAGAACAAAGAAAATCAGACAGGCAAGGGAAAGGAACTTAGCTTGCGGGGTCTGTCCCCCAAGCTTTCCTAAACCTCCTTATTCACCGCATTTTTTCCTCTCTCTTTCTTTGCCTCTCTTTTTCTTTTTCTCTTTTCTCCGACTTGCAGCAATCTCTTCATTATTCCCTTGTTTCTTTTTTTTCGTTTTTTCTTTCTTTTGTCACTCTGATTTTCCTTTTAGACTTCAAAGTGAAGTCTTTTTGGATTTATGTTTGGCTAAGGGTGTTTGGGGAGGTAGAAAGACTGGATCTTGGTGATTTAATTTTGGGGGTCGCCGGAGTTAGGGTTCCGACGACCCTCTCTGGAATATTCGAGGTGACTGGGGATGATTCGAGGGGAGCTAGTGGTATAGGGATGTAGATCAGAGGAAGGGGAAGAGATTGGCATTAGTTTGAAGGTGAGGTTCATTGTTTGGTGGTCACCGGTGGAGTTCCGGTGACCGGAGTTTCAAGAGAAGGGTCTGTTACATGGGTTTCAGGGTATTCGAAAAGGAGAAGGTGAAGAAAAGGGTAAGGAAGATGGAAGAATGGTGGCCGGAGACCACCGTAGGAGGTGGTGGCCTCCATGGCTGATGTATGACGAAGACGATGAAGCGGGGTGAAGGAGATGGAGACGATCTCCATGGCGGCTAGGGTTATGGCATATAGAGAAATGGCCAAATTTGTTCAGACCAAAGCCTTTTATAGGCTGGCCATCTTAGGTAATCTGGGCCGTCCAAATGATCAAGATCGACGGCTCAGGAAGGTGTTACTTAAACGGCACCGTTTTCAGCCTTATGAAGCCAAGGTCTTTGATCGTTGGATCAACCTTAAACGGACGGCTGAGATCAAATCTCAGCATAACTTATTAATCAATAATTCGCCTAATTATCCCCACCGTTGGATCACTTCGTATGAACGACCGAGATCAAAACGATTAAAGGACCAGGCGGGCCGTCTCTTTGGGTCAATATACTGGGCCAAACAATTCAATTTAAATCAGCCCAACCATGTTATACCCAAACCAATTTTGTATTTTCTGATTTAATGATTTTTTATGCATTTTCTTTTATACTTTTTTTTTCTTTTTCTTTTATGAAAAATTATAAATCCTAATTTCCTACTTACTCTAATTTTCTAGTATTTTTTACAATTTTTCTGCTATTTTTCCTTTATTTTCCCCTATTTAAACTATTTTTGCTAGTTTTACTTAAAATCTAACCAATTATACTAACAACTAATTTCCTAGCCTATTTTTTTTTTTTTTGATTTTCTTCTAATTTCTACTTATTCAAACTCAAAAGTATAGCTAATTCCAAACAAATCAAGTAATTGCACTCAAAAACATTTTATTTTAATTTTGGAATTAAATGCTTAGTGCAAAAATCATGTGCTCACAGGCTTATTTATTATCGATTTTATTATATGTTTGTATTAATGTGCAAAATGATATTTTTATCGCTTTGATATTTTTTTTGAACTGTACATATAAATTGTGCCGAAACCAATCTCCTCTCTGAGTCTTCTAAATCATGAAGAAGGGTGCACTTCGTGTGACTTCTTTTCTGTATAGTGTCTAATTCCCACCTTAGAACGAGGTTTGGATAAGTTGCAAAACCGGTGAAGCTTCTGTATTCCCGGGTTGCTGCCTCCTCCTCGGCTCGAGTTGTCCGCTCGGGTAAGCCAGGTCTAGAACAATAAACCCAGGTTTTTAAACCTAGAATAACAAAGCTTCATGCCGGATCCCTAGTAGGAACGTTTATTTGCGTCATGTTGCATTTGACTTAGGGGACTCAACATAGGGGTTGGGTCCGTCTAGGACAGGTGACCTGAAATGAAAAGACCATCCTGCTGCATCCTGTTTGTTTTATGCATATAATTGCTTCAGACTTGCAGGCTAACCGTTTTTTTTATATTGAGGAAAATGAAAAAAAAATAGTTTCAAAATAGTTTGTTTTTTTTACTTAAAAAGGAAAAAAACGTTTGTTGTAAAATAAAAAAATATGTGATTTCAAAATAGTTTGTTTTTTTTACTAAAAAAAAAAAGAAAAATTTTGTTTTAAACTTAAAAAAAGAAAAATGTGTGAAAAAATAATAAATAGTTTGTTTCCTTTAAAGATATAGTTTGTTTGACCGAACTACGCAGGTTTGATTCTCGCCATTAGGTGGGATACGTAGGCAACCCTCATCGGGTCCAACCACACCTTTCAAAAATAAAAAAAAATGTGTGTTTAATTTTGTCAATAAAATCAAAGTGATGCCATTTTGAAAAATAGCCGAATGTTCCGAAAGGACGCCGGAAGGTTGTTTTTGCAAAAATAGCCACTTTGAATCATTGTAAATAATTTTTGGGCACAACCTTGAAATATTTCCTCGTGGAAATGTTGAAAGGTCGTAGCCGCAAAATCAAGTTTGGGTTACCACACCTTTCAAAAAAAAAAAAATCAAAAAAATTGTGTGTTTAATTTTTTCAATAAAATCAAAGTGATGCCGTTTTTGAAAATAGCCGAATGTTCCGAAAGGACGCCGGAAGGTTGTTTTTGCAAAAATAGCCACTTTGAGTCATTTTTAATAATCTGCAGGCACAGCCTTGAAATATTCCTTGTGGAAATGTTGCAAGGCCATAGCCGCAAAAAATCAAGTCCGGGTTCACACCCCCTTTGCAAAAATAACCAAAAAATGTCAAATTTTCTATTTTTGTTATAAATAAGTCGGGTGATGCTATTCTTGCTTAAAATAAGCCGGATGTCCCTCAAAAGGACGCCGGAATGCCGTTTTTGCAAGAATAGCCACTTTGAGTCATTTGTAAATAATTTTGGACACAGCCTTGAAATATTCCTTAGCGGAAATGTCGAAAGGTTGTATTCGCGAAAATCAAGTTTTGAGTCATCACTCAACTTTACAAAAATAACCACTTTATCAAATAAGCCATTACATGGCCGGAGTTTTGCTGAAATAGCCACATTTTTGCATTTTAACTTCCTCAGTCTTGTGTTGGCCTGTGTCGGTGCTGAACGATGCCCCATAGGCCTCAGGATAAAATTTTGAATTTGCATCTTCTTACATAAAATTTTGCAAAAAGAGCCACTTTGTCTAAATAAGCCATTACATGGCCAATTTATGAAAAAATAGTTTTGTGTTGGTCTATGATGATGCCGAACGATGCCCCATGAGCCACAGGGGAAAAAAAATTCAAGTTTTATCTTTCTTAAATAAATTTTGCAAAAATAGTCATTTTGTCAAATAAGCCATTATGTGGCCAATTTTGTAGAAATAGTCATAATTGACACCAAAAATATTCTTTTTCTTGTAGAAATTTCCTACACAAGTTTGTAGTTGGAGTCGGCTTCTATAATTTTCATTCAAAGAAAAGAAAAATCAAATAAACATTTCTTTATTTCTTGCATTAATTTGCAAGAACTATGCTCGGTCTGATTCATGCGGGGTCATGATACGTAGGCAATCTCCATAAGATTCGACCACAACTGTATATGGATATATATGGAAAAAAAATGAAAAAAAAAGAAAAAAAACGAAAAAAAAAAGAAAAAGAAAAAAAAAAAAGCAAAAAATATTGATAAGGACTCACTGATTCCATTTCTAACATATTTTGTTTGAAGTGTTAAGAAAATTGAGGTGGTTGGTTTGTGGTGAACCGGAAACACAAGATCCAGGAAAACCTTATTTGATCCAAGACAACGACATCCAGAATATCGCACAGAGTCCTTCACCTGCACGCCATGATGCACACTTTGTGGGAATGTATTGACTAAAAGTGAAAATGTTGAAGCGGATAGTGGCCTTGGTAATTTTGATGTGAAGCTCAGTGGCCAAAATGTCGTGTTTGGTAATTGGGAAGACTCTCCATATATTGGCCAACCAGAGTGGAATTTGGGTGGTTTATTTTGTTGTCATTTCTGTCGTCCAGATTATTTCGGGGTTGTTAATCGGGATATTGTCTTGTAAACCAAACCTTTCTATCATTCTATTTTATCTAGTTTTCTGTGGGTTGTAGTATCTCGTTTAGTGTTGTCTAGGTTTGTTCACAGGGTCTTACCCTAGTTTATTATGTTTGTCGTGTCGTCCGAACCGTTTCACTGTCTAATACAATTATCCGTCTTCCTTTATTTCTAGTAATTTTTCTTTGATTTAAGTCTTTCCTCTTTATAGTCCTTTTTTTTTCTGTCAACTCCAGTGACATGGAATCCACGCATAATTTTGGCCTAATCTTGAAAGTTAATCATGAAGCAATTGGAAGATGATCGGGGCATTTAAAGGAAATAAGAACGGTTTGAGATTATTCGAAGCCCGAGTCATGAGAAACTGGGGCAAGTAAAAGAAAACCGTTAAAGGCAAGCTGGCCAAAATTGACATGGGGTCGTTCATAATAATGAAAATGAGAGTGTTGCCCAACAGTGCTTTGAAGATATGACGAATATTAATTGAGTTGTTTACACTTGGTATGTTTTGAAGATTGGAATGACGAAGGCATTTTGTTCTGCTACCCAAACACTTTATCCTTCGTTAACCCTTTGAGCCTTATTTTAAATTCTTTCATACCCCTCCTTCGGAATTAGTTGCAAAGCAAGAGAAGAAAGGGATAAAGAAAAAAAAGTAAAGAAAAAGAAAACAACAAAAAGAGATAAAGAAAATAAAAAGAAAAATATGTGAAAAAAAGAGAAACTTGAAAAAAGGAATTGGGAACTACGTTTGACCTGATTCCTTAAAGAGGATACGTAGGCGCTTCACAGCTCGGTCATAGTGTAAATAAAGTAATAAAAAATTCCCCAAGTAAAAACTGGGGCAAAGAAAAATTGTGTTGATTATAAATAAATTTAGGTCCGAAGGTTGTAAATTTTGAACCCAAAATTGATTTTGTTTTGAGCCTTCAATACCCTTTCTTTCTAGCCCTATCCAAATCCCACATTACGGTCCAGAAAGACCTTCTGATCAGTCTTCAAAAGATGCCATGTCAGGCGAGTGAGAGAGTCCTATCGAAATATAACACTCTGATTCTCAGCAAAAAAGACTATGATTCCCAGCAGAAAGGAAACACGAGAGAGTCTTAGCAGTGACACCCCAATCCCTAGCTAAAAGTGCTACAAATGATAGAGTCTTACCGGTGAAAACCTTCACAGGCACCATAAGGCGACGAAAGCTGAGAGAAAATCAAAATGAGAGAAGCTTGAAAGTGAAAACCCGTCGGGCACTACAAGTCGAATAAAGGTGATAATCAGATGGAAATCACGAGACAAAAATCGTGAAAGGCGATTAACGACGGAGGATAGGCCATATGTGCATGTCATGACCAGTAGAGTTGGTATCCGCGTTTGATAAGTTTTATAGTGTTTCTTGTTAGAGAGTCAGTTCTCCTCTGTCTTCTATTTGTTGTTTCTTTTTATTTTTCTCTTTTTGTCAAAAACTTCCCCCGTCAAAGTCTGTCTAGTCAAAACATAGTGAGAAATGACTTCAAAACTTACCACCAACTTTCCAATTATTATGCAAGGCAAGGAAATGCCATTGACGGCAGAGAAGTATGGTGCAAAGAAGATTATCAAACTGGGGCAGAAAATTTTCTTCTCAGTTTGAAAATTTTCTGGAAGTCAATACCCACTTGGGGAAGAAGACAAGCCTTAAGGGAAATGGTCTTCGAACCAGTGTCATCCTCAACAGTCTTCAGAAGAGTGAAACACCAATTTTGAGGAAATGAAAATACACCAGCAGTGTTATCTTCAGCAAGTTCCGAGGTGGTCGGACAACACAGAGTGGTAAAGGAAGAAAGGAAATCTCATCCTCAACAAAGTAACCCCCAGCAAGTTGAGAAACACAGAGCGGGGAAGGGATAAATGGAAAAACCCATCCCCAACAAGAATATCATCTCCGGCAAATGAAATTATTCCCCAACAAGTTTTGGGAACCCCGAGCGAGGGAAAGGAGAAAAGGAAAAAAACCACCACATGAGCGGCACAACCGCTCACAATGTTTGAACTAACAATTTTTCTATGATTTGAAACAGGGAAGGAAAGTGCTATTGATAGCAGAAAGTCATGCCACAAGGAAGAACACCAATACTGGGGGAGAAAATTTTCTGCCGTTGTTGAAAATTTTCTCGGAGAAACGAGGAAGGCAATTCAAGATGACATGTCAGGTTTGTCCACCCTCAAATAGGATGTTTCAGGTTTGTCCACCTTCGAACAGGACGTGTCAGGTTTGTCCACCTTCAAATAGGATGTTTCAGGTTTGTCCACCTTCGAACAGGACATCTCGGGTTTGTTCACTTTCATACATTGATATCATGGGAGTATTCGCCCTCGAATAGGATACAATGGGAGTATTCGCCCTCGAATAGGATACAATGGGAGTATTCGCCCTCGAATAGGATACAATGGGAGTATTCGCCCTCGAATAGGATACAATGGGAGTATTCGCCCTCGAATAGGATACAATGGGAGTATTCGCCCTCGAATAGGATACAATGGGAGTATTCGCCCTCGAATAGGATACAATGGGAGTATTCTCCCTCGAATAGGATACAATGGGAGTATTCGCCCTCGAATAGGATACAATGGGAGTATTCGCCCTCGAATAGGATACAATGGGAGTATTCGCCCTCGAATAGGATACAATGGGAGTATTCGCCCTCGAATAGGATACAATGGGAGTATTCGCCCTTGAATAGGATACAATGGGAGTATTCGCCCTCGAATAGGATACAATGGGAGTATTCGCCCTCGAATAGGATACAATGGGAGTATTCGCCCTCGAATAGGATACAAGGGAGTATTCGCCCTCGAATAGGATACAATGGGAGTATTCGCCCTCGAATAGGATACAATGGGAGTATTCGCCCTCGAATAGGATATAATGGGAGTATTCGCCCTCGAATAGAATACGATGGGACTATCCGCCCTCGAATAGGATATTTTACGTTTGTTTTATTTTACATTGTCCTTTGCATATTTCATAAATTACTACCAGAATGCATTTTTTTAATTCAAAAGTTGCTACTAAAAGCAGGCGCCTACCTGTATAACAAAAGGCAAGTCTTCAGTCTTTGCATTGCAAGCCTTGAAACCAGTAACCCACCGTAAAGCAGAAGGTTACAACAAGAGATCCCAGCGCAAATTCCAGCGCATGAATCAAAGGAAATGAGGGAATGAAGGAAAATTTTCCCAGCGTCATTGTCCTCAGCAGGCAAGTAAGCAGTTCTAAAGATATCCCCATCAGTCAGGAGGGAAAGCAACACGACCCAGGAAGAAAGCAATTCCGAAATAAGGAAATTTAGGAGAAATGATGGTTCAAGAGTCGAGGCAGCAAGAATAAAACGGTACAAGAAGCAAAGGAAGGCGATCTAGTTCTGAAGTTGTAGTTGAAGTCAGGGAGCCCGCCTGAAGAATGGAGTGGCGATTTAATTTTGAAGTTATAGTTGAAGTCAGGGAGCCCGCCTGAAGAATGGAGTGGCGATTTATTTTGAAGTAGTAGTTGAAGCCAGGGAGCCCGCCTGAAGAATGGAATGGCGATTTAGTTTTGAAGTTGTAGTTGAAATCGGGGAGCCCGCTCGGAGAATGGAGTGGCGATTTAGTTTTGAAGTTGTAGTTGAAATCGGGGAGCCCGCCGAAGAATGGAGTGGCGATTTATTTTGAAGTTGCGGTTGAAGTCGGGAGCCCGCTCGGAGAATGGAGTGGCGATTTAGTTTTGAAGTAGTAGTTGAAGTCGGGGAGCCCGCCTCTGAAGAATGGAGTGGCGATTTATTTTGGAGTTGTAGTTGAAGTCGGGGAGCCCGCCTCTGAAGAATGGAGTGGCGATTTTATTTTGGAGTTGTAGTTGAAGTCGGGGAGCCCGCCCGAAGAATGGAGTGGCGATTTTATTTTGAAGTTGTAGTTGAAGTCGGGGAGCCCGCCGAAGAATGGAGTGGCGATTTTATTTTGGAGTTGTAGTTGAAGTCGGGGAGCCCGCCCGAAGAATGGAGTGGCGATTTTATTTTGAAGTAGTAGTTGAAGTCGGGGAGCCCGCTTGAAGAATGGAGTGGCGATTTAATTTTGAAATTGTAGTTGAAGTCGGGGAGCCCGCCTGGAGAATGGAGTGGCGATTTATTTTGAAGTTGTAGTGGAAGTCGGGGAGCCCGCTCGAAGAATGGAGTGGCGATTTATTTTGAAGTTGTAGTGGAAGTCGGGGAGCCGCCCGAAGAATGGAGTGGCAATTTAATTTTGAAATTGTAGTTGAAGTCGGGGAGCCCGCTCGAAGAATGGAGTGGCGATTTATTTTGAAGTTGTTTAAGGAAAGCGGCGGAGTGTAACGGAAATCCCCAGCATGAATCAGAAGGAAGGCAACCAGAATGCGAGTCAACAGACCGAGGGGATCAACAGAAGTTTAGTCACAATAAACAAAAAGAAAAAAAAAGAAAAAAGAGGCATGAAGCCAATCCAAAATGCAGAAGTTGATGAAAGATGTGGCATGCTCAAGACATGGCCGAGGTCACAAGCATTGTATACCTGGTCTTGATTCGAAAAGCAGCACCTGCAACTAGCAAGTATCAAGGTTCAAATTTAGAGTCCGCATGAAGCACCAACCAATACTCAAGATCAAGCTTCGGAAGACTTATAGATAGGAATCTTGTAACTAGTAGCTGATAGGCTTAGTTAGTCTTTCTCATGTTTTGATTTTTGATGTAATAGCAGGACCACGGACCGGAACCTCGATGGAACGAAACCTCGACGGAACGACACCTCGACTGGCTCTCCACCTCGGTATACCCCTTCCTCACTCACTTTCGAACTACATGTGGCTTGATTCCTTTATAGCCAAGGATATGTAGGCAGCTCAGATACAAGGGCTCGGTCACATTCCTCTTCTTTTAGTTTAGTCCCTCCGAATAAGGGTCGGGTCAAAAACACTTGTCTAATCGTTCTTTGTCTGAAAACTCTTTGTGTTTTCAGTCAAAGAGAGGCAGCTGTAAACGCGTGATTTTTGACCCTCCCCGAGATTTTCTATATTTTTAGCGTAAAATATTTAGTTTAGTTTTAATATAGCTATTTTAGCTAAATTTGACTCTTTTACTTTATTTTTACCTCAAAATAAAAAATAACAAAATATGGTTTTATTAATGTTTCGTAGTCATTTTAAACTTGAAAAATACAAAAATAGTACTTTATATTTTTTATCTTTTTATAAAAAACAAAAATAATAAAATAGTTTCATTAATATTTTGTAGTTATTTTAAACTTGAAAAATATAAAAATAGTACTTTATATTTTTATCTTTTTATAAAAACGAAAATAATAAAAAATAGTTTCATAAATATTTTGTAGTTATTTTAAACTTGAAAAATATAAAAAAAAATAGTTTTATTTTTATTATAAGTATTATAGTTATTTTGATTACCTAGGATTAATTAAATAATACCATTTTCGGTTCCGGGCGAAGAATAATATTCGGGTTCAAACTACCCGATTTTATAATTTTCGGACCTAGACCGTAATAAACCGAGTCCACTACACTAAGGGGGGACAATACATAATGGATGGGGAATAAGAACAAAGACAAGAAGAAAAGGACAAAGGGATAAAAACAAGAAGAAAAAAACAAAAAAAAAGGCATGGAGCTTATTTTAAACAAAAAATAAATAATAAATAAATAAATAAATAAATAAAAATAATAATAAAATACCATACTCTTCTTCTTTAAAAAGAAGAAGAGAGAACGGATGATTTTGGGGGAAAAAACAAGAAGAAAGAAATGAGGAGGATTTGAAAACAGAAGAGAAAAGAGAAGAAACGAAAAAGAAGAAGAAAACGAAAATTGAAAACAAACAAAGGAGAAAACATTTGAAAACAAACAAAGGAGAAAACATTTGAAAACAAACAAAGGAGAAAACGAAAAAACAAAGAGAGAAAACGGCAAAGAAGAGAAAAAAAAACGCAAAAGAAAGGGAAACAAACGAAAAAAAAACAGAAAGAAAACGAAAGAAAAAAAATTGAAGAAGAAACACGGCAGAAAGAAGAAAAGAGAGACCATTGTTCGGTTATCTCTTCATTTTGATTCAAGTTACAACTTCAGTCGAGGTCGTCGTTTGATTCGAGTTCTGTCCGGAGGGGTCGAGGTTTGAGATCGTCATAAAAGGTTCGTTTTCTCGTTGTGTACGTTGAAAAAATATGCAGAAATAAAGGTGCTGTTCTTTTCCGATATTGTTCTTCTCGCTAATATTTTGGATCGTTTCGTATTTGATTTAGTTTCGTATGGTTCGGACTATTTTTGTAAATATATGATTTTGTTGAACATGCAATGTCGAAGTTAGCTAATGAAAATGACTAATCCTTCATATGCTCGCCAACTAGTTATGCTTCCATTGTTTATGTAATTGTTCACCATAGTCTTGAATTTGCTCACTTAGTTAGCTACTCGTATGTTTACTCGAATTGGTTATAGTTGAGCACGATGTTGTCACATTATGGAAATTGGTTCATTATTCTTTAACCGAACGACGTAATTAGATTAAAGGAATCGGGGGTGCATTTCATGTGACCCGACTCCAATTTTGAACAAGGTTAAATAAAGCGTGTCGTGAACCACAAGTGCATTTCATGTAGTGTGGCTTGCAACATGTTTTAAATAATCTTGAATTAACTCTTAAATAAATATAGCGGAATGTAGTTTGCTTTTAAATTAGAATTAGAGGTATGCCTCGCCTAACAAAATTATACAAATCGCGGGGCCCTCATAAATGTATATGTAAAATTTAGATTTCGAGATGTGCCGTTTCTTAGCGAATTTCCCGGCCTTCTCAAAAATGTAAATAAGTAATCGCTCTAGGCGCGTATTTTAATAATTTTACCTTCTTAAATACGGGTGTGCATTTCATGCGGCCCAAATCCAAATCCCAAAATGTTGAATAAGAATGTGTCGAGGATCCGGGTGCATTTCATGTGACGTGATTCGAAACATATTTTTAGGCAACATTCTCTTTCGTAAATAATAATAATAATAATAAAAGCGGTAAAGGGATATTAATTTGCATTAAGTATATAACTGTAAAAATCAAATAAATAAGCCGAATATGACAGTTAAGCGACCGTGCTAGAACCACGAAATTCGGGAATGCCTAACACCTTCTCCCGGGTTAACAGAATTCCTTATCCGGATTTCTGGTTCGCGGACCGTTAAATAGAGTCAAACCTTTCCTCAATTCGGGTTTCAAACCGGTGACTTGGGACACCATAAATCTCCCAAGTGGCGACTACGAATCTCTTAATAAATGAATCCCGTTTTGATTGTCCTTTACTTGGAAAAACTCCATCGCGCCCTCGCGGGTGCGGTAAAAAGGAGGTGTGACACTAACTATTCAAATTAACACCAAAAAAAGTCTTAACATCAACGGACATTGTACAAACACATCATTGACCATATTGCTATTACAATACCACTTGTCCATAATTACATTTGAAAGAGCAAAAAATGTTCATGAAATTATGCACCGCGTCAAATGTATCGTGTTACAAAGGGGACTGTCCGGGACTTGTTGCGCTAATAACATCCTTAACATATAGCCAATCCCTTTCCTGGGGCAACAAGCACTGCTATTTGAATTCAAAATTGAGACGACGCCTTGCAAGTGCCCATATGCAGGATTTCAGTAGTTGATCAAAAGTATGCTTCAGTCCCTAATTCAAATGCCAACTCCATTCCAAGGATAAATTCAGGGCCAACTTTTAAGCTGCTGTAGGATAAATAGTAATCTGCGAACAATTTTGGCAAGAAAGAAAATCGAACAGGACTTGGAGTCGAATGCATATTGGGTATTACTGAAGAGAACACCCAGAAGGTGAATTCAGTTGTTATCTTCGAGCTTTGCTAGTCGAGTGTAAATATATTGCTACTGAAACAACGCTGCAAAGAAGCATAAAATCCCTATTCAGTTATGTGCCTTGTCGAATTTGTGGAATTTTCCCCAATGATTAAAAGAAAGCAGTAAAACAACCTTCACACTTTTTTTAATAAGGTAAAGTAAAATAAATCTTCATACTTACGTGGAACCAAGGAAAAAGGCAAGGGAAAGGTGAAATCCAAATAGAAATACAGAAACAACTGCAGTCAGTAGCATTGCAACTGAAGTTGAATAGACCTGCAAACAAGTACAAGCTATATTAAAATGGTATCCTGTAAGCTCTCAGGTTCATAGGCAGATTGTGTGTGCAAGAGACTAAAACTTCCATCCTTCCTTTGTGCAACTGATTATCCTATATCTGCATATGATAAATGACCACCACTCTTGGAAGACAAATCAAACAGGCCTTGGGAGCAGCAGTAGGCGAAAGGATGGCTATACCCCCTCAAAAGCACGCCAACTTAAAGCAAAAGAAGATGAAGAGCAAGTCTCATTGTCAACCGCAACATAGTCATTTCTATAATCTAAAGATGTGTGGACGTGAGTACATCCTAGAACTTCATAAGAGGAATCTAAGAGGCTCTCTTAAATGGTAGCTAAACTTCATATCTGATCCAACCAATGTTTTAGCACTCCTAAAATTCGTTGCCTAACCACTGTCCTAAATTTCTGAAGATATCTTAAATATTTTGGAATGTCTGTTTTCTCTGTAATTACAGATCAAGCAATAAGTTAACAGCTTCGTATACATCATTTCTAGAGTGGAATCTCAGCCCAGTTTTCCTTCATTGCTTTTCTCTTCAATTAAAAAACAACATAGCCTAGGAAAAGATAAAGCATGTCAGATACTGTGCTCGCAACATAGATATCAAGGTTATTCTCGTGCGTACAATACTTTGCACCAGATTGATGAACCCATCTAACACAAACAAATGCAGATGCACAACCAGATAGAATGTAGAATATAATCCCTACCTTCACAATATTATCTGCATACTTCATCACCATTGATACTGCAATACCACTGCGGAGACAAATCTTGGTCAGTAAACAACAGAAAGACCGCTGATCCATGATGCAATAAATCCAATTTATAACAGTTGAATGACAAAATGTTAAATCAAAAACCACAGGCAAAAGAAAAACGGAATTATGCAGCAGATACAAAACTTACACCCGAAGTTACTCTATCTACATAACCTGATGAACTAAATAGGAGGGGCAGTTAAAAGTTTTCAGTATATAGGCAATTCATGCTGAATGGTTAACTAGGATTGCAGATGAACACAATGAGGGGTGAGTGTGCATAATATAACTAATTAGAATGGCAGCACATTGAGCAAATACAGCAAACAAACAATTTAAGAAAAAACGCAACATGGCAGCTTCTACCTAGTGGAACTGTCTCTTACCTAGTGGGTAGTATCTTTAATGTCAATTAACTCAACCAACACGATAGTTCCTTAATGCTTATCAAGAGAACAACTTAAACAACTCAATTAAGCAACTGCAACGCATTGAGAATTCCAAATAAGTAGAGGCCTCAGTAACATGAATTAGCTAGCACAAGAAAAGAGTACTTCCCAATGAATCCATAATCTTAAAATGTATAAACCACCACTACAAAGGTTTAGGGAAATCTAACCTTAGTGCGTGGTTAAGAATCATGAGAACCGTAATCAACGAATATCCATGGAAGAACCCACTGCAGAAGATAAGGTCAAATTGTAAAACTTTTGATAGATCACAAAATATAAAACCCAAAATGATGTGATACTAGTCCTTTCAAGAAGATCTATTGTCTGTGGTCGCTGAAACTGTGATGTGCTAGACCTATATAAAGGGAGGACCTCCTTAAATCAATTTGTGAAAGAAAGGAGTGATATCAACTTACTCATTCATGACTGCGTCAAAATCTTGAGTCATTATTGCAAAAGCATTGAAGATCATCCCAAAGACATACAACCAGAAGTTCTGAACATTAATATTTCTTGAAGGTCGCTTCTTAATTATAGCCTGCAACGTTAAAACAAAACTTATGCGTATCTGAGTCTAGTTTACTTTAACATTACGATAAACATTTTTCCATTATGCTGACGAAGCCTAAGATGGCAATATAAACACTTAAGCAAACAGGCATAACTATAGTGAGAAAAATTAGTCAGAAGCAGTTCTGAGGTCATTTAAATTGCACACCTTTAAACTACTAATCTAATAATACATATCTGAAAAGATGTACCTCTGTGTAAACTCCTGCAAAACCACTCAAAAGGGCCATTACCTGAAATCAAACAAAGAGGCAATTCAACCATCAGAAGAATTTGCTTTATCCTTAATGTTATACAGTCCCTGGAATATCTGCAACTTACAATAGCCATAACCCAACCTTGCAAAGGAGCCTGAAGGACATGATCAGAGCTGTACAGAAAGAATCATTCATTAGAGAAATCCATCGAACTATTTTCATTTTCTCCATTCATATAGAATCAACAGAATAAAGCAGTAACCATGATTCTCATCTTTTATCATCCAGGCTGAAACAAAAATCTATACAGCTATCCATACATATAAGCAGTCGGAGATAAGATGCGGAAACTACTATAGTTAACCTCACCTAGGATTAAGTTGTGCAGTGGTGCACCCAGCACACAGTAGAATGAAAGCAGCCCACTGAATCTCCGTTAACCTGAAAGTCAATCTTGCTTTGAGTGTGAAATAGATAGAAGATCAAAATAGGTAAACAATTAGGAGCACATTCTTAAAATACTATCCAGAAAGATGACAGAGTATGGTATATCCTCAGTCATCTTGAAAAAACACATATGTTACCAGCTTCCTATAGTCATATCTGTCTTTTAGATTTTTTTTGTAAGAAAAGCTTTTCCCTTGAAGAATACCTTTTGTGGAACCTTTTTCCTTTTTTACAGTTTTGAATACATACAATATTCTTGATGACCAATGCATCTACCTTTGTGTACTTGTCCATGGTTTCATTGCATGAATAGAATTCAAACTTCGTAGAAGGAGTTAATCCACCGAACAGAAAACAGTGCAGGACAATCTTGCAGTACAAGGTTTCAGGATAATTATATATAGCCCCTGCTCCTTATATTTTAGAAACTATAAAGGCTACTAAGATTCAACTCAAATTCTAGACACGGCGCAACAAAGTGCCATGGGCTTAATGGAGTGGTAACTGGTAACTGCTCATTCGTTGACCAATCAAAGTGAAACTAAGGGGATACATAGCCACCCTATTCCATCCTTAAAACAAAATAGATGCACACCATATACATGCAAACATAGAAAACTTTTTACTCTCCTATGTGGTGTGTTTTCCAATATGGCAATACCACAACCTTAATGAGTGAAAGGACTTACTTCCTTTTAAGAATAATTTGATACAATATGCCAGTGCTGATAATGTTCAAGTTCTTCAGTATCTGATATCCAGGAGCATCCACGTACGCAAAAATGTAATACTGCAAAGACCCGTGCAATTTCGATCAACAATATGTGAATAGATATGAGATAAAAGAAATAATCAAGTTTGGGAGTTAAAAAGAAGATGTAACCAAAAAGAAAGATAAACCTGCCTGAAGTAAATTCTTGACAAGGTAAAGTGCAGCGGGAATGGGATACACTTTAACTTCATCCCACGTAGTGCTCAACCTAAAAACAACACAAGATTAATAGAGTACGAGACAAAAGAACTAGCCTATTTATAACAGAAAACAAACCTTAGTATCCGAATCTTATACAACAGACAAGTTAAATAAAAATGCTTGATGATCTGCAGTCTTAATCCACCAAGGAAATTTTCCAAAGGAGATAACTCATTTTGTCATTCATTAGTCATAATTTGACATACATATTACAGTGATGAAAAATTTAAAAGCTAATAGTAAATGGTCTAATGAAACCAAAGCTAATTCATATACATAGGAAAAATCAAACAGTAAGATGGAATAAACACCAAAAGTTTGGATCTAAATTCTCTGCTTAACAACACCAACTACTATCCAGTATAGTCCCACAAGGTGGGGTCTGGGGAGGGTAATATGTCAGGCCTTACCCCTACCCAAAAGGGTAGAGAGGCTGTTTCCAATCGACTCTCGGCTTAGAGAAGGAAAGGTAAAGCAACACAAAAACAAAAACAAAAGAGCATTAGTAATTCCGGTAGAAATCGCGTAAATAGTTTTCTAAACATAAGAATTATACATAAAATGGCATGCAATAATATCAAACAGTAGCTACCATAAATAACTACCATAAGGGGACACAATCCAATGCACGAATCATCTATGAGTCGCTCTGACTAGCCTCATCCAACCCCGGGAAAGGAGTACGAAAAATTCTAGAAGCCCCTATCCTACAATCCTGATACTAGACCTCCAGACTTTTTTATCAAGGGCCATGTCCTCGAAAATCCGCAATCTAGCCATGTCCTGCCTAATCACCTCTCCCCAATACCTCTTGGGCCTCCCTCTGCCTCGACTCACGCCAACCATCGACAACTGCTCACAACTCATCATCGGGGCATCGGGACTTCTCCTCCGCACATGCCCGAACCACCTGAGCCTCGCTTCCCGCAGCTTCTCATCCATTGGAGCCACTCCCACCTTCTTCCCGAATAACTTCATTCTTAACCCTATCCAACCTGGTGAGCCCGCACATCCACCTGAGCATCCTCATCTCCGTGACCTTCATTCTTTGAACATGAGAGTTCTTCACCGGCCAGCATTCCGCCCCATACAACATGGCAGGTCTAACCACAGCTCTATAAAAAATTTCCTTGAGTTTCAGCGGCACTTTCTTGTAACACAGGACTCCTGATGCAAGCCTTCACTTCGACCATCCCGCTCTTATACGATGAGTAACATCCTCTCAATCTCTCCGTCCCCCTGAATCACCGACCCAAGATATCTGAAACTGTCCCTCTTGGTGATGACCTGAGATCCAATTTTCACGTCCCTGCCTACTCCGCTCGGCTCGGCGCTAAACTTGCATTCCAGGTATTCAGTCTTAGATCTGCTTATTTTGAAACCCTTAAACTCGAGATTTTGTCTCCAAACCTCTAGCCTCTCACTCACACCGACCCTCGTCTCGTCTATCAATACAACGTCATCAGCAAATAGCATGCACCAAGGCACATCCCCTGAATATGTCGGATTATAGCATCCATCGCCAAGGCAAACAAGAGAGGACTGAGCGTCGATCCTTGATGGAGCCACATAACCACCGGGAAATGGTATGAGTCATCACCCACCGTCCTAACCCTAGTCTTAGCTCCATCGTACATGTCCTTGATTACTCTGATATAGGCTTCCGGCACGCTCTTCGCCTCCAGGCACCTCCATAGTACCTCTCTTGGGACCTTGTCATTCACCTTCTCCAAGTCGATAAACACCATGTGCAGGTCCTTTTTCTTATCCCTGAATTGTTCCACTAATCTCCTCACAAGGTAGATAGCTTCTGTAGTGGAGCGACCCGGCATGAAACCGAATTGGTTCACCGATATAGTCTCATCTCCCTCACCCTCGCCTCGATTACCCGCTCCCAGACCTTCATGGTGTGACTTATTAATTTGATACCCCTATAGTTGTTGCAACACTGGATATCCCCTTTGTTCTCGTACAAGGGCACCACCGTACACCACCTCCACTCCTCCGGCATCCTTTTGGTCCTATAGATCGTATTGAACAACCTAGAGAGCCACTCCACTCCTGACCTACCCATGCATTTCCAGAACTCCACCGGGATCTCGTCAGGCTCGGTTGCTCGGCCCCTACTCATCCTTCGCAAAGCCCTCATGACCTCCTCCACCCTAAATTCTCTGCTTAAGTTAACCAACTACCCCTAAGATCTTACAAGGTAGGATATCCAACTAAATGTGCTAATATGTGAAAATGCATTTTTCACTACAGCCAAGGGTTCAAATCGCAGCAAAGACAGAAAACACCATTTTTTTTTCATCCGCCTAAGCATGGTAGGCAGAGTGCCTTGATACCTATGTTGTACCTGGTGGAAGTGGAATAGTCGAGGTTTCACAAGTTGACTCGGACACTACCTTATTTTTATTTTTTTGAAAAGGTAATATGTTTGTATTGATTATAAAAGTGGTTACACAAAATTGTGTAACCATCTGATAATTACAATGAGAAAACCAGAAAAGAGGCCTAAAACTCTATAAGACTCACAATTGGTCTAAAACATCAAAAATTAATTCACTCTCTTCTAGGTATTCCCGTTTACACCAAAAATAAAAAAGCATTAAACATCTCATCTTCAGTTTTTGTATTGAACTATGGTTGTCCTCAAAACATCTTTGATTCCTTTCTTTCCATACTGTCCACCATATACAAGCCGGGACAATCTTCCATCTCCCCTTCTGGCGGGAGTGTTCCCTGTCTCTTTTCCAACTGGTAAGGACTTCCTTGATTCTCCATGACATGACCCATCGGATCCCCCTCATGTTGATGAAAATCTTCCACAGTTGATCAGTAACACTGCATTGCAAAAAGGGATGGTTAATTGTCTTCTCCTGAGCTTCACATAGGTGGCATCACTTGTGTCAGGACCGCTTCTCTTACTAATAACCAAGTAAAACATGCAACTTCGTAAGGAATTCTTATTTTCCGGATCATCTTCCATGGCCACCATCCACTCTGATTGTTAGACTGGTTGAATACTTTGTAGGCAGATCTTACAGAATACTTGCCCTTTTTCCCCCTTGCCAAAGCACCTTATCTTCCGAGTTAGAGGTCCCTTTGAATTGTCTAAAGTGTTATAAAATTCTGACATCCTTTGGATTTCCCAATCATTTCGGAGTTGTCTGATAGTGAGATTCCACCCTTGACCTGTCCACAATTCTCCAACATATGAAATTTATTGTTGATTGAGGTTGTAAATGTCTGGAAATAGTTGCTTCAAGGTTCTTTATCCAAGCCATTTGTCTTCCCAAAAAGAAATATTCATACCATTGCCCACTTTAAGACTAGACTTATTACAGAGTTTCGGCCATTGGTTCCTGATGGATCTAACCTCATAAAGAGTGCTTATAGGTTTGGTTGTCCAGTTGCCTTCCTTCCCATGCCTTACCTCCATTATATTTTACCACAACGATTGTCTTGTTGTGGCAAACCTCCATAGCCACTTCATTATCAGACTTTGGTTTTGAATCTTCAAGTTCATAATCCCCATACCCCCTTCTTTTTTGCTTGTTGTGAGAACATCCCATCTGACTAGGTGAATATTGCTCTTCTCAATGGCTCCTTGTCAGAGGAAGTATCTTCTCGGTGACTCTTTTTGCTACACTTACAGGCATAGGAAAAAGGGACATCATATAAGTTGGCATAGCAGGAGTACACTGTTGACTAGTGTAAGTCTCCCTCCGGTGATAAATATTGGCTTTTCCAATTGACTAACTTCTTTTCACACTTCCCAATTACACCATTCCAAATCCCTTCAGATTTGCTTTTTGCTCCAAGAGGCATTCCAAGATAAACTATTGACAGTGATCCTACTCTCTCTCCCAGAATATTCGATAAGCTATGAATCTCCATTACCTCATTAACTGGATAGATGAAACTCTTATTCTAGTTAATATGTAATCCAGAAATAACTTTTAAAAATATGAATATCACTCTCAAAAGAAGCACCTAATCTCTATCAGCATCACAAAACACCGGTGTTCGTCCGCATGTTGCATGTGGGAGACTTCCATTGGCTCTAGAACTCTTGAATTCACCATGAAGCCCTTGATCCTATCGTTGACTTTGGCAGATATAAACATACTATTTAAACCTTCCATTGCCAAAATGAATAGAAAGGGATATAGGGTCTCCCTTCCTCAAACCTCTCTATGAAGAAAAAAATCCAACATCTGACCCACTTATTAGAATTAAGTGATCCATCTCTCACCAAAGCCCATCTTCAGTTAGATTCCCAGCAGGAACTCCCAATTCAGATGGTCATAAGCCTTTTTTATGTCTAGCTTACACAAAATAGCTCCCAGCAGGAACTCCCAATTCAGATGGTCATAAGCCTTTTTTATGTCTAGCTTACACAAAATGGTTGGTTCTTTGCTCTTCCTTCTAACCAATGTTGTCAAAGACGCGCTTAAAGCGCGCTTAAGCCCTGAAGCGAGGCTCAAAACATGTTGAGCGCTTCGCCTCGCTTTGTGGGCGCTTTAGTGTCTCATCAAGGCTCTAGGGCATACTTTTCCTTTCTAATGAGTGAAATCCTAAAAAAAAAGCTACATTGAACAATTGAATTTCACTATATTGTAAAAAAAAATCAATTTCTTTGTCCATATACTTGTTATTCATACTTATAATTATTAGTCTTGGACTACATATACATATTTTTATTTTTTCTTCAGTTGCACCTTTTTTCATTAAATCCCACGCTTTATTTGCCCTTTGCACTTAAAGCCCCAACAGACCTTAGAGCTTTTTTGCGCTTTTCGCCTTTGATAATACTGCTTCTAACATCAAGACACTCATTTGCAATTAGGACAGCATCTATGATTTGCCTTCCTTTGATAAAGGCCAACTGTTAGGTGTCCACCAATTTTTCAATGACTTTTTCGAGTCTTTCTGCCAGTATCTTTGATACTATTTTGTAGAGCTACCTATCAAGCTAATAGGTCTAAAATCTTTTAATTATTTGGCTCCCACTTTCTTTAGAATCAAAGCCATCAAGGTTGCATGAAAGCTCTTTTCAAAGGTCCCATTTACATAAACATTTTGTACATCAGCAATCATATGTGAGACTATCACTTCCCAGCATTGGGTGTAGAAGACCATGGTATAACCATCTGGACCTGGGGCTTTGTCCCCTACTCATGTTTTAACACTATCTCATACTTCCTGTGGTTCAAATGGACTCAGTAGCATCTGGTTATCTTCTGCATTGATGGTGGGGCAATCCCGGTTGCACTGTGGTCGCCATTCCTCAGCCTCTGTGTAAAAGTGTTGGTAAAAGGCAACTATCTCTCTCTAAATATCTGCAGGGTTCTCCACTGTTTCTCCATTCACTTGTAACTTGTCAATATTGTTGTACCTTTTGTGGGCATTGGCATTTCTGTGAAAAAACTTGGTATTTTTGTCCCTTTTTACAACCAAACTGCTCTGGACCTTTGCCTCCATGCTATCTCTTCCTTCCTGGCATTTTCCACAAACTCTATCAATAAGGTAGCTTTTTTGAATTTCTCTTCATCATCCAGAGTCCTCAATTCTTGTGTCTCTTCCAATTCAGCTAGTTGATCCAGCAAATTCAGGTTGGCTTGAGTTGATTTGCTCTACTCTTTGAGTTTCCCCTTCACAGGAGAAAGACTCCCACCACACTTTTAATTCTTTCATTGAAACCTTGAGTCAACAGCCACCAATTTTCAAACTTGAAATAGGACTTAACTGGTTCCAGTTCCCACTTTGAAGTAACAGAGTAGAATAGTCTGATGTAACTCTGTGTAGGATTGACTAGTTAATTTTTCTAAACCCTACATCCCATTCTTCAGATACTAGGAATCTGTCCTAGCAGCAATGTTGTGATGACCCCTTTCTTCCAAGTGAACCTCCCTCCCAGTAATTGTAAGTCTACTAACCCCATATCATTGATGAATTCTGAAAAATCTAACATTGACCTGGTGAACCTGTTGCAGTTCTTCTTCTCTGGCGAACCCTACTATGCTTCAGCCCAAAAAAGTTGGGATTGCTACCGTATGCCAAGCAAACTAACTTTGGTATGTAAGCGGAGAAGGATAAAGGGGCGGGCTCATCATCCCCGAGTTATGAAGGCTGCGGGTGGCACCAAAGGAGAAAGATTTCTTGATCATAAAAAAAAGGGATCGCCTATATGAATACTCACTGACCATGTTTCTCCATTTAAATTCATTTCAAGTAACTATACACAAAATAAAAATAAAAACTTTGTTTTGCTAAAACAGAGTTCTCCTGTTCCTAAATCTATACATGCACTGCTCAAGTAGAATTTCTTTTTTTTTTATTTGCATCGGTTGTCCGAGTCTCTAAGAGCCCCGACTAATTCAGGGGGTGCACAAACTCTGGGCAAGGAGTTTCCGGAAGTGTACCATGGTTAATTCAAGTTTCCGATGGCTCTCAAAAATTGCTTGCACCCAGTGGGTTTCGAACTTGAGACACCCAGTGCTCAAGTATAATTTTATAACACAAATAGCAAAAAATAAAAATAAAAGGCAAAAATTAGCAATTCCAGCTTCGTATCCCAGGAAAAGGAAATTTAACAACAAAAATAGTGTTGAAAACCTGTTATCATCAGTAATGCCGTCCTTTCTCCAGATTCTTACCAATGCCGCAAGAGACAATGCACATTTCAATGCCTCTACCTAATTACATAGAAGCTTTAAGTCAAATTACACAACAAAAGTAACAATTGAGCAATTGTTTACTACTATATAAACTCGAAACAACACTAAAAATCAGCAAAATACTGTTCTGCCATTTCACTAACCAGAAAATTAGCAGTTGTTACGCTGTACTCATACTTTCCAGCTCTCTTCGACCACACAATGAGTATCGATTGTGAACTCGTGAGAACCGTCAGAATTAGTGTTACAGCTGACCTACAAACAAACAAAACATGAGCAATTATTCTCGTTATTTAATAAGGATCAGTTCGCAGTTTTTTTAAGCTGAAATGAGGATGAAAGAGAGTAAAAACCTTCGGCTTTTCTGTTTGAGGCCATTAATCTCCGGCATTACTCCGATCGCGGCCATGATTTGTGCTTCTGATGATGATTTTCCGATCTCGAATTTTTAGGATTTCATCAGGAGATTCGTTGAGCGCGTTAGGGAAGTGTGATGATGAAGCTTCCGAATCACAGTTAGCTCGGAGATTGCAGATTCAGTCGCTGATTGTGTGAAGAAGTGGAAGGGTTATTGGGCTTGGACGACTCTATTGGATTGGGCTTTGAAAATGGGTGATTTGCACAAATAGGACACGTCGATACTACTATTAATTTTTTGCCCCCGCTTGCCACATGGGCATAACTTCAAATTTTATAAGTACTGTCCCTCAACTACCCCGCGGATAACAATTCTTACTTAGGAGTCGTTTGGTTGGAATATGAGTTATATCGGTATAAGTTATATCGGTATAAATTATAATGGGATAAATTATGCTTAAATTAGTTGTGCTGGGATTGTTGTTACTCATTGTTTGGTATGTTGTATTAAGAATGACAATTGAATAATTTCTAAGAGGAAGCTATAAGTTATACCAATGCTAATTACCTCACCTTTTATGAGGTATAAGTTATCCAAGTATTAAAATTAACACCGGACAACTTACACCTGATTTGCTAACCAAATAAAGTATTAAGGTGATATTAAATTCGTATACCACCCTTACACCTTCTTATACCTCATACCAAACGACCCCTTAATGTTTGCCCATGAAACAAGTGGAAGTTAAAATCAACATGATATATTTTCAAGGTTATTGAGCGTAATTTCTTTTATTTTTACAGGCGTGCTAGAATTATTTTTGGCCTATCTACAAGTTTTTTCTTTTCGTAATTATTGTCTCTCTTTCTTTTTTATTGTGGTTCTAAAACTTAATCGGGATTGTTAGGGGCGATTCGCAACCATACTCTATATTTATATCACCTTTTAACTTATATCCTATTTTTAAAAACTATTGATTTCGTAACCAACTAACAAAAAAATCCATAATAATATGATCATTATACCACTTACAAAACATATAAAAGATGCATCAAGTATACCCATATTCAAATTCCACAGCCGTATCTCCTCCATCACTCAGTCTCTCCTAAGATTGCGTATCGCAAACCAGATTTGAACCAGATTCAAATTCCAAATTCCAAATTACAAAATATATTGTAAGTGTTCAAATTCATTCTAATTAATTGATTGAAGTTGTTTGGCGAACTTCATTGATATGTTGAATTTGTATTCTAAATTTGTTTGACGTTCGATTCTAACATTCTAATCCGACAAATATGTTGAATTTTTTTGGTTTATTTTCTAAAAAAATGAAGTTATTTAGTTCATATCTAAAAAATTCAGCAAAACGAGTTATATGACTGTTATCATTGTTTATATTTGCTAAACAAGTTGAAATTATTTAGTTCATATTTAAAACGAGCTGAAGTTTTCATCTTACACTATTTTAATATTAAACATAAATTAAAATTTCATATTGCAAAAAAACTTAAGCATTAGTTGCTGGAGATTTTTACGTAATCATTAAGAACTTCATCAATATGAGTTGAAGTTTTCCTCCTACACTAGGGTAAAAGAAAACTTAAATTAAAATTACATATCGCACAAAAAATTTCAGCATAGGTGCTGAAGTTTTTTAGTTAATATTTAAAAACTTCAGCTGGAAGAGCTGAAGTTTTCCTATTACACTTGGTAAAAAAACGAATCATAAATCAAAATTATATATTGCACAAAAAACTTCAGCATAGGTGCTGAAGTTTTTCAATTAATCTTTAAAAACTTAAGCAAGAAGAGCCCAAGTTAATCATTTCCTCTACTATTTTTCGATTTTCAATAAAATTAGTATTCAAAAAATGCAAAAGAAACTTATAACAAAACCTGAATATTTTATTAAACATTAAAAAGGATAATTTAAATTACATAAATAAATAAAAAACTAATCGTCCATATCATCATCATCATCATCATCGTCGTCGTCGTTGTCGTCGTCGTCATCACTACTAGATGGACGAGCATCTTCATCAGCAAAATTATCAAATCTTGCATACATCATAAGCGTATCAAGCTTGTTATTGATTTCTTCTAGGTACATGTCGTACTTGTCTATGAGCTCATCCAGTTTTACCTCAAAAGCCTCTATAATATCTTGCTTGATTTCTTTCACTATTTGCCTCATGACAGCATCCATTTTATTTTTTTGGGTATTTTATGTCTGCTAAAATATATGTGTTTGAGTGAATAAACTCACAAAGTATAGCGTGTTTATATGGGGGGACCAATTTTTGCATGGTATATCAAAAGGCAAAGAGAAATTTTAAACGTTGTCTAAAGAAAAGTGTGCATGGATGTAATAGGAATATAATTATTACACTAACATACCCCCAACACAATATAATTACTAATTTAATTGTGCTTGTTATGTTTACTCTTGTATACTATGCGATTAATGTTGAAACATGCTCAAGTTTGTTGAATTCATGTTCTAAAACTTCAGCCCAATGTGTTGTATTTATTTTGTTCATTTCTAAAAGCTTCAGCACTTGATAAGCTAAAGTTTTTCTCCTGGACTCGGTAGTTTTTATCGTAAAGCTGTGATGACCCGGTATGTCATCAAGTGAGTTACCGTCCAGTTTTCCCCATTATATATTTGTTCATGTTTCAATATATGTATTTGGTGAATTTGAGTCAATTCGGATCACGTTTGGTAGGAAATGAGATAAATAGCCTCTTTGATGAAGGAATAGTTTGGAAAAGTCAAACAGGCGTTGACTTGTGAGTTAGAGGACTCGGAATCGAATTGTAATGGTTCGGTTAGCTTTGGGGGATGATTTTTGACTTAGGAGAGTGATCAAAATCGAATTTGGAGGTCCGGTGTAGAAATAGGCTTGAATTGGCAAAGTTGGAATTTTGGCGAATTCCGATCGATAGGTGAGATTTTGATCCGGGAATCGGAATGGAATTCCGATAGTTGTAGTAGCTTCGTTAGGTGATTTTGGATATTTCTGCAAATCTTTAGGTCATCCAGACATCGTTTGGTCAGGTTTTTGATTGGATGTTGGTTTTTTGAAGCTATAGTTAAAACTTAGGCTTGAATCAGCTTGATTTGATCATTTTTTGTTTAAGAATGTGTTTTTATGATTGGAACAAGTTCGTATCGTGTTTTGGAGTAGGTTGGTGGTTTTCGTTGAGGTCCCGGGGGTCTCGAGGTGAATCCGGGGGTCCAAACGGATCATTTTTGGCATGTTAAGGGTTCAGATTTCTGTTGGTATGTGTTGCAAACATTTGTTCTATGCGATCGCGGGGTATCAGTTGCGATCGCATAGAGGATCTGGAGAGGCCTTGATGGTTATTCAATGCAATTGCGGTTAAACTGTGCGATCGCATAGTTACAAATTCTGAAGCAGTGCGATCGTATATGGTAGTTGTGCGATCACATAGGGCATTTTGGGAGCTTGGAAATTTTTTATACGCGATCGTATGGGCTTGAGTGTGATCGCATAAGAGAAAATTTTGAGGATTTAAATTTGTGCTATGCGATCGCAATAGCAGGGCTGCGATCGCATAGAGTATTAACTGGGCGTCAGAAGGGTTTTTAATATCATTTCATCCGTTGCCCATCTCCACTTTTCCTCCATTTTGGCACACCTTGGGAGCTTGTTGGTAGAATTTGAAGGGGATTTCATCGCAAAGTGATTGGAGGTGAGTTTCGTAGTCTTAATACGTCAGTTTATCAAAGAATCTTTCATTAATTCTCTAAATTTGGGCATAAATTGAGGAAGTTAGGGCTTGAAAATTTGCTATGTAAAATCGTGATTTGGTGGCTCATTTGAACTCTGATTTTGATAAATTTTATATGCACGGACTTGTGGCTAGATGAGGATTTCGAAAATATGAATTTCGTAATTTTTTTAGAAGCAGGACCGGGGCTCGGGTTTTGGCAACTTCATGTTTTTTGGTATTTTTCGAGTCATTTCGATAGAATTATGTTCCATTAGCCTATTTTGATGTATTCTTATTGGTTTTGATCAGATTTGGCACTCGAGGAAGTTGATTTGCGAGGAAAGCACAAGGCGGGCTAGGATTTTGGTCGGTTCGAGGTGAGTGGTACTCATGAATGATATACTAAGGGTTTGAAACCCCGTATTTGCACTATATAGTGCTATGTTGAGATGAAACACCCATCGTGTGATGAGCGTGGTGATATTGTGACTAGGGATTCAGACTTAGTCCATCCCGATCGATGGTTTACTGTACTTATTATCTGAGATTGAGCTTATATCCGTATATTTGGGCTAGTTGCCATGTTTGGGGCCTTGTGTTGATTTGTAGAAACTTAGGGAAGCCTGTGGAGCTAAATGACCCCTATACTTGTTGAACACATACTCTCAGTCGTACTCTTAGTTGTATAGCATAGCATGAACTGGTACTAGAAATGTACTCTAAGCGAGAATACCTAGGGTTGAATACCATGTTCTAGCTGAGTAGGCCTGAGAGGCCAAGTCTATATTGACTGAGAGGGGTTGAGGACCCATGGTGAGGTATTGATATATATACTAGATTGGGATGCACGCCGCAACAGTGTATACATATACATGTATTGGATCGGACTGCACGCTGCGGTATTATATATATGAATCGAACTGCACGCCGCAGTGTTATATATATATGGATCGGACTGCACGCCACAGTATTATAGCACTTGGGCTGAAGGAGCCCTCCGGAGTCTACACACACCCCTAGTGAGCGCAGTTATTATTATATTGGATCGGGCTGCATGCCGCAGCATTATATCTATTATATTGGATCGGGCTGCACGCCGCAGCACTATATATATTATATTGGATCGGGCTGCATGCCGCAGCAATATTAGTAAGGATCGAGCTGCGTGCAGCATAGTTGGATAATTATGAGACAGTAGTAGACTGATACTGGACTTTCCTCCTCAGAGATATTCTTACATGTACTGTTACTCTTAGAACTGCTTAGTGTTCTTACAGGTTTTCTTATCTTTAGATATTATTTATTGCTACTACTCACCGAGTTGGAATTACTCACTCTACTTCCTGCAGGGATTCATGAGGGCAGTTGATTTATATTGCTATTGTTTGAGCTTACTACGGAGTCATCGAGGTAGCTGCTGGCGTCTGTAGGACCCGATATCTCCTTCCATTATCTTTTGTTTGTCTGTTTAGACTTGGATGTATAAGATATTACTCAGATGTTTAGAGGCTCAGACTTGTGACACGAGATCTTGTTGGGCTGTTATTTCAGTTATTTTGATTTCCGCACTCATATTATATTTATGAAAATAGGATATTTTACCTAAATTGGAATATTTTTTTATAATAATTGGATTGGTTAACAGGTAATGGTCGGACTTGCCTAGAAATGTGTTGGGCAGCTCACCTCAGCATAGGGGTCAACCTTCATCTTCTAGTCCAGTTTCTTCAGCACCCCCACCAGCTAGGGGTGAGGGTCAGGAAGCTAGGGGTCGCCCCAGGGGCGCAGGTCGATCAGGTGGTAGTCATGCTCACTTTTATGCTCTTTAAGGCAGGACAAATGCTCTTGCTTCAGATGCTATCATTACATGTATTATTTCAGTCTGTCATAGGGATGCCTCAATCTTATTTGATCTCGGTTCCACCTATTTTTATGTGTCCTCATATTTTTCCCATCATTTGGGTACGACCTGAGGGTGTCTTGCTTTACATGTTCATGTATCTACCCCTGTGGGCGATACTATTGTTGTAGACCATGTGTATCGGTCGTGTTTGGTGACTATTGGGGGTCTAGAGACCTGAGTTGATCTATTCCTATTGAGCATGGTAGATTTTGATGTTATTTTGGGCATGGACTGGTTATCTCCATGTCATGTTATTTTGGACTGTCATGCTAAGACAGTCACTCTAGCTATACCGGGTGTTCCGAGGACCGAGTGGCATGGTGTGATTGACTATGTTCCTAGCAAGGTAATTTCATTCTTAAAGGCCCAGCGTATGGTTGGGAAGATGTGCCTTTCCCATTTGGCATTGGTGAGGGATGTAGGAGCCGAGACTCCTAACATTAATTCTGTCCCAATTGTAAAAGAGTTTCCTGATGTTTTCCCTGCAAACCTATCAGGCATGCTACCGGACATGGACATTGATTTTGGTATTGACCTAGTGTCGGGCACTCAGCCCATTTCCATCCTTTCGTATCGTATGGCGCCAGCAGAGTTGAAGGAATTGAAGGATCATCTTCAGAAACTCCTAGATAAAAGGGGTTCATTCGGCCTAGTATGTCACCATGGGGTGCACCGGTGCTATTTGTGAAGAAGAAGGACGGCACCATAAGAATGTGCATTGACTACAAGCAATTGAACAAAGTAATAGTGAAAAACAAGTATCCCCTACCTCGCATTGATTATTTATTTGACTAGCTTCAAGGGGCGAGGGCATTCTCCAAGATTGATCTTCGTTCATGCTATCACTAGTTGAAGATTAGGGATTCAGATATTATGAAGACTGCTTTCAAGACTAGATATGGACAATATGAGTTTCTTGTTATGTCCTTTCAGTTGACTAATGCCCTAGCAGCATTCATGCATTTGATGAACAGTGTATTTTAGATGTATTTGGATTCATTTGTTAATTGTTATAGTCTTAATTGATGATATTTTGGTGTACTCGCGTAGCCAGGAGGAGCACGCACAACATTTGTGAGTTGTGTTGCAGAGATTGAGGGAGGAGAAGTTTTATGAAAAGTTCTCCAAGTGTGAGTTTTGGCTCTTAGTAGCTTTATTAGGGCACGTGGTGTCCAGTGAGGGTATTAAGGTCGACCTGAAGAAGATAGAGGCAGTGCACTGTTGGCCTAGACCGACCTCAGCCATAAAGATTCATAGTTTTCTTGGGTTGGCAGGTTATTATCACTGATTTGTTCAGGGATTTTCCTCTATTGCATCGCCCTTGACCAAGTTGACTCAGAAGGGTGCTCTATTTGTATGGTCAGACGAGTGCGAGGAAGGCTTTCATAAACCCAATACAACCTTTTCCACGGCTATAGTATAGGTTTTGCCCTCGTTCGCAGGTTCTTTTACCATATATTGTGATGCATCGAGAGTTGGGATCGGATGTGTATTGATGCAGAAGGATAGAGTTATTTCTTATGCTTCTCATCAGTTGAAGCCCCACTAGAAGAACTACCCTATACATGATTTGGAGTTGGCTGCTATAGTTAATGCTTTGAAGATTTGGAGGCATTACTTGTATGGTGTATCTTGTGAGGTATTCATCGATCATTGTAGTCTTCAACACTTATTCAAGCAGAAGGACCTTAATTTGAGGTAGCGGAGATGGGTAGAGTTGCTTAAGGACTATAATATTACCATTATGTATCACCAGGAAAGGCCAATATAGTGGCCGATGCTTTGAGCCGAAAGGTAGTTAGTATGGGCAGCTTGGCATAAATTCCAGATGAGGAGAGGCCCTTTGCAGTTGATGTCCAGGCTTTGGCCAATCAAATGGCGAGGTTAGATATTTCGGAGCCTAGTCGGGTAATAGCTTGCGTGGTTTCTTGGTCTTTCTTGTATTACCGCATCAGAGAGCGCCAGTATAATGATCCGCATTTGCTTGTCCTTTAGGAGAGGGTTCAGTATGGCGATGCTAGGTATGTGACCATTGATGATGATGTTGTGTTGAAGATGTAGGACCGGATTTGTGTGCCCAATATGGACGGGCTTTGGAAGTTGATATTGGAGGAGGCCCACAGCTTGCGGTTTTCCATCCATTCGGGTGCCACGAAGATGTATCAGGATTTGAGGCAGCACTACTAGTGGAGAAGGATGAAAAAGGATATAGTAGGGATGGTGGCTCGGTGTCTCAACTGTCAGCTGGTAAAGTACAAGAATTAGAGTCCGGGTGGTGTACTTCAGCGTATGATTATTCCAGAGTGGAAGTGGGAGAGGATTACTAAGGATTTCGTGAGTAGTCTCCCTCGGGCTTTGAAGAAGTTTGATTCGATTTGGGTGATTATGGAAAGGTTGGCCAAGTCCACGCACTTCATTCCGGTATGTACTACCTATTCTTCGCAGCGGCTGACAGGGATCTTTATTTGGGTGATTGTCCAATTGCATGGGGTTACGGTGTCTGTTATCTCCTATAGGGGTACAAAGTTCACTTCTTAATTCTGGAGGACATTTCAGCGATAGTTGGGTAGGCAAGTAGAGTTGAGCACAACATTTCATCCTCAGTCGGACGGACAGTCTGAGCGTCCTATTAAGATACTGGAGGACATGTTGTGTGCATGTGTTATTGATTTTGGGGGTTTTTGGGAAGAGTTTTTGTCGCTTGAAGAGTTTGCCTACAACAACAGTTATTGGTCGAGCATTCATATGGCTCCGTATAAGGTGTTGTATGAGAGGTGGTATAGATCTCCTATTAGATAGTTCGAGCCCGGCGAGGCTAGGTTATTGGGGACAGAGATGGTTCATGATGCCTTAGAGAAGGTGAAGCTCATTCAAGAGAGGCTTCATACAACACAATCACGTAAGAAGAGTTATGCGGACCAGAAGGTTCGGGATGTGTCATATATGGTGGGTGAGAAGGTCTTGCTGAAGGTTTCGCCATGAAGAGTGTTATGCGGTTTGGGAAGAAAGGGAAGTTGATTCCATAGTTTATTGGGTCTTTTAAGGTACTTAGGAGGATTGGCGAGGTGGTTTATGAGCTTGCCTTGCCACCCAGCTTGTCGGGCGTGCATTCAGTGTTTCATTTATCTATGTTCCGGAAGTATGTTGGGGACCCGTCCCATATTTTTGATTTCAGTACTGTTCAGTTGGATGATGTTTGACCTATGATGTGGAGCCAGTAGCTATTTTAGGTCGTTAGTTTCGAAAATTGAGATCAAAGGATATAGCTTCGGTAAAGGTGCAGTGGAGAAGTCGACCCGTGGAGGAGACCACTTGGGAGAACGAGCAGGAGATGCAAAGCAAATATCCTCACCTGTTTATGGCTCCAAGTATGTTTCTTGACCCGCTCGAGGACGAGTGTTTGTTTTAGTTGGGGAGGATATGACAACTCGGCCCATCGTCACGTGAGTTACCACCTCGTTTCCCCAATTTTCTTCTCCCTTATGTCGCTTATCCCGTTTTGTAGGAGTCAAGAATCTTTAAATCATGGTTCCCCTTCTAGTAACTCTTAAAGTTAAACCAATCTCCAAACTCAAAATATCTTTGACCTGGTCGCGTAGGTGGAGGAGCAGGGACAAAAGGACCTGGGGGCATTATAGGTTGTCTAGGTGCTTTGCCTACCTTAGATGCATTAGGATCTTTAGGTGCTTTAGGAGTCATATGTCCAAAAAGAGTAAAAGATACAAACAATAACATCAAGACATTACCAAAAAGATCAGTTAAAACTTCAATACCTAAGAAGGCTCAAGTTCGACAGTTAAAAAGATAACAATTTGAGCCCAAGAGCTAAAGTTCGACAGTTATAAAATAAAAACTTGAGCTCTAGACCTAAAATTCGACAATTACAAAACAAAAACATCAGATCTAGAGCTGAATTTCATTAGTAACAAACATAAAAACTTCAGCTCCTAAAGCTGGACTTCACCAGTTACAAACACAAAAAATTAAGCTCCTAAAGCTCAACTTCACCAGTTACAAACACAAAACATTCAACAAAAAAATATGCTGTAATTTTTACAAAAAACAAAACACAAATTCAAATCCAAAAATAATGACAAAACATGAAAAAAACTTCGGCTCCTATCTAAGGAATCATTGAACTATTATAAACTTCACACTTTAATAGTATCATTTATTTCACTCTCAAAGTTTTTTAAAATTTGGACGTCTAATCACAGAAGAATTTATAGAATTTTCATCAACAACATAAATACTCATTCAAAAAATCTGAATACAATCGTAAAAGTAAAACTATTGCACTTTTCAAACTAAACCCTAAGAAAATATTTTATCATAAATACATGACTATCAAAACCAAAACAAGTAAAATAAACCCAGAAAGTTAATGCAATGCACATGTGATTAAATCGTAATGTGGGAACAACGACGATTAGAGGTTGAAAAATATTAATAACGACGAAAACAGTTTGATTTCAGAGAAGAACGAATCAAAAAATGCTAATAACGGGAGAGAGAGACAGTGAAGGACTAACGTATACTTGGAGAGAAAGCAGTCTTTTAATAAAAATGGCAATATAGTCTTTTCAAATGGCTTTTAACAAAAAAATGGTGCAGGTACAAACGGAAAGACAAAGCGGCTACACATTAAAAAGGGACGAGCACTCCGTGCAATTTTATAGATTGTTAGTGAATAGGAAGCTCAAGAACAGTAGAAAAAGGCAAATTAGATGTTTCAACGACTACACATAAATTGAGAAATGTGTATTGACAAGCTACATCAAGCAAGTGATTACAAGACAAGTCAAGTAAAACATTAAGATGTTAAGAAGTTAATTACGTTATAATTATTGGTAGATTAAAAGAAATGTCTCTTTATATAGTAATTATATTCATTGTTTATTTGTCTCATAATTATACAAAAGTAATACCTAATTATTTACATATTATTCATCCATCAACTATTTTAAATTTAAGTGATTGAAAAATTTAATTCTTCTAAAAAGAAATATAGCATATTTGTTGATGTAACGTCAATCCAAGGGAAAAGAATTTGGTTACTAATTTTCTTTTTTCTTGTATTACATGTAACGTTGTTATTCCTGTCATTTTCCATCAACACAGCAAAAGGCGAATAGAAAAGAAAGTCGCCCATTTTCACTTTCCCCAATTTCCATTCTATTCTCTGTTGAACCCATAACCTATACATACACACAATTCAATCCACATCCGTGTATATATACAGATCGAGAAGGGTGGGGTAGGGTCGGTGAAAAAGGAGAAATGGCATCGGAGGATGAATTGATGATGCAGGACGCCACCGACGACGGCGAATCCTTCGATGATGACTTCTACAGCGGCGGCGATGCCCATGAGTCCGACGACGATGGCGTCATGGATTACGATTTCAACGACAACGAATCCGACGATGATTCCGATACGTGCCTCGCTCATAACCGTTCTCAGGTACAAACTTATCAACATATATAATATAAACAAATTATGTTTTTGTTAGTTTTTTTTTTCTTTTCATTTTTGAGCTGTAAGTTTAGTTCTTTTGAATTTGGAGCTGTATTTATTTTGTTATGATTACTGGAAATAGTTTATGTTAGTAAACAAATTTAATGGACGATTGTTCAGCTGCTAATGAAGGTTTTATCAAAATCAACCATTTTTTTATCTACTAGAGTTCCGGTGCTCAACTAACTTTTTTGTTGTTTCAAAATCCTTATTTTGGCAATTCAAAACCTAGATTTGTGACGACAAGGGGGATATATGTACTACGAGCTTAGAATTGATTTGCGTGGAAGGAAATTGAGGAATGATTTGGTCGAATTAACTGGGTTTTCTTCCATATTTAAAGATCTTTATAAGAGTAATTGGGGTTGTCTTGTTCTAATTCCAGCGGAGGGAGAACACAAGGTGATTGGCTGGTTTCTTTGTATTTGCCTAAGCCTCGGGCAGAGTCACCCGTTATATGTGCTGGTGGGAGGGAGGTTGCGATACCGGTGGAATAGTTGTGGTGCGCACAAGTTGGCGCGGATGCCACCATCATAAAAAAAAAAGAATAATTGGGGTTGCCCGAAGAATACATTTAGTTTCTTGAAGACGGATAGGAGTATTAACTATTGCCTTTGTTTGGAACTCATAGTGCATGCTCTTTTTTCTGATTTTCTGCTATTAGGTTGCGGGGTCTAGGGTCCACGTTATGGTTTTTTAAAAAACAAGGGTTTTGTAATGGTACTTATTTGAGCAGAAGATCAGGTGCAAGTGTCCTCTCTAATCATAGGATGAAGCTTCTGCACTGTGAAACTAAGATATCTCACCTCCTGCATTGACAAACAAAAGTATGTTCCTAATAGGGATATTATAAGTCTGTTATGGCATAATGGCAAAAGTATGTTCCTAATAGGGATATTATAAGTCTGTTATGGCATAATGGCAAAAGTATGTTCCTAATAGGGATACTATATGTTTTTTCTCAAACAATAGGGATACTATAAGTCTGATATGGATTAATAATGGGTCTACTCAAAGATTTTAAAAGGCTACTCTAAATATCGTATTTGTGGAAGTCCAAGTAGAATTAGAGGTCGAGCATGCTGTGAAAACTGAAACCTAATTTATCATGGATTGTGGAAGGAATAAGTATTTTTGGGCTGAATATGGGTGCTCCAATAGTGTAGGAACTTTTTCTGTGTGGTGCCTGGTAAGAAATGCCACTGGCTAAACCAAATTGCACATTATTTCTATTTTGATGCTAAAACTTTAAAAGAACAGGTTGTGGAAAAGAAGCACCTTCGGGTTGGAGGTGTTATAGATTTGATTAGGCAGGAAAGTGATAGTCTGGCTGCAGTTTCTGGTTCTTAATGTTGATGTTTTACCACTTCCATTACTGAATTCCAAGATTCTGGATATATTCTTAAGATTGAAGAGTAATACCTTGACAAAGGACCTGAATCACCTAATGTCGCAAGGGATTATAGATTCCAAAAGGATAGAGCAGAAGAATATATGAAGTAAGTGTAACAAAAAGACTTTAAGGATGAGTTCTGTTTACAGAAGGGGATTTCTTAATGCTGCTCCTTCACTTAGGTTGAGTTCTGCATGTTATGTGTATCTAAAACAAATCTCAGACTTGTGTGGTCCTCTCCTTTGGAAGCCCCATTGTGAAATTTTTTTCTTCAAAGGAAGGGAATTAATTATATGGGTCTTGTAAATGGCCGTAAGATGTTGCTAGTATTCAAGTGGACTTAGAAGAGAGACATGGGACGAGATTTTGAATAGGGATAGAACCTCATTTGATAATTGTAGCGTAATCCTAGAGAAATTGTATGTTTACCATTAATAAGCTTTAAGTTACATATGGATCTCTTTAAGGCAAATACAATTACAAATTTGTTGTAATCCGTCTGGAAAACACTAGGTTTTAGTACATTAGCCACCGCTAAATTTTGCTTAATTATCCTAGTTTTTGATAAAGTGAACTAACAATTGAATCCCAGTGTGTAACAATGGTTATCCAGTGGTTGTGATTTTTAACAAGCTATTTTTTTTTAATAACCATGGTGTTCAGCCCAGCTTCTGCTTATCTTGACTAATTCCACATGGTAGCTGCTATCTGCTGCCAGTCTAGGTACTAGATAACTCCGTCTACCAAGGCTTGGATAGATGGGATGAAATCACTTAGTTTTTTGCCTCCGCTTTTATTCGAAACCTCATGGTTTTTAACCCACTTCATTGACCATGAGGTCACACCCATGGGTTTTATCAAGTTATTTTCTAAAAAAATGATTGCTTACAACAAGTTCTTGTTTTTTTTTAATAAAAATTTTTCGGCTGATACTTTGATTTACCTTTTCTTTAGTCAAATTTTAGCATCTTGAATGAAGCTGATATTCACAAACGCCAAGAGGATAGCATTACAAAGATATCTACAGTGCTCTCCATTTCAAGGGTAGCTGCTGGTATTCTGCTTCGCCATTATAACTGGTAAGTTCTTTTCATAAGACATGAGCATTATTTTGTAGTTATGGTTATATATGTTAGATGTTGATATAGAATTGGTATTGAGAAGTTTTCCCTGTCAGTTAATTTTTGTGGCCATCAGTAAATTTATAGTGTGCGCAAATCGTTCTTGTCATATAGAATGCTTGAGCATCTAGGTTCTTAAAGCAGATGCACATTGCTCTTACATACAACGTAGTAGAAAAGTTGGAAGGCTTTAGGGCTTATATGCTGAATATCCTAGCCTTTTTGGACTGACAGGAGTGTCAGCAAAGTGAATGATGAATGGTTTGCAGATGAAGGAAAGGTCCGCAGGATTGTTGGTTTGTTAGAGAATCATGTGCCGCTCCCTGATGAAGAAGAGGTAATTAAATTTCATAGAGGAAGAGCATTTTCTTCCTTTGATGAAAACTAGAGTCAAAGCGTTGACCACTACTATTTCCTTGAATTCAAGATGCAAATTTTCTTTCTTGCAGCTTACATGTGGAATCTGCTTTGATGATTATCCTCGTAATGAGATCACTGCCGCTGCTTGTGGTCATCCTTTTTGTCTCACCTGTTGGCAAGGTTAGTCTCTTAGGAAAAGTGCCACTTTTTAGTGGAAGTATGAAAGGTGTCCGGGTTAAATATTCGTTCTCCTTGAGAAATCTGGCATTCTAGGTTTCATGAAACTAGCCTTTTCTGGGCAGTCAAATTTGCCCAAAATCTTTTTAAGTTTTTGCTGCTGTCTTACGTATGCTCCTTATCTTGCTGTTGTGGTTGAGGCTTCCTTTGGAACTCATCCAGCTCGTTGACAACTAAAAGATGTTGGGATGAGAAGATAACAATACTCTAGAGTTCCTACAGTGCTGGTCCAGGATAGGTTTAGGGAAGTCAAATGTCAAGATTTGGAGCTTCATTCCAGCAGCTGCATGGTTGTCCATTTGGATAGAAAGAACTGCTAGCCTTTTTGAAAGCAAAAAGGAATCTGTAATTACTGGGAATTCTGGTTGCCCTTCTTTTTTACTCTTTTGGTGCAACATGGTGGTAATAAGGATGTAGAGACCATGGTTTTGAGCTCATTACACAATTTGTAATGCAACTATGGTTTTGGATGTTGTCCATTTTCCCATAGCATATTCTTGTTGCTATGAATCAGTGCAATTATCTTTACCGATCCCAATTACCAAAGAAGAAGAATAAGACAACATTATACTAATGGGAGGATTATACCTTTTATACTCCTTTCAGGGTTGTTCTTGATTTCTAAGTTATATTATGGGTAACTCCTTTGGCTCTTATGTTGGTGTGGTGGGGGAAAAGAACAATAGAGCTTTTGAAGGGTTGGAAAGTGTTTTTATACCTAAGCTCTCTTGTTGTTGGTTAATTTTGATGCACCCACAAAGTTCCTGTTAGCATAGTTGATTTGGTGGCTTTCATGGAGAATCGACATTTTATCTAGGTTTTCTAATACCACTTATTGGACTTTTCCCACTTAAATAGAAAAGACTTGGTGCCAAAGCTGATCTCAGAACTTATGGATATGGGGAGCTATAGAGAAGATTACAGCTACATGCTCCGAGACATTTTGCGGTTAATCTTGTTATCATAGAACAATGTTGAAGTATAAGTGAGAAGATTGATGTAAAATATTTTCTTAAGTCTCTCATGTGAATGAAGTAATATTTTCACTGTTCGTGGTATGGTTAGTTTGTCCTACTTTTCTGTTTAGGCATCCCACAGAGCTTCTCATCTTTTCTTCATTTGGTGCAGGGTATATTGGCACGGCCATTAGTGATGGTCCTGGATGCTTGATGCTGCGCTGTCCTGATCCATCTTGTAGTGCTGCTATAGGTCTAGATATGATAAACGAATTGGCACGTGAAGATGATAAAAAGAAGTATAAGCACTACTTTATCAGGTCATTTGTGGAGGACAATAGAAAGGTAATTGTTTGCATAAAGCTTTTACTATTTGCCTTTTAAATCTTCCTCCCGCTTTTTCCCTCTTTCATAGTGATACTTTGAGTTGTTTTCGTAATTTTTCTTTTAGAAGAATCTTTAGTATATGCTCTGTGCATCTATTAAGTTCCTAAAGGTTGTTCTGGTCTTCTTTAGACAAAATGGTGTCCTGCTCCAGGATGTGATTATGCAGTTGACTTTATTGTTGGTAGCGGAAGCTATGATGTTACTTGCGGCTGCTCATATAGTTTCTGCTGGAACGTGAGTTGCAATGGTTAAACTTATCTACTTTAGTTAATGGTTGTTCTGTTTCTGCATTTCTGTAGTCACTATCGTTTACGAATTTATTTGCAGTGTACCGAGGAAACTCATCGTCCAGTTGATTGTGGAACTGTGTCCAAGTGGATTTTGAAGAACAGTGCTGAATCTGAAAACATGAATTGGTATGCAATATCAGATTTTATAATCCTCTCTTTTTGTATTTTGTATTACTTGGTTTAGCTGACTTTGGTAAATTAGTCGTGGAAGAGAGATAATAACTTCATGATGGAGCTATTAAGTTAGTAACTTCCCTGATCAAATTGTTGCTCCATAGAGGGGGTTCAACCATCTTGGAAACATAGGTGGAAGTGGCTCATACCTTTGGTTGGAACTTACTATAATCCTGATTATCTTCCTTTTATTGGGAAAATAGTGTTTGTGGGAAAAGTTCCAAAGATAAAGTTGGAGCATAAAATCTCTGATGTTCCTAAGAAGCTGCAGCCATTTTCCTGCTTGGAACTTTTAAGAAAAATCCCGTATTGCTCTTTCTTCTAAGTTTTAATTCCAACTTGTTTTCTCCCTGTTGGTAGACTTTGTGTCAAGAAGTTCGAATACATCTGGGAGTATGGAGGAGGATTTATCCCTTCGATGGAAGGGACCATCATTGTTCCTGTGAACAGTGTCAAAGAGAACATAGAAGCAGAACATTTTAACAGGCTTGTCAGTTGAAGAGAAACATATGCTTAATGTTATATATATTTTTGATTTGAACATGTAATCTTTAGTGTTGGATATTGTTACTAGGGTAAAGTTGATCAAACACTTCAACAACAACAAATCCAGTGTAATCCCACCAAGTGGGCCATGGGGAGAGTAGTGTGTACACAATGTTACCCCTACTTTGTGAACGCAAGGATGCTGCTTTCAAGACCCTCCGCTCAAGGAGAGATAAAAACGAACCGAAACAGCAAAACAATAACAAAATCAAGAGAGGATGAGTAAAATAACCGAGGCGAAAGAAACTACATACAGTGAAAGAAATCCGCGGATAAGAAAAGTTGATCAAACACTTCAACAACAACAAATCCAGTGTAATTCCACCAAGTGGGGCATGGGGACAATAGCGTGTACACAATCTTACCCCTGCTTTGGAAGACCCTAGAAAAGTTGATCAAACACTTCAACAACAACAAATCCAGTGTAATCCCACCAAGTGGGGTATGGGGAGAGTAGCGTGTACACAATCTTACCCTTACTCTGTGAAGGTAGGGAGGCTATTTTTGAAGACCCTCTGCTCAAGGAGAGATAAAAACGAACCAAAACAGCAAAACAATAACAAAATCAAGAGAGGATAAGTGAAATAATCGAGGCGAAAGAAACTACATACAGTGAAAGAAGTCCGCGGATAAGAAAATTCTAGGAAACAAGAGTACAAGATTAATACCAAAATTGCCGAGGGTCACGTCCTCAGTATGCTAAAGCAGAGTTATGTCCTGCCTTATCACCTCTCCTCAATACTTTTTGGGCCTACTTCTGCCTCTCCTCAATCCTTTCATGGCCAACCTCTCACACCTCCTCACCGAGACATCTATGCATTTCCTCGTCACATGCCCGTACTGTCTCAACCTTCCCACATCTTATCCTCCACAGGGGCTTCTCCTTATTTGACCCAAATATCTTTCATTCCTAATCTTATCTTTCCTGATATGCCCACACGTCCATCTCAGCATCCTCATTTTGCTACTTTCATCTTTTGGACATGGGAGCTTTTGACAAGCCAACACTCTGGCTCAGATAACATAGTCGGTCTAACCACCATTTTGTTGAACATACCATTTAAGTCTTAGTGGCACATTTTTATCCCATAAAACCTCGAAAGTGAGCCTCCATTTCATCTATCCTTCCCCAATACGATGGGTGACATCCTCATCAATCTCCCCATTACCTTGGATTATTGACCCGAGGTACTTGAAACTCCCTCTTGGGAATAACTTGTGGATAACGCTTCACTTTCTCGTCCGTTTCATGAGTCATGTCTGAACTTGCTCTCCAAAACTCCAGGATTTGTCTCCAAATCTCCAACCTTACATTAACATCGTCTCGTGTCTCGGAGATCAGTACTATATCATCCGGATATACCTTTCCTAACATCTTAACTACTCAGGAAAATTAATGTAGCATTGCATGATAATTATTATAGGGTTCTGCTCATCCAATGAAGATAATAGTATAATGTTTGTTTTCTTGAGAAACAGCCAAAAGGTCTGAAATTTTTTATTCGGCCCACTGCTACTCTATGTCTTTTTTATCAGTTAGGATCGTGTCTCAGGATGAGACAAGTCTCAGGATGAACGCTGTCAGCATGCTCTCATATTTCAGTATTTTCTATTTTTCCATTTCTGTTAGAGTCCGTTTCTGAACTGAGGGTCTATCGAAAACAACCTCCCTATCTTCACAAGGTAGGGCTATCCTCCCAAGATCCGGGTTTGTTGTTCCAGTTTCTACCCTCCATGTTGTCAGATCAGAAACATTTTGAGTTTTTTTTGCAATTTTAATTGCTATATGGTGCCTACATATAGCCTTTTTTTTGTTTGTATAACAGTTCATGCATCAAGGAGATATACATTTGGTGTTATTAGCATCAAGCGGACATATATTTGGTGTTCAACTATGTTTGTGTTAGCTCAACTCCTATAACCTAACTTTCTGTACTATTATATTTGTGTATTTCATGTAAGCTTAAATTCCATTCAAATTAAAGCTGCATTTTCTGGATATACATGTGGGTATATACTCCACTTCTGGTGTGTGACATTAAACATCATTATCTTGGTGATATTGCAGGATATTAGCTAATTCTAAGCCTTGTCCGAAATGCAAGCGGCCAATTGAGAAAAATCAAGGGTGCATGCATATCACGTGCACACCACCCTGTAAATTTGAGTTTTGCTGGTAAGTATGTAAGCTATACATGAAATTTCTGTTCCTGTTCCTAGCATATGCTACTTGCACTTTCTTTTCAGCCATGCTTCCATATTTACAGCTGCTTCGTTTATCATACACATACCAAGCAGCAGGACCCCACCCCCAAAAGAAAAATCCACCAGATCTTGTTTCATTGTGATTCTTGTGAATCTTTGTTCCTAAAAAGACATCTTTGCAGGCTCTGCCTTGGCCCTTGGACGGATCATGGTGAGAGAACAGGTGGCTTCTATGCATGCAACCGTTACGAGGCAGCAAAGCAAGAGGGGGTGGTAAGATCTTTTCTCTTTTAGTATTTTCTATTTCAAGATCTGTCTGCCAATTCAGTTCTTTTAGTCATAAACTAACTGATGTTTTGCTTCCAGTTTGATGAATCTGAAAAGAGGAGAGAAATGGCAAAAAATTCTTTAGAGAGGTATACACATTACTACGAAAGATGGGCCACCAACCAGTCGGTAGGTAGAGGTTTATGGCGCCTTTATTTTGATTGTTTTCGCATTATCAGCTATCTCAGCTTTACAACTGTTAGGAGAAACAAGATATAAAGAGAAGATTGGTATTTGCTCAAGTTCTTTCCAGATACTATTGTAACACAGACCTAAATTTGTATCCCAAGCATCAATTTACATACAGTAGCAAGAAAGTATAATGTCCATGGTAATGTATCAAATTGTGGTAGATGCTACATGAGTTCTGCTCCTAATGGGAGTCTCTTATTACCAATCTAAAGAGCTACTGATGCAATATGAGAAATATAGATGGATAATGTACTAGCACTAAGTTGTACAGAAAATGAAATATTCACTCGTATTGCTTTTGGCTTTTTGGTGCAACCTACAGGATGTTAGAGATGAGAATTGCATGCTTGATTTCTTAGATTCACTGCAGGATTAGAACTTTATTATAGATGGAACCATTTCTAATTGTTTGGTGTAGAAAGGTTCCAATCACTGCAATTCTCTGGTACCAACTTAGTAGTTAGTACCAGATTTCTGTTATTAGGACATATAATACTTGACCAGTTTTAAAAAAATGTCTAGCACTATTAAGTTATATTCTTAAGCAATTGTCAGCATAAATTTGACCTGATTGGACATCTCGATAGTTCAAACGTTCATTCATATGGATGTGTACAGTTGAGATTGGTTTTTACATAATCTAATGGGATGAACAGAGTCTGTGCTATGGTGAAGATAACTAGGGAAACTAATTTAACTAATCCTCCACTTTTGTTTGACCTGCTTTCTGTTTTAGTTTGTCCCAAAACATGACCTCTTTCCTTAGTGGCAAAGTCAACCCAGTCCAGAAAGACATATTTATAGCTTCTTTTGTCATCTTTATATGTGATACTTATCTTAGATACCTTCGGAACTGGGAGCCTGGGGCTTGGGTCCTTTTCATGAGAGATTATTCTTTCAAGCAAATGATTTTTCCTGCTGTCTTCTCAAATCATCTTGTGCAGTATGCACACACTAGAAGCATTGCCCTTTCATGGGCCTGAATTGGAAAGTTTCAGAAGTAATGATCCAGAAGAAAATCTCTTTTGTTTCAAAGTCATGAACGCATTTGGAGAGTTAAACTTCTTTATGTGTCTTCATAGTCCTGCATACATTTCATGCTGGAACTGGGCCAAGACTGCATCATTGGGATAGAGTCTAAGCAGTGTGCAATTATGTTTTCTTTCCATAAAATATGATTGCATTTGTTTCCGATACCATATTCTTTATCGGGAGAAATCTTACTCATAATACTGCATGGTCTTTGTTTAACTACTTATCTGAATGTCAGTATGTCATCTTTATATCTCATTTCAGTCTCGGCAAAAGGCACTTGCAGATCTTCAGCAAATGCAAACAGTACATGTAAGGAATTTTTCTTTTACATATAACAATCTTCTGCTATTTGCTATTACCTTTTAAATTTAACTATCAAACTGCTTGATTAAAGTGCTTGTTTCTCTTTCTTGAAGAGAGAAAAAGTGATCATATTAAATAAATAAGTAGAAGAATGCAGATTCGAACAGATTAATTGAAATGGATTTATCGTATGTGCAGAATATTTTCCCTGGGAAGTCTTGTCCCCATTTCTATAGACCGAGCTGCTGATTTTAAATTTGTTGTTGTTCTTAGACTGTCTCGTCTGAAGGTGTTTTTAACTGTTTTTGCTTGTTATCTCCCAACTTACATTCATGCACGAGTGTGTTCCGTCCTGATCTTTGTGTGTAGTATATCTCATTGTGATGGTATAAAGCCTTTTTTAATTGAGGCGAAACAAAAGCTTTTTGTTATTTTCATATTTCCTATATTGCACATTCATCCATCCAGCAACCCACAGAAGTCGTCACATACAAGGTTGGGTGTGAAAGAGGACTCAGGCATCTTTCTCTTTCAAGTTGTCATTAGCTGATTATTTCTCTGAATTTCCGGAAAGCATTTATATTTATTGCACGTTGCAGCTTGAGAAGCTGAGCGACAAACAGTGTCAACCCGAATCACAGCTCAAATTCATTATAGAGGCCTGGTTGCAGGTAATCTTAATTTCTATATCAATATCTAACGTTCTTACTCTCTCGTGGTTGTGTACATATGCTGATTATGACGGCTAAATCTTCGCAGATAGTTGAATGTAGGCGTGTGCTAAAATGGACATATGCATATGGTTATTACTTACCTGAGCATGAACATGCCAAGAGGCAGTTCTTCGAGTATTTACAAGGTTTTGCCTTAGCTTCCCTTCAGAAACACATTTAGATGCTTCCCTTACTGTATTGAGCAATTATCATTAATGCCATAGGTGAGGCTGAGTCTGGACTTGAACGGCTCCATCAGTGTGCGGAGAAGGAACTCCAGGGGTACCTTGATGCAGAAGGCCCGTCAAAAGAGTTTAATGAGTTCCGGACAAAGCTTGCAGGGCTTACAAGGTATTTAGATTCCGAAATAAACCTAGAGCTTTAGTCTATTTCTATAAGTGGCTGGTGAATATGATGGTTCAGGTGCTGCTCTGTAAATTTTCTTTGCAAGAGATTTGGAGATTTCTGCCTCTTAAAATGATGAATAGACGACTGTTAGTTGGATAAATCATTTATGCTATACCATTTTTCTATCTGGATTTAGGAGAATAAAATTATTCTTGCTTTTCATTTCGGTAGCAGCAGATGAACAGATTTTATAGCATTTGATTATTATAGGAAGGCACTACTTTTTTCCCTACTGAAGTGAGGGTGTAGGTGAATACAGTAGGATGTCTTTTAACATTCCTTAAGAAACACTAAAATCTCGCGGAACATTATCACTAACTTTTTTAGCAGATGAGGTCTCAATGGTTGCAAGTTTCTTTCGAATTAGGAGAGGCTCCTGTACTTCTTTTTATCGGAATAGTAGGAAGAAGTTTTTGCATTTGCTTGAGGGTTTATGATATTCCATTAAAATGATCAACCCTTTTTTACGTCTTAGACTAAATTTTAAGTGTTTCTGTTGTTTGGAATCAGTTAATAGAGAAAGCAAGTTGAATTGGCGACTATTCTGTTTTGACTAAATTCTCCATTCACAAAATTCTTATTCTATTACGCGACCCAATAAGTAGTGCGTCATCGAAAAATTGAGACCTGGCGACCTCAGTAGGATCAGCAAGTCAATAGAGTAAACATTCTTTAACGTATGTCAAATTATTTTTTTGATTAGAATATTTTATCACCAGTTAGGGAACTTGCCCGTATAGGAATATGCAATAAACTTTAAATTGGATTGGTGCTAGTGTAGCAACCTAGTTTCTTGAGAGTCACACTCGGGTTTCTGAGGAATGTCCCGTTGAATTATTTATGATATTTTCTGGTGTTAGCTAATGGTTCCAGCATCAGAGCCGGCAAAATCTCTTGCGATTCATAGTTTCAGTAAGAGGAAACTAGTATGGTTGTTGTACTGCAGTAACGAAATCTTTCAATCAAGGTTTGATTAGCTTTAGGGTCTGTAAATGCAGGGATATTCCATCCATTCTAGTTTATTTATAGAGATGAGTAAGGAGAGTACTCTTATAATTTATTCTGTTTGAATGATGACAGTGTGACTAGAAATTATTTTGAGAATCTGGTCCAAGCCTTAGAAAATGGTCTTGCGGATGTGGACGCTCATGGTGCTTACAGCAGGGCAGCTAGCTCGAAAAGCCTGGGTGGTGGGAGCAGCAAAGCAAAAGGCGGTAGAGGGAAGGGAACCACATCTAGGTCAAGCAGTTCCAGAAACATCGATGATTCAGGACATTGGTCTTGCGAGTATTGTACATATGCCAATGTTAGGTCTGCTACTGCATGCCAGATGTGCCAGCAGCGCCGTTGAAGCCATTTTTGAGTTGCTACTGCTTCAGTCTGGGAATTCCTCGTATCTGCTGAATGCTATGACTGAGGTCCAGATCCAGATGAAGATACGGTTTCTAAGCTGGAGACATGCTAGAATGGGGCGGAACCTAACAGTCAAGAACTATGATGGAGAAGCATGAAAAGATGGCCATGAGTTGGAAGCCTTCATACCTCTTAAGATGAAATGTACATAATGTTTGTTGTCTGCCATCATTGTAACCTGTATCTGACTTGTGCAACAAAATGTTCTTTCTTAATATTCAACTCCCTGATTATATAACGTTGTTGTGTTTTGTAAAGTATTGCTTTAGGCGGCTGCTACGTTTGCTACTTATAGTAAATCGCGGAGATCACACGTCTTATCTACACAAATATCAGAAGCCATAAACTTTACGGTGTCCTCTCTCGATAACAGTTATTTTTTGCTGAAAATTTAGCATATAATGACTAGGTCAGATCATTCTCCTGACTATGCAACATGCATAAGTGAAGAAGCTTGGGGTGGTGGGTGGGTTGGGGGAGGGATCTATGCCCAATTTTGGAGTCATAATTGAATCTATATCCACTTTGCAAAAAAGTTTACAAGCCTGTTCACTTTACGATCAACTTCAAACTTAAAGGCTTATGAAGTTGAAACATAACCTCCAAATATTGAAGTGAAAATTCTTCAAACTTAAAGGCTTATGAAGTTGAAACATAACCTCCAAATATTGAAGTGAATTTGGAGGTTATGTTTCAACTTTTGAAGTTAAAAAAAATTAGTCTAAAGTGAAAAATTGCATTTTAGAAGCACTTAAGGTCAAAAGGTGAAGTGCAATAAATATTTTCCTACACTTAAAGGCCAATAAGTCCGAGTGAAAAATTACACTTCTAATGCAATTAAGGCGCCAAATAGACCTGAAGTGCAAATTGCTCATAAATAGATATTTGTTCTTCGAATTTTAACAATTCAATATACGATTTAATACCTAAATCTACTCCAATAAACTCGAATTTGAAACATAACCTCCAAATATCATCAACAACAAGTCTTAATCATCAATTTGTCAAAACAACAATAAATCTAACAAATCCATTTTGAAACTAAGAGAAAGAAGAAACCCTAAGCAATAGTAAAAAATAAGATGCCACAACATCTCACCACTATAAAATATCATAAACTACATTAAAATATTTTCACATACATCTTCTAAAATCACGGTTACCCGAAGAAGAAGGAGGAAGAAGAAAGAGGAAAAAAAAGGCTTTAAATTGTTTAAACAACGGGTACAAGTTAAAAAAAATTTAAAAAGTGAATACAAGTTAAATAAGGGCGATCAAATAGGGTGCTTGTGCAATTTTTACCTTTTTTTTTTCTTTTCAAAGGAAATATATTATACACATAATATATGTACATTTTTGTGGACGTAGTTTCTTTTAGGTCTTGTACAAAATATTTCCTAGGAGGGTTTGGGAGGGGGAGGATGTAGGTAAGGGGGGGGGGGGTTGAAGGAGATCAAAAAGTCTTGGTAGCATTCAAAATTGTGCTCCTTGTGGTTTAGCTATTTGTTACCCCTCTTTCTCATTTTATATGATACATAGTCATCAAACATTCAACATTGTGCTCCTTTTGGTTGAGCTATTTTGCTACTCCTTTTGTCTCATTTTATAAGATACATGTTCTCAATCATCTATCTTAAAAAAATGGATGAGACATTTCAATACTTAGAATCAATGTAACGTTAAACTTCTTTTTCACCCATAATGACTCGATTTTATAGTCACAAAAATACTCACAACATATCTATCTTTCTTTCTTAAATTTCATGTTCAATCAAACACATTCACATAAAATGAGACGGAGTGAATATTTGATTTCCTCCCTATGGACGTGACTTACATAAGGTGTTCCCATGCTAGCTAGTAAACATCTGCAACCAAGCAAGATCTGCGAGTATTGCTCATGCATTTCTTCGCGAAAAGGACTGGTAAAGAGTGTTTTTTTCTTTATCTCAGTGGATTAATCTGACCTGAATCTAAATTACTCGTCCATGTTGGCTTCGATACTGGATGGATATACTACAAGAAAGAAGAAAAGAGGAAAAGACAACAACGCTTACACTAAAGTAGTAGTTGGCCCTTTTGGCTTCGGATACCAGATGGTTATACTAAACAGAAGAAGAAGAAGAAGAAGAAAAGAGGAAGGGAGAACAAAGCTTACAGTCATTCTCATTGATTCATCTTCCTTTGCATGGTCTTTGTTCTTCTAATGTAAGAGAGGGCAGATCATTCATCAAAACCCAAGAATCAGCTGGACATCATAACTGCTGAATCTTATATCAGATTCCTGATTGTGCTTTCAAAAGCAACTTGGTGCACAAGGCATCCCGTGTTAACGCAGGGTTTTGGGAACGACCGCATTCCAAGAAATGCGATGTAGACAGCCTACCCTAATGCAAGCATTAGTGGCTGCTTCCAACAAACACATGCACTTCAAAGGGAAATTTACTGACTTGACTTAAGTTTTTTTGAATGGTGCATTTCAAGATGTGCAATGAATAAAATAGGAAGCTTTAGCCAGCAATCTATTCAACAATCAGTAACCTTCTTTTGCTGCTTGTTAACTTCCTCAATTAGCTCATATGATGTATAATACTTTTACATGGATCTGAAGTTCTATATTGCTGCAACAAGATGCTGCATTTCAACAAAATTGTAACACGACATAGAGACTCAATTCTAGTACCAGCATTTCCATGTCTTCATATTGCCCACATGAGATGCTTTAGATACTAAAGAGAGCTGCAATCTGTTGATGCTTCTTTACTAATAAGCCGGTGTATGTTTCACAGGCTTCTGTATTAAACTTGTGGCCTTAGATGTAGTTCACTTCCGAAAATTCTATTCAGCTCTGCTGGTTTTGTAGATAGTATAAGCCAAAAAGAGAGGAATCGACATGCTATATATTGGGAAATGGATTAATGGGTTCATTGCATAAGCTTTTATAAGAGCTCTGCAGTTCTGCATCGTAAAAGAACAAAATTAGCAAGATGTAGATTGTTAAATAGTGAACAACTCGAGCAAGGAAAAAATTGAAACATCTGTTTGAAACACATTATCCTGCAACTCTAAGGGGTCGTCTGGTATGATGGATTAGCTAAATAACCCTGGGATAAAAATTTAGTATCGCTTTATCCCTTGTTTGGTTACTAATATGAGTTATACCGAGATTAAAAATAGTACCGGAATAACTTATACCTGCCAGAGGGTGAGTTACTTAGGATAAAGCAGTAAAATTGACAATCTCGGAATTAATACAACATACCAAACAGTCAATAAAAAACAATACCAGGATAACTAATCTCAGCATAACTTGTCTTCAAACCAAACGACCCCTAAAAGTATTGTTATGTATGTTCACTGGAAACAAATTGAAACTATTGCCACTTAGTTGGAACAATCACGAGGTTGTATATTCCCCGAATAAACAAAAGTAGGAGGATATCTGACAAACCGTCCTAAACAATGCGATGATGGTCTGGTATTTTTCGATGGAAAAGACATTGGCAGAATGTACAACGCAGGAGATGGGATATTTTTGTAAGGCCCCGTAAAATTTGTGCATAAAACATAGTAGCTATAGTGTCATGGTCCGAATAATGTGTTAGGAATGCGTAGAATTCTTCGGTTCGGACCCTTGGTAGTGATTTAAGTTTCAAAAATGTAGAGAATCATTTTTCCAGAAAAGTGTCAATTTTGCGGTCAAGAATGCGACCGCATATCTGCTATGCGGACCGCATTCTTGCCGCAAAGCTTACCAGAAAGTTTCCCAAAATCATGTTGAAAATGCGGTCGATATGCGATCGCATAATGAATCTGCGGTGCACTTTGCGACCGCGGATCAAGAATGCGGACCGCATATTGGTCGCATTCTGTAACAGAACTTGAGTCATTTTTGAGGCCATTCTGCGGTCACTATGCGGACCGCATGTTGATTCTGCGGTCGCAAAGTGCACCGCAGATTCGCCCGGCCCAGATTTTTGTAACATTTTGACCCGATCTCTTCTTTAATATAACACCTTTCACCCTCATTTTCTCATATCATCTTACCAAAATTAGAGAGAATAGAGGGGTTTTAGAGAGAGAAGTTCTTCATCTTCAAAGATTGTTCCAACCACTTAATTCCAAGGGATCCTAGGGCAAGGATTCAACTTCCCCAATCTTTTCAAGGTAAAAACCCTAACTATTTTCTTTGATTTTCGGTTTTAAATTGGGTAAAGAGAGGTTTGCATATAATAGCTTTTGAAAATAGAATTTTTACACTCATGCATGATTATTTAACTTGATTTCTAGTAAAAAGAAGTGAGTAGAAGTAAGAGTCTTCAAGAACAAGGTTGGCAAGAGTAGGATATCTTGGGTAAGCATAAAGTAGGAAGTTAACGGAAGAAAACTCATCACCGGTATGTATGGCTAATTTTGATTCTTGTGAAATCGCCTATATGTGTGAAATTTGTTTGGTTCGTGTTAATTTGACAAATTGTGTAAAATTCTTGATATTGTTGTTGGATATTCAAAGTTGTTGTTGAACTATGAGTGATGTAGTATGGAATATGAACCGAAAGATAAATGGGAGTTGAATTGGGTAAAGAATTGTGAATAATGGTTATGATGGCCTATATGGCACCTTGTGGAAAAGAAACGAAACACTTGAGGATTGGTAAGTTATTGAACATACTTGTGTGAATATTCTTGAATATGAAAACATTGTAACTTGGTTGTGATATTGGCTCGAGAAGTAATTGAGAACATGAACAAATGTGTAAATTGCTTATTTGAACTTGTTGTACTTGTGTGTAGTGCCTTATCTGCTGTTTGTGATTGTTGTGTTTGAAAAACTGTACGGTGGGATCGGGTTGCGCGCCGCAACATGAAGAAATAAGGTGTGGGTTGGGGTGATAAGGGTGGCCGAGGTAATAAGGGTGGTCGGGGGTAATAAGGATGGAAAGCGATCGAAATCGCTATTGAAAATTGATATAAAAATCAATAATGTGAAATTGTGAAAGGAGACAGCAGGAGAGTTTGCAACCTGGGGGGCACTGATTGCCCCTATGTTTGACTACTTGCAATTTATGTGGTTGATTGGTTGTTGTTCTATTTGTTGACCTTGAACGTGCTTTTGTTGAGGCTTATCTGAAATGAGTAAAAGGTGGAAAACATGGTTGTCTGACTTGATTAGTTTTGATGTAATTTAATGGCTTGAGTTTACTTGGGACAAAGTTTGTTCATACATACCAGTACAATTCAAGTGTACTGACGTCCCTTTTGCCGGGGACGCTACATTCGTGTTATGATTGTAGGTGGTTCAGTAGCAGGCACTTCAGCGCATCGGCAGTAGTATTCTTCGCCTTCCACTGCCCGTTTTGGTGAGCCCCTTTCTTCCTTGGGGCCCTGTGTGGTTCATGCCACTTTTGTTTAGATTTCATTTTGGTTTTGTAAGGTATAGCCGGAGCCTTGTTACCGGTAAGTATTGTATTCCCTTTTTGTATCCTAGAGGCTCTGTAGACATGTAAACTGTGGGACTCCAGTCTTATGTATATATTATGTTATGTCGGGCGTTGTAAAAACTGCAAACTTGTTAATGAATCACTCGTATGGTTTTATTTGTTTAATGTGAAATCATTCATGTTTAGTAAGATATTTGGTTAATGAGAAACAATCAACACAGGGGTAACGCGTGGGAATGAAAGGCACCCAGGTCCGCTTGACTGGGGCAACCCGGTCAGGCGCCGGTCATGTTCCCCGATTTGGGGCGTGACAATTTTAAACAACCTTTATCCTCTTCTGTTGATCATGTATGTTTAACATAAAAGTGAATAACTAAACAAGTAGCATATGAAGAATATTAACCATTCCTCTTATTTTTGTGAAAGTACTTACCATAATTTGGAAAAGAACTGACTAGTTTATCTGAAGGACGTAAGTGATTTCAAATAACTTCCCAAAAAATAGTGCAGTCTTAGTAAAAGGTAAGGAGCGGAAAAAGAACGGTGGGAACTTGGAACGGAAACAACTCTCCAGTCTTTTAAGGAAAATATACATTTTGTGCAAGAAAGAGGCACATTAAATCAGAATAAAGATGGGCATCAAATTGAACAGTTGAAAACTTACCAGAAAATGCTTCCAACAAATTGCTGAAGAAATTAACAGGAGTATTTTCCTAATCCACCGCCTATGGAGAGGTGTCAGTGTCTTATTTCTTCTATTAGTAGATGCAGATATCTTATTCACCACCAAATAATCATCTTCCTTTTTAGCAGAAAGAGCTCGAAGGTGATCTTGGAATATTGCCCTCTCAGCCACCAACGCCCCAATTACAACTACTGTAGGCAACACCACAAAGTAAAGATGCGGAAGAACAACCACCATTATATCTGGATATCCGTGAAAGTCTAGCTTCGCCCTCTTGTTTAATCTCAGCACCCAACCCCTGTAGGTCATGTATCCCCTTTCTCCCCCTCCAGTGAAAACTTGGCCAGAAAGCCAAGGACATAAAATGAGGTAAAACAAGTAAACAATTATTGAGAGCCATACTAATGGAACATTGTATAGCTCCGATAGAATCCACGCTGCACAACTTACCAGTCCTTTATTACTAACGAAATTCTTGTAAGTATACTGCCTATTAGAAACTAAAGAGATAGCTTTTGGAATGAGAAGGATGGAAAGAATTAACAAATAAAAGGACCATAATATGGGGTAATATAGAGCATCCCACTGACAACCCATAACAATAAACTCTTTCCAATTCCACGAAAGCTTAGCACGAAGACCGCCAACAGAGAATGGCCTTAGTTCAGTCAAAGTTGATCTGCCTCTAATATCAACTGCATCTATTTGCAATAAAAATCTATCAGGAGATGGATCTTCGAATGCTTTAAAGTTCCAGGGACATGTATAAAGGTCCGCCCTAGATGAAGCATCCCCACTTTTTTTCATAGGAGTCTCCAACACCATAACGAGATTTTCAGGACTGGAGTCGTAGATCCTAGCCACGACTGATACAATTGGCGAAGAAGAAAATACAAGAGCTCTGATACTGTTGAAGTATAAGGGATCCATCTTGTACTTGTGAAACGATCTCTCCAAAGTAAAGCGAGAGTCCAGAGGAAACGTTGGCAATATAATCATATTCTTAGCTCCCAATTTTAAGTCAACATCAACAAAAGACGTCCACCCTCTATCAATGGCCAATATGCGCATTGCTCTACTTTTCCTCCAGTCACCCATCTCCCATTCCCAGAACTCTTTAAGTTCAGATGCTCCATCTGAACAAGTTTTTGCCGGAAGTGATCCATGTCCATTCAACTGGAGAAGACGGTGAGAGTACGTGTGCTGATTTGACCCATGATGCCGCTTTAAATTCTTACCAAACTTTGTATGTAGATGCCCGCATAAGTAAGCTGACAAGTTATGCGTCAAAAAAATATCTTTCAGGGTTCGTCCGGAATGTGATGCTGCAGAGAATGAAAGCGGGAAATGCCCATAAGCAATCTTGGTAACATGTTTGGTGGGTTGAGAATCTAGTAACGAGAGCTCAGAGCTTATTTCATCTAATAGTTGATCAGTGGGATGGCCAAATAGATTGGTTGGTCCCCGAAGACCTAAAGACATAGCGCTGTCAAATCCAACGAACAGAATACTGCGTTCACCAGTCTGGATCATAAGAGTGAATAGTCATCGTAAGAGGTTGAAGCAGATAGTATAAGATATTAAGTGAAAAAGCTCAAATTACCGCATCATATAGTTTGTGATGTTTAGATCGATGCTTAGCTGACTGATCTATATGATAGTTCAGTGAAAATTCACCTTCATTCTGAAGGCTATGGGTGTCTTAATGATGATCGTGATAACATACGCTGATAGCGGCTATATTTGGAGAGAGTACATAAATAAGGAGAAAGTTCTAACACACGGAATCAAAAGATTATAAAAGAAAATTGGTTCAACTTTATAATAGCATTTATGAATTTCTTTGGTTGTTAAGGTTTTCCTTCATATAATCTTGTAACAAGTACCAAAATAGAATTCATAAAATATTGAATACAGAGATATGCTTATTCCCTACATGGATTTTACACTCTTCCTCGTTGCCAATGTTAAAAAGCTTCCCTCTACCTTGTTCCCCGTTATGGAAATTTCTTAAGCATCTTGTCTACTCCTTTGGATTCGCATTCCAATTAGTTTCACTTGAAAGGCTATTGTCAGCTTGAAAGTTAAGAAAAAAGAGTGTGTATCCAACAAAAGAAGCTAACAGATACCTGAATAGTGGCACTATTGACTAGTCCGCTTCTTTTTAGCTGCCCGTTAATGCTATAATTTGAGTAAAAATCAAATTTCCCCCCAAAGGTGGGTACTCCGAAAGCATCATGATTTCCTCGGAGATCATAAAACATGTTCTTCTTCAGTCCACTCCTTCTAATGACATCTTCAAGGACTTTCTGATATTCCAGCCACTCCTCTTCATCTTGCTTCATTGTTAGTAAATCCTTGCTCTTTCCATCTGGTCAGAGGTGACAGTTCAAATTATCAGTGGTATACGAGAAAAGAGCACTGAAACTCCTCATAGTACTTTTACAAAACTTTATTATAACATGATTAGCAATCGACAAATTGGAAAGTATTTTAGCGTGGAAATGCATTATATCTAACAATAACCGCAGCAACAACTCAGTATAATCCCACAAGTGGGGTCTGGGGAGGGTAGTGTTTACGCATATCTTACCCCTACCCTGGGAGTAGAGAGGTTGTTTCCAATAGACCCTCGGCTCAAGAAGATTGAAAAGAAACAACGGAACAATAACGCCAATGGAGGCCAGAAAAATATAACAAGCATCTGAATAATTTACAGGTCATTTTGTGATCCACAACACAAACTAAGACATGAGAACATCAGGGATACACCTTAAACAGCAGTTCAGAAACTCTAACCAGTGGTCAATTGTCTCAATTATGACTTATAAATCAATCAGAACCAAATATAATAATCAAAATATATCTTTTAGGTGCAGAGCTCAACCTAAAATTTATAGAACAACCTAGTACGATACTTGACAGAGTACCAGATACACAGGAGATAAAGCTACTTTTGCAACTACACCTCAACTTTGTATAAATCACATCTTAAAAAAGCGACATTTTTGCAAACATTATTGCCTTATAAAACTGAGCATCACATACACGTTATGGCTTTCATTAATTCTATAGTCCAAGGTCCTTCAACAAAAAAAGAACTCCTGCAGTAACGACAATCTTTACTCTTTTTATATACTTTTCAGTCAATTTTTTTCTTCTTTACTTCACATGAAAAAATATTCACCCTTCTCCTCCAGGAAATCATTAACTTGTTTTTTTACGTCCATTCCTACCCCCACACCCCACCAGCCCAATTTCCGGCCCAATAGTATCAAGAAACAAAAAGATCACTTTTGTTTTTCCTTTTCCTCATTTTCTAGGAAAAGCCTCTATCACTATTTTACAGTGGCGTTCTGGCCAGCTTGCGCGCACATCAACTGCTTTATCGGGCATCTGCTAACTCCCACCAACACCAGTGCATCATAAATTCTCTTTCTAATTCACATTGATAAATTTTTAATCTCATTCTCCAGCAAATTTAGAAACTTGTTTTAACATCCGCTCCTATCCCTTACACCCCCCCCCCCCAAACCCACCCCGAAAAAGCCCATCAACCTCAATTTCCAACCCAACAGTTTAAAGAAACAAAAAGATCAATTTTTTCATTTGTTAAAAATTGTTTTTTTTTTTTTTTTTTACAGAAAACACATAAATCCCAATATCAATAAAACACAATGTAAGATAAAACTGTAAAAAGGGAATAATTACAATTAGGGGAAATTTTGGGGAAAGTAGAATATATACCAGTAAGGTCACCAGTGATGAAGACTAAAGAAGGATTGATCATGGAAAGAGTGGGACCCATAATTTTGGAGAAGTTAAGGGCCCTTTCAGGATGATGAACACTGAAATGGAGATCAGATAATTGAACCACCCATGCTACATCTTTTGGTCCTCCTTTCAATTCAATTACCTCTCTTTCTTTATTCAAAGATTCAGCTGAACTGAAATGCAATATGAACAAGAAATAGAAGAAAATGAATGGATTCTTAATACCCATTTCACCTGACCTCTTCTTCCTCCTCCTTCTTCTTCTTCTATTTCTCCCTGTTGCTCTCAGGTGAAAAGAGATCGAGGAGTGGAGAGAGAAATGGACCGGGTCGGATCAGGTTTCAAGTACAAGCACAAAGATGGGAAAAGTTCTATTGTGTGTCTTGTAAAACTAATTCCAAATTGTACGAACAAAATAATTTTTTTCAAAGATGTAAATGACACCATTTAGCCACTTTTAAGCATGCTGTATAAAATATACTCACATTTTATGATTTATTTAGAGTTTATCGCTCAAACTTCAAAATACAATATCCTAAAGTTTAAACCTTAGAATATCATATCGTAAAGTTTAAATTATATCTAAATATTCAAATCTTATATCCTGAATTTTAAATTATCAATCTTAATCTTGAACTTCAAATTAGCCACTTAAAATTTTATGATACTAAGTCCAAAATTTTAACTCTAAATTCCCGGGGCTAGGTGGGGTTTGGTAGGACTCTCCATAGATGACTTGCGTATTGTATTGTGCCCCTATGGTAGTTACTTGCCGATATTATTGCATGCCATTTGATTTATGGTTATATGTTTAGATAATTATTTATGCGATTTCTTTTGGAGTCACTAATGCTCTTTTATTTTTTCTTTTCCCTTTCTTTTTCTTTCACTCCTAAGCCAGGGGTCGAATGGAAATAACCTCATTACCGGCCTGTGTACGTATTACCCTCCCCAGACCTCACTTATGAAACTATATAGTTATTGTTGTTGTTGTTAAGTTCTGAATTTTAAATTAGCAGCTCGAAAATTTAAGATAATTAATCCTAAAATTTAAACAAATTAACTAAACTATAAATATATTATAAATTAGATATTACTGTAATATAGAAATGGGACTTGGATGGGACGAACATGGGTATACCTGAAATTATATTTTTAGATAGGGTTAGATTAGTAATTATGATTTCTGTAGTATTAACATTGTATTCACTATTTAACACACGTGTACTCCATAACTCCTCCTCTTTGTAGAACCCTTATTATCTCCGTCTTTTCTCACATTTCTCCTAATCCGGTCTTCACCTTTTCAATCAAGCTCATTGCTTTGTGAGTTTTTTCTGCAATATTTTTTTGTTTCTTCATCTTTATTCTATTTATCATCCGGTTTAGACCTCTCTGATTTGGTAATCTTTCTTTATTTTTTGGACGATTTAGTGGATATATGATGATAAGGAAATTTTTAACAAGAAAAATTATTCATGCATGTCACTTATTGTACCTAATTTCATTTACCTTATATTTTTTATTAAGGGATCTGGTAATTTGACTTAGGATTTGAACTTGGGATTTTGAGCATTCAATCAAATTTGAAATGCCATATTAGTATTGAACACATAGGTTTGGTTACTCTCTTTGAAGAATTAACATGTTTTATATTGGGAGAAGTAGTTATCATGGTCAACGAGCTAACAACTATAACTTTCATCTATTGTTCTTCATCAATCCTTCCTCTCCATTCAAACTCTCTATATGAAATCTTTTTTACTCTTTTTCCAGTTATCCATGTTCTTGCCCCAGTTATTATTTTATGAACAAATTCTGTGCATAATTTTCAAACAAAGAAGTGGAGTGGGAGACTAAGGAGCGGCAATTAGGTTTCAAATTCAAGCTTGTTTCGGATGCTGCACTAATTTTCTGTTGCATGGTTGTAGTTATCGCGCAAATTTAGATGTAAATTTTTTATCCCTTTTACTTGGATTAAAAACCCTTTATTTGAATAGTAGGAATAACAGTACTAAATTCACCCCCAAAAAAAGTAACAGCTATTCGTTACATTTCATTGAAATTTTATTTGTTTCTTCCATTCCTCTGTATCTTTCTTGATTGTGTCTTATTCATATATATATTTTTTTTAATTTTGTTCTCTTCATTCTTTCTTAACTTTTTTGGCTCCAATTCATTGCAATTTCAAAAATGGAGAATAAAAAACTTGTTGTTATGTTACTCCTGATAATTTGAGTTCGTCCAATGGTTGGTGCCGCAAGATTCTCTGAGACAAAAGTGTAAATTAAGTGAGCATTTTAACATCACTGATTATTGTATATGTTATTTATTTTATAAAGATAAATTGGAATTGCATGCAAGGTGTACTTCAGTCTATTTCTCTCCCTCCAAACGCGCGTGTGCTACTATTTATTAACATGTATATTTTTCATCTCCTACTTCTCTCCCATCCTTTCTCAGTTTATTGATAAAATATTCTCCCCAATATTGTTGCATCCTCCTTCGCCATTGATGCTTCTACTGCTATGCTCTTCTCTGTGATTTCCATTTGAATTTCTTTCTCCTCTCGCTTGGTGTATTGGCAATTGTTGCACATTGATGCATCGTTGATTGAGGTTTTTTTCTTTTCAAAGTGCTCAATTTGATTTCGAACTGTCTCAGGTGTGTGCTTCATTTTGTTAATTTCTGTTGAATTATTCTCTATTCTTGCTTTCTTTAATGTGTTCTGTTATAGCTAATGTGGTTTCAGTGGGTATCTGGTAGTTTCTTTCTTTCAGATAGTGGTCTTATTGGATTTTCACATGCATTGGGTAACTTTATCGGATTTATACGCTGATGTACCTAGGGTATTTGATAATATGTCAAAATGGAGTGATATTCCTTCCGCTTTTAAATAGTAGCATAAATGCAGATTTTATAAAGAAGGAAACATCTTTCTAACTATCTTAATTGTCGTTACAGGACATATTCAACTTGAAAATTATGTTTATATTCTTCACAAAGAAAGGTTATGATGTGTTTGGATAGTAGACAACCCATCGAAAACAATTTCAAATAAATCCCTTTCATTACTTGGTACTTCTTTCACATATGCTCCATCTCTCAATAAAGTTAAAGTCTCACTTGCTACATCATATACATCAAAAGAACATTAGCAGGACATGACTATGCCGTTTCAAATTCATTACTTTTTAAAATAAATTGCAGACACGTCACGACCCCAAATCCGATCGTGATGGCGCCCAATCCAACGGCTTGGCAAGCCCGACCAAATCTGCTCTTAACCTGAGCTTAGAGCTCAAAAATCATTTATTTAGAAATCCTTAATAGTGAAGCAAACCAAATAAACTGATAGTTATAAAAATATCCAAAAACTTTCACGAAAACAACATAACTTCCCATTGACATGGGGTTACGAGTCAAGAGCCTCTATTAGAATATAAGAACAATACTGAAAATAGATCTACAAGTTTGAATGTACGCGGAATAAACAAAACAACAGAGTGATAAGGGGAAATGTCAAGTCATGCGGATGCTAGACAGCTACCTCGACGATCCCAAATAAAGCTCGAGACCAGCGCCAAGCTCAGCTAAGCTTCCAAGTACCTGAATCTGCACACATGGTGCAGGGAGCCGAGTGAGTACTTCCAACTCAACGATAATAAAAGTAAATAATGCTGAGGAAAAGAAAACCACACAAAGCACTATCGCATGCTATAACATACATAATCATCTTTAAATTTGAAGTACTCTTTCAATGTATTCCTTTTTAACATATGTGAGTAAATTATTTAGAAATCTCGACATCTTTTCCTTTCATAATAACGGCTCATTACCTGGGTACAACCTCAAACAATGCAAGTCCGCACTCAAATCAGCCCATTGGGCTATAATAATAGGTGAATTTGACTATATTTATGCCCTAAATAATCACACTTTATTGTTGTTTTAAGTGACAAAATGCTCTTATTAGTGTTTTTAGTGTGTTACAGGTACACATGAGCTAATGAAGACTAAAAGAGTGATTTTGGAGTCAAAAGAAGGTGAAAAAGGCCAAGTGTGGTACAAGTCAAGAATTTGTGCTGAAAATAGCCGGAAAGGTGTGATTCCGAGCTATATAGATGTTATGGAATGAATTTAAGTGATTTGGAGCTTTGAAGTCTGAGTAAAAGCTCAAGGAATTAAGTCGGGGTCGTGTTCGGGGGTCAAATTTGATAGTTTAGTACAAACGAAGACTCGATGAAGCATATTGCGCACTGTCTAGTAAATTGGACATAACTGTTTTCTCAGAATTCCATTTTGTCTCCATAATATATGGTAGGAAAGCCAACTCAAAGGGCTATAACTTTCATGTTTTGAGTTTTTCCAAATTCCAAACGGAACAGGGTGAAATACCGCGGTTTCACCGCGACCGCGGTTGAATAGGCCTGCGGAAGTTTTGAAGATTCAGAGGACTTGATCTACCGCGGTCAAACCGCGGTGGAAGTCGGGATTTTCTCTTTTATTCATTTATTTTTGCCTAAATCACATTATTGTTATTTTTACCATAACTTATTTCACACTCAAATTTGACTCCTTCTTTACTTTTTTCTTATTTTTACTTTTTTTTAATTTTTTGTTCCTTTTTTAATTTCACGTGATTGCCATGAAAACCTTGATCTCCTTCCCTATAAATATCAGTACATACTCTATCATTAGTAGTAACACCAACCAATGATGGAGCGAGAAAACATCATCTACGGCCGCTAAATCCCCATAGATGTTATGGAATGAATTTAAGTGATTTGGAGATTTGAAGTCTGAGTAAAAGCTCAAGGAATTAAGCCGGGGTCGTGTGCAGGGGTCAAATTTGATAGTTAAGTACAAACGAAGACTCGATGATGCATATTGCACACTGTCTGGTAAATTGGACATAACGTTTTTCTCAGAATTCCGTTTTGGATCCATAATATATGGTTGGAAAGTTAACTCAAAGTGATACAACTTTCATGCTTTGAGTTCTTCCAAATTCCAAACGGAACAGGGTGAAATACCGCGGTTTCACCGCGACCATGGTAGAAGAGGCCTGCGGAAGTTTTGAAGATTCAGAGGACTTGATCCACTGCGGTCAAACCGCGGTGGAAGCCGGGATTTTCTCTTTTATTCATTTATTTTTGCCTAAATCATATTATTGTTATTTTTACCATAACTTATTTCACATTCAAATTTGACTCCTTTACTTTTTTTTTTAAATATTTTTTGTTCCTTTTTCAATTTTACGTGATTGCCATGCAAACCTTTATCTCCTTCCCTATAAATATCAATACATACTCTACTATTAGTAGTAACACCAACCAATGATGGAGAAAGAAAACATCATCTATGGCCGCTAAATCCCCATATATTCTAGTTAGAATAGAAATAATAATAAAATGTTAAAAAATACAATAAAAATGTAATAGTATGAGAAAATTATATGCTCTCATTGCAAGCAAAATATTCGCAAAGAAACTTGCTCATTCCATATACGAACATGGTATATAGTTGTATGAGTCGTTCCACCTATAATTATAAAAACTATTACATAATCTATATCCATCAGCACAAGAAAATTTCAGCACTGCAAATCACGTTCATATAAATAATTTGAATCACTTAAAAATGCAGCCAAGACAACAAAAAAAAATGTTCAAACTACCATATGATACCAATATGGTATATAATTATACCTACATGGCATACAATTCTACTAGTTAATTTCCGGCAACTACATGACTATAATATTATTACATAACACACATGCATAAAGAGAAAAATTAAAAAACTAGTGTATCGCATATTAATATAATAAAGTATTTCAAGATATTATACTATATTAATATTATTAAAAGAAAATCAAATATTATACTAATAAATGCAGCTAATACAAGTAAAAACAATTCAACTAACATATGATACAAATACAATATATATCTATACTAATAAGGTATATAGTTGGAATGAATTGTATACCAAAATGGTATATTTGTATACTATTGAGTATACAATATAAGTTCGTCTTCTTCACTTGGTCAACTATATTTCAACCCAAACTTCTAAAATCTACTATAAAATCTCCACCAAATTGACTAAAACTTTATCTATAACCTCCAATCAACTTTCCAAACAAACCCATATACGATCAGATTAAAACAATTAAAAACTCAAACAAACCAAGTTATGAATTTCAAGCTTCAAGCTCCTTCAATGGTGAATTTGAATTTTTGTACAATAAAATATTTGAAAAGTAGCATTAATATCATAATCAAAGAACAATACCCAATAAACTCCATCACCAAACATTTTAACACACATGAAAATTCAAACTTTAGTTATATAGTGCATATTATTTTTTGTTTTACTTTTAGAAGATAAAATAAATTATGAAGTACAAATAAAAAACAACACTACCCACTGTTGAAAAAAACTAATTATTCTTTGGCTTCCTTTTAGGATTAACTTTTTGGCTTTTTAAATTAAATATGTTCACCGCAAGGGAGAATTGAATGGATGGGTAATTAGTTGCAATAGAATAGGTATTTGTTGTAATTACTTTTAAAATGGATAATTATGGGTAAATATTTTTGATTAGGTAGTTATATAGGGTATTTTTCCCAAATATTAAGATGACACATTTTTTTTTTTTTTTGAATTTCATTTCCTTTTTATCAATCTTTTTAGATAGGCCTGGGTGCATGCTCCAAGTGCCAAATTTACCCATAATCTAGCAGAGGATTTGGTGAAAAGCTAGATCCATCGGGCTTGCTTTATAGAGATTTTTTAAACTTTATTTTACCTATTTCTTTTCTTTTCACCAATCATTAAAAATTTGGAATATGGTAATTTTAATACAAAATCATACTTTTCCTTCTCACAAGAAAAGGCCCAATGAACATACAAACTCTTAGGTTGCTCCAACTAGGATAAGTTCCAATGAAAATAATATAAAATATTTTGATCATTCTAAAACAATATGTAGTCAAAATAAGTGCAGTTATAATTAACTTCTTTCTAATCTACTATTAGCATAATTTGGTTGCATGTATTTAATTTGTTGCACTTGTTGAGTGCAAGAGTTGGATTGGGTTAAAATATATAGGAAGACGGGTCAAACTATTAAGGTCAAAACATGGGGTTTGAATCCCAAATAATATTTGATTTTCTTGAAGTTGTAATTATAACATAATATCAGAAACCAAGAAAAAGAGAAAGAGAAAGAAACAAATAAGCATTCCTAGGCATTTTTGTTAGCTTGCGAGATGATATTTAGGTTCATATACAGACAGCCACAGATACGCATGGCTGGCTTTATACTACTTTATTTTTTAATAGTATATTTTTATTTTTCATGTTATCTATTTTGAGTTTAAGTTATAAATGTATCAGTACAGAAAACCATTAACAATATGATCAGGCCAGTCAAATGATATCTACAGATAAACTTTCTGAAAATATGAGATTTATAATCTTAAAAAAATAAAATTAATTACTTGGTATAACATATAAAAGTAACTTAATAATATTAAAAGCTCTTACATTGACGATACACATAGCTTATATATATATATATATATCCATTGGAAGTATAAATACGAGCTCAAATAATCCCACTCTTCTAGCTCCCCTTCCATGCAAAACCCTCGTTTTCACATAAAAATAAATACTCGTAAGCACTTGTCTTCTTGCATTTTATTGCTAGATAATTGCTTACAATTTGATTTTTACTTCCTCTTATAACAAATATTCGTTGTTCTAGAAAAATAAATCTAATTTAATGTTTCAGAGATAAGAGACAAAATAAGTCCCTAATTTTTTTTAATATATACTCTCTATCAGAGGCGGATCCAGGATTTAGGGATTACGGGTGCCGACCCACTAAAATTGCAATTGAATGTAAGCCAAAACTTTATTTTCTCCCACCTGGAATCAAACTCGCGACCTGCTGAATGAAAATACAAGCCTTTGTCACTGGCATCTTTGCCACTTTTGTTTTATAGGGTGGCACTTTAAATATATATCCTATTTATGATACATCTATACATATATATATATAATATTTTTGCCGAAGCTTGCGGGTGGCGTACCACCCCGAACCGTGTACATAGATCCGCCCCTGCTCTCTATTCCAATTAGTGACGTGTTAATTAAATAAGACGTTTAAGAAGAAATAAATAATAATTTAATTTTTAAGCCTAATTGATCGATATACTTCATTTTGCTCTGATACAACTGGAAAGATAAATATCTGAAGGGTTATATTTATCTTAACCTCATTTCATTAGGTACCTTTAGGAAAGCGTGGCATGAAGCATGCTTTATTATTTTATTTATTTTTCTTCTTTCTAAACTTTTTATCTTTTCCATTCTAATCCTTTTGAATCAAATATGAAGAAAGACAAAGACCTTCAAAGTTAATATTGATTTAACTTTGTGTCTGCGGAAGTGTCAGACCCAAAATTTTAGCATGATATACGCTAATCACTAGCGATAAAATTGACGTGTAGCTCTTTGAAAATGTAAATGACTTATCATTCAAGTATAAACAAAAGAAGTTCTAAAGAGAAAAAAAAAAGCATCAAACAGAGAGAATTCTTCGTAAAATGGGTGCCATGATAAGAGAAGGTGTAATGTCATCGGCGGCTTTTCAGCCATGCCCCATCAGTGGCGGATCTAGGATTTTAAGGTCGTGGGTGCTCACTTTCCTTTAAGTGCACAATTATTCGAATGCAAGAGTAAACGACTTAATGTGAAAAATACTAATAATATTATCATTACCAGCAAATACTTTTAGTCACAAGTCATAATGAACAAATAGTATTATCATTACCAAAAGAACTTCTAGTCACAATTCACAACTGTGATCGACGACTTTTCATATGTTGAAAACGATGAATAATGGCATCGTTGTTTACAGTTGAGAATATCTTACGCTCTACATAGCAAACTAAACAATTATTTAAAAATCCATCACCTATGCTATTACGAAGCTCATTTTTTATGTAGTTCATGGATGAGAAAGCACGTTCCACAGAAGCGGTAGCAACAGGCAGAATGAGAGTCAACTTGATAAGTAAATACACTAGTGGCCAAGTTTGATGCAGGTCTGACTTAACCAATACTTTAGAAAGGTCACTAATTCCCTTCGTGTTGAAGAACCTTTTGTCATGAACACGAGCATAAACTATAAAACTATCTAGCTGGAAACTAAGATCCCGGAGCTTGTTACTATCAAACTCATTCGGATAATATTGAGCCAACTTCATTATCCTGTTCTTATCAAAATTACCAAATGAATTAAGTGGATTTAAACTAGCCATACCGAGAAGTAAGTCGGTACTCACGACATCAAAACGACTTCTAAGCTCTTGAAGATGCAAATCAATAACACCATTAAATATCTCAACGTGCAAGTGATGAGAGTATGTAACATCAAGAGCTCTACGCTTTGACTTCCCAGGATAATAGAGAGCATCCATCTTTGGGATCACTATCTCATGTTTACCACAGAATGAAGAGACATCATCCATTAATGATTGAAATTCACTATTCCTCATCCTTTGTAATCTTTGCTTTGTATGAGTGAGGAGTCCCATAGCATTGACAATATCTTGATCCATCCTTTGTAATGAGGAGCTCAAATCATTTGTCATCATTAGAACTTTCCACATCAAATGCAACATAAAAACAAATTCAAATTCCTTTATCTTTGTCATAAGACTTTCAGCAACAAGTCTATCAGCATAATTTGGACCTTCACGAGCAACAAATTCAAGAACATGAACAATTGATGAAAATAGGACAATGAGGTTATCTAACGTTCTATAATGGGAACCCCAACGAGTGTCACCTGGTCGTTGAATCCCACGTTCTTGATTTAGTCCACGTCCAGTATGCACTTCACCTGATATGAGCAACTCCTCTAATTTTTCAGCTTGATGTTGTCGAAGCAAATCCCTACGCTTAAAAGATGATCCAACAATATTTAACACATTAGTAACTATACAGAAAAAGTCATCTACATCTGAATGCTTCTTTGCAAGAGCCACAAGTGTTAATTGCAATTGGTGAGCAAAACAATGAATGCAATACGCCGATGGAGTTTCATTTAGAATCAAAGTGTAAACACGTGATTTTTGACCCTCCCCGAGATTTTTTTATATTTTTAGCATAAAATATTTAGTTCAGGCATAATATAGCTATTTTAGCTAATTTTGACTCTTTTACTTTATTTTTACCTTAAAATGAAAAATAACAAAAATATAGTTTTATTAATGTTTCGTAGTCATTTTTAAACTTGAAAAAATATAAAAAATAGTTTTATTTTAATTACGAGTATTATAGTTATTTTGATTACCTGGGATTAATTAAATAACACCATTCTCGGTTCCGGGCAAAGAATAATATTCGGGTTCAAACTACCCGGTTTTATAATTTTCGGACATAGCCCGTAATAACCCGACACTACACTAAGGGGAGGGATGGGAGAATGATTAAAAAATGAAAAGAATAAAAAACAAAAAGAAAAGACAAAAGGAGACACAACAAAGTGGGGGGGGGAAGGCCACGGTTCATGGGGTTTTGATTTTAAAAAACAAAGAAAGAAGAGACACTCTCTTCTTGATAAACAAGAAGGAAAACGGCAGCACGAAAAAAGGAACACATTTGAAAAACGATAAAAAGAAAAAGAAAGAAAAAACGGGAGAAAAAGATTGGAAAACAAAAGAAAGAAAAAACGGTGAAACAAAGAAGAAAAGAAACGAAAAAAAGAGGAGAAGAGGGCACTTCTTCATGCTCTTGGTGTCTGGACGGCAAGAAGAAGCAGTGAACGTTTTTGAGAAAGGAGGCCATTAACAGAAAAATCCGCGACGTCCCTCCATCTCCAACATCCAACGACGTCCATCCTCTTCACCATCAAACCCGCAGTCGACCACCTTGACCATCACTCCGCTGCTTCACGTCCCGTCCAAACGACCAGCCACTTCATTCCGTAGACCACCTTTTCTGCTCCATTTTCTTCATCGTAAATCCGACCACACAGCTCACATTGCCATTGACGCAGCAGCTGCTGCATCGTCGCACTCCAAATGACCACTCGTTCTTCTCCTCATCACTACTCCTCATCCTCACCATAGCTGGCTGGAGTTTTGAAAAAAAAACAGTAACGATAGGTGGAGGACAAACGAGGCAGCTCGGTTAAAGTTCGACGAGGTTCCGTCAAAGGTCGCCGGCGAGGTCCCTTCCGTGGTCGTCGGCAAAATTTTCTGGTCGAAAAGTTCTATAGTCCTCAGGTTCTATTCTTCTCTGATTTTTTTTTTTAACTAGCTCAGTTATATTGATGTTTAAGTGCACCGTTTCATCAATTTTCTTGTCTGGTTTTTGCCTATTAGAATTGATGTATTGAGTTAATTGAATTAATTGTGTGACTATCAAAGTATTTGGTTTGCTTGAGTGCCAAATTAAATATTGATGCCAACGTGATTAGTTGGGAATTGTGTTGGATTATGAATCTTAATAATCAGAATTTTGAATGTTCTTGGTTTTGTTTAGTAGAGTAACGAATAGCTTCTTTCCTTACGAAGTATTTCCTTTTCCTTATAAAAGTTTTAGTTGAGTATGACTTTGTCACATTATAGAAATTGGTTCGTTATTCTTCAACTGAACGACATAATTAGATTAAAGGAATCGGGGGTGCATTTCATGTGACCCGACTCCAATTTTGAACAAGGTTAAATAAAGCGTGTCGTGAACCACAAGTGCATTTCATGTAGTGTGGCTTGCAACATGTTTTAAATAATCTTGAATTAACTCTTAAATAAATATAGTGGAATGTAGTTTGCTTTTAAATTAGAATTAGAGGTGTGCCTCGCCTAACAAAATTATACAAATCGCGGGGCCCTCATAAATATATATGTAAAATATTTAGATTTCGAGATGTGCCGTTTCTTAGCGAATTTCCATGGCCTTCTCAAAAAATGCAAATAAGTAATCGCTCTAGGCGCGTATTTTAATAATTTTTACCTTCTTAAATACGGGTGTGCATTTCAAGCGGCCCAAATCCAAATCCCAAAATGTTGAATAAGAATGTGTCGAAGATCCGGGTGCATTTCATGTGACGTGATTCGAAACATATTTTTAGGCAACATTCTTTTTCGTAAATAACAATAATAATAAAAGCGGTAAAGGGATATTAATTTGCATTAAGTATATAACTGTAAAAATCAGATAAATAAGCCAAACACGACAGTTGAGCGACCGTGCTAGAACCACGGAATTCGGGAATGCCTAATACCTTCTCCCGGGTTAATAGAATTCCTTATCCGGATTTCTGGTTCGCGGACTGTTAAATAGAGTCATTCTTTTCCTCGATTCGGGATTTAACCGGTGACTTGGGACACCATAAATCTCCCAAGTGGCGACTCCGAAATAATTAAATAAATCCCATCTCGATTGTCCTTTAATTGGAAAAACTCTTTGCATCCTTGCGGGTGCGGTAAAAGGAGGTGTGACAGCTCTGGCGACTCTGCTGGGGATGATAAACCCAGAACCACTGGTTCGGGGTTTAAGAATTCGAGCTTGGAATAATTGTTGTATTTGGCTTATTTATTATCTGATTTTATTATATGTTTGTATTAATGTGCAAAATGATATTTTTATCGCTTTGATTTTTTTTTTTTTTTGAACTGTACATATAAATTGTGCCGAAACCAATCTCCTCTCCGAGTCTTCTAAATCATGAAGAAGGGTGCACTTCGTGTGACTTCTTTTCTGTATAGTGTCTAATTCCCACCTTAGAACGAGGTTTGGATAAGTTGCAAAACCGGTGAAGCTTCTGTATTCCCGGGTTGCTGCCTCCTCCTCGGCTCGAGTTGTCCGTTCGGGTAAGCCAGGTCTAGAACAATAAACCCGGGTTTTTAAACCTAGAATAACAAAGCTTCATGCCGGATCCCTAGTAGGAACGTTTATTTGCATCATGTTGCATTTGACTTGGGGGACTCAACACAGGGGTTGGGTCCGTCTAGGACAGGTGACCTGAAATGAAAAGACCATCCTGCTGCATCCTGTTTGTTTTATGCATATATTTGCTTCAGACTTGCAGGCTAACCGTTTTTTTTATATTGAGGAAAATGAAAAAAAATAGTCTCAAAATAGTTTGTTTTTTTTACTTACTTAAAAAGAAAAAAAAACTTTTGTTGTAAAATAAAAAAAAATAGTTTCAAAATAGTTTGTTTTTTTACTTAAAAAGAAAAAAAAACGTTTGTTGTAAAATAAAAAAATATGTGATTTCAAAATAGTTTGTTTTTTTACTAAAAAAAAGAAAAAAAAATTTTGTTTTAAGCTAAAAAAAAAAATGTGCGAAAAAATAATAAATAGTTTGTTTCCTTTAAAGATGTAGTTTGTTTGACCGAACTACGCAGGTTTGATTCTCGCCATTAGGTGGGATACGTAGGCAACCCTCATCGGGTTCAACCACCCCTTTAAAAAATCAAAAAAAATGTGTGTTTAATTTTGTCAATAAATCGAAGTGACGCTGTTTTTGAAAATAGCCGAATGTTCCGAAAGGACACCGGAAGGTTGTTTTTTGCAAAAATAGCCACTTTGAATCATTTTTAATAATTTGCGGGCACGACCTTGAAATATTCCTTGTGGAAATGTTGCAAGGCCATAACCGCAAAATCAAGTCCGGATTCACACCCTTTTTGCAAAAATAACCAAAAAATGTCAAAATTTTATTTTTTGTTATAAATAAGTCGGGTTATGCTATTCTTGCTTAAAATAAGCCGAATGTCCCTTAAAAGGACGTCGGAAGGCCGTTTTCGCAAAAATAGCCACTTTGAGTCATTTGTAAATAATTTTGGACACAGCCTGGAAATATTCCCTCGCGGAAATGCGAAAGGATGTATCCGCAAAAAAATCAAGTTTTGAGTCATCACTCAACTTTACAAAAATAATCACTTTATCAAATAAGCCATTACATGGCCGGAGTTTTGCTGAAATAGCCACATTTTTGCATTTTCACTTCCTCAGTCTTGTGTTGGCCTGTGTCGGTGCTGAATGATGCCCCATAGGCCCCAGGATTAAATTTTGACTTTATATCTTCTTTATAAAATTTTGCAAAAAAGAGCCACTTTGTCTGAATAAGCCATTATACGGCCAATTTATGAAAATATTCTTGTGTTGGTTTATGGTGATGCCGGACGATGCCCCATGAGCCACAAGATAAAAAAAAAATTTTTCAAGTTTAACTTTCTTAAATAAATTTTGCAAAAATAGTCATTTTGTCAAATAAGCCATTATGTGGCCAATTTTGTAGAAATAGTCATAACTGACACCAAAAAAAAAAAAAAAATTCTTTTTCTTGTAGAAATCTCCTACACAAGTTTGTAGTTGGAGTCGGCTTCTATAATTTTCCTTCAAAGAAAAAAAAAATCAAATAAACATTTCTTTATTTCTTGCATTAATTTGCAAGAACTACGCTCGGTCTGATTCATGCGGGGTCATGATACGTAGGCAATCCACATAGGATTCGACCATTTCCATAACCAAAAAAAAAAAAAAAAAAGAAGAATGATCAATAAGCGGGATACCTTAATGCTGACATGCTGGCTTTGTTTTGTTGTGTCCATTTCCAGAAAGGTGGTTGGTTGTGGTTCTGAAATAACTCTTCCCCGTAAGACGAAGTCAGAGGACAATGGCAGATAATCTCAAGACCGAGTGGGTTGGTACAGGTACCCGACAACAGCTGGTTGAACGGAACCACGGGTTAGTAGAGGAGGTCAAGATATTGAGACAACACGTGGCTGATATGTATCGGGCGTGGATGGATGGAAAAGCACCACCTCCGCCACCACCTAGCTTCCTGGACTCTGTCCTTACCCGTACCATGAACCCGATGCCAGATGATCTCCCGCACTCTCCATATATACCCGCCTATCACAACTTCTCCGGCCATTCGAGTAACTCAATTACTCGTCCCCCAACTATGTTTTCACAACGCTACTCCCGTCCCCAACACCACTACTCTCCCCGGGACAACCAAAATCGTACTTCACCTTCCAGGTACCCAGCTCCACAAAAGGCTTACCAACCCCCACGAACATACCGGAAACCCCCCGGGTCAGGTTTCAGGCCAAATAAGGCGTTTAGGGAGGAGAGGTTGCTGAAGCGAGAAAAGCTCTTACCCCTATCGGAGAGTCCTATGCAAGCCTGTTTGAAAAGTTAAAACATGTCGGCCTGATTACGCCGCTCCCCGGATACACTCCCGATCCACGTGCAAGAAGCTTCGATCCTATTGCACGATGTGCATACCATTCCAATGTCAGAGGGCACGATATTGAGAGTTGCCGTACCTTGAAAAAGGAAATAGAAAGAATGATTCAAAAAGGGTGGTTGATTGTGGTCAATGATGATGACATGGGACACACAAATCCTCCGGGGGGTGTATTGACTGGGGCTAAAAATGTTGAAGCGGATGGCAGCCTTGGCAATATTGATGCAGAGCTTAGTGGCTAAAGTGTTGTGCTTGGTAATTGGGAAGATACTCCATCTTTTGGTCAGCTAGATGGAGCTTTGGTGGTTCGTTTTGTCGTCATTTTGTTGTCCGAGTTATTTTCAGGGTTTTCTTGTGGTCAAACCCTTTTGTCCTAGCAGTTTGCTTTGGTCTTGCCCAGTTTTGTTTCAGGGCCGTACTCTAGTTTGTTTTGCTTGTTTTGTCATTGAACCATTTCGTCATTAGTTTAATGAAGCTTTCGGCCTTTTGTTACTTCCGGTCATTTTATTTGTTTAGTTGTTCTACCCTTTAGATTTGTCTTGTGCTCAAACGCCGAATCTAGTGACACGACATGCGCACACATAATTATGGCTTAATTCTAAAAGTTAATCATTAAGCAATTGGAAGATGATCGGGTCATCTAAAGGAAACAAAAACAAATTGAGACTATTTGGATCCCGAGTCATCTGAAACCGGGGCGAGTACAAAGAAACAGTCAAATGCAAGCTGGCAAAAAAAAAATTGACATGGGGTCGTTCATAATGAGAGTGTTGCCCAACAGTGCTTCAAAGATATGATGAATATTAATTGTGTTGTTTACGCTTGGCATGTTTTGAAGATTGGAATGACGAAGGCATTTTGTTCCGCTATCCAAACACTTTATCCATCGTCAACCCTTTGAGCCTGAATTTAAAGTCTTTCATACCCCTCCTTCGGAATTAGTTGCAAAGACTAGAAACATAAGTTTGAAAGACAAAAGAAGAAAGGGATAAAGAAAAAGTAAAGAAAAAGAAAACAACAAAAGATAAAGAAAAGAAAAAGAAAAAAGTGTGGAAAAAGAAATTTGAAAAGAGGAATTGGGAACTACGTTTGACCTGATTCCTTAAAGAGGATACGTAGGCGCTTCACGGCTCGGTCATAGTGTAAATAAAGAAATAAAAATCCCCAAGTATAAAACTGGGGCAAAGAAAAATTGTGTTTGTTGTAAATAAATTTAGGTCCGAAGGTTGTAAATTTTGAACCCAAAATTGATTTTGTTTTGAGCCTTCAATACCCTTTCTTTCTAGCCCTATCCAAATCCCACATTACGGTCCAAAGAAAGACCTTCCGATCAGTCTTCAAAAGATGCCGCGTCAGGCGAGGGATAGAGTCCTATCATAATATAACACATTGATTCTCAGCAGAAAAGACGTTGATTCTCAGCAGAAAGGAAATACGAGAGAGTCTTGGCAGTGACACCCCAATCCCCAGCTAAAAGTGATGCAAGTGAGAGAGTCTTACCGGTGAAAACCTTCACAGGCACCATAAGACGACGAAAGCCGAGAGAAAATCAAAATGAGAGAGGCTTGAAAGTGAAAACCCTTCGGGCACTACAGGTCGAATAAAGGTGATAATCGGATGGAAATCACGAGACCGAAATCGTGAAAGACGAAGGATAGACCATATGTGCATGTCATGACCAGTGGAGTTGGTATTCGCGTTTGATAAGTTTTGTAGATATTTCTTGCTTGAGAGTCATTTTCTTTTTCCTTTGTCTTCTATTTTGTTTCTTTTTATCTTTCTTATTTTTATCAAAAATTCCCCATCAAGGTCTGTCTAGTCAGAACAAGTGAGAAATGACTTCAAAACTTGCCACCAACTTTCCAATTATTATGCAAAACAAGGAAATGCCATTGACGGCAGAGAAGTAGGGTGCGAAGAAGATTATTAAACTGGGGCAGAAAATTTTCTTTTCAGTTTGAAAATTTTCCGGAAGTCAATACCCACTTGGGGAAGAAGGAAAGTCTTAAGGGAAATGGTCTTCGAACTAGTGTCATCCTCAACAACCTTCAAGAAGAGTGAAACACCAATTTTGAGGAAATGAAAATCTACCGGCAGTGTTACCTTCAGCCAGTTCCGAGGTGGTCGGACAACCAGAGTGGTAAAGGAAGAAAGGAAATCTCATCTTCAACAAAATAACCCCCAACAAGTTGAGAAACACAGAACGGGGAAGGGATAAATGGAAAAACCCATCCCCAGCATGAGTATCATCAAATAATAACATCCCCAACAAGTTCTGATAATGAAACACAGAGCAGGGAAAGAGGAGGAGAACAATCCCCAGCAGGAGCACCACAACCAGCCACCACATTTTAAAACTAACCAATTTTTCTTTGATTTGAAACAGGGAAAAAAGGGGTTGTCAGCAGCAAAGCATGCCACGAAGAAGATTCTCAAACTGGGGCAGAAAATTTTCTCCTGTTGCGAAAATTTTCTCGAAACCAAATACTTGGTTAGGGAAAGAAGCTAGATAACGCGAGGAAATGATCTTTGAACCCGGTTATCCCAGCAGATTTGAAAGAAAGAAAACAACAAGCTGTGATAGATGAAATTATACCCCCAACAGACAGGACAAGACGAGGAAGCTTGCGTTCCGAAAGGCAAGAAGCTGGTATCACCCTCAGCAGTCCTCGGAAAATGAAACATTGATTTCGAGATTTCACCGGCAGCATTATATCCTACAAGTTTTTCAAGGGAGCGAAGCGCGAGCCCCGAAGGAGGTTTAGAAAGAGGAAGAAGGAAAGGGGATCCCCCGACAGGGTAATCCCCAGCTGATGACACTTCAATCCCCAGCGCGATCTCGAGAGAGAATAAAGGTTCTGAAGGAAGTAGAAAAGGAGGAAATAAAGAAGATTTTCCCCAGCAGCATTACCCAGCAGGTAAGTAATTAGTTCCAAAGACATCCCCAGCAGTCAAGAGAAAAATAACACAACCCGGGAGGAAAGCAATTCCAAAACAAGGTAATTCGGAAGAAAGGATGGCCCAAGAAGCGATGCAGGAAGAAGAAAGTGGTGCAGGAAGCAAAGGAAGGCGACATGGATGGGATGGAGTTAGTAAGATGTTGTTGAAGTCAGGAGCCCGCCTGAAGAGAGGAATGGCGATTTATTTTCAAAAGATGTTGTTGAAGTCAGGAGCCCGCCTGAAGAGAGGAATGGCGATTTATTTTTTCAAAAGATGTGGTTGAAGTCAGGAGCCCGCCTGAAGAGAGGAATGGCGTTTAATTTTCAGAGTTAATGGTTGAAGTCAGGAGCCCGCCTAAAGAGAGGAATGGCGCTTAATTTTCAGTGTTAATGGTTGAAGTCAGGAGCCCGCCTGAAGAGAGGAATGGCAATTTATTTTCAAAAGATGTTGTTGAAGTCAGGAGCCCGCCTGAAGAGAGGAATGGCGATTTATTTTTTCAAAAGATGTGGTTGAAGTCAGGAGCCCGCCTGAAGAGAGGAATGGCGATTTATTTTCAAAAGATGTTGTTGAAGTCAGGAGCCCGCCTGAAGAGAGGAATGGCGATTTATTTTTTCAAAAGATGTGGTTGAAGTCAGGAGCCCGCCTGAAGAGAGGAATGGCGTTTAATTTTCAGAGTTAATGGTTGAAGTCAGGAGCCCGCCTAAAGAGAGGAATGGCGTTTAATTTTCAGAGTTAATTGTTGAAGTCAGGAGCCCGCCTGAAGAGAGGAATGGCGTTTATTTTCAAAAGATGTTGTTGAAGTCGGGAGCCCGCCCGAAGAGAGGAATGGCGATTTATTTTCAAAAGTTGATGATTGAAGTCAGGAGCCCGCCTGAAGAGAGGAATGGCGATTTATTTTTTCAAAAGTTGACGTTGAAGTCAGGAGCCCGCCTGAAGAGAGGAATGGCGATTTATGTTCAAAAGATGTTGTTGAAGTCAGGAGCCCGCCTGAAGAGAGGAATGGCGTTTTATTTTCAGAGTTGATGGTTGAAGTCAGGAGCCCGCCTGAAGAGAGGAATGGCGATTTATTTTCAAAAGTAATAGTTGAAGTCAGGGAGCCCGCCTGAAGAATGGAGTGGCGATTTATTGTTGAAGTTGTTTAAGGAAAGCGGCAGAGTGTAACGGAAATCCCCAGCATGAATCAGGAAGGAAGGCAACAAGGATCAGAAAAGATAGATTCAGACTTCGAAGGAGAATAGCTCGAAGATCACAAGTAAGGGAATTCACTTCGGAGTGCAATACAAGATAGCAACAAAAGAAGCTTGCAACCAGAATGCGAGTCAACAATCCGAGATGATCAACAGAAGTTAGTCATAATGAAAAAAAAAGGCAAGGAGTTAATCTAAGTGCAGAAGTTGAGGAAAGATGTGGTTTGCTCAAGGCATGACCGAGGTCACAAGAGCTGCAAACCTGGTCCTAATCCAGAAAGCCGAAGAAGATTGAACTAGTACCTACAACTAGCAAGTATCAAGGTTCAAATTTAGAGTCCGCATGAAGCACCAACCAATGCTCAAGATCAAGCTTCGGACGACTTATAGATATGAATCTTGTTAACTAGTAGCTGATAGGCTTAGTTGGTCTTTCTCATGTTTTGATTTTTGATGTAATAGCAGGACCACGGACCGGAACTTCGATGGAACAGAACCTCGACGGAACGACACCTCGACTGGCTCTCCACCTCGGTTACCCCTTCCTCACTCACTTCTGAACTACACGTGGCCTGATTCCTTTATAGCCAAGGATATGTAGGCAGCTCAGATACAAGGGCTCGGTCACATCCCTTTCCTTTTAGTTTAGTCCCTCCGAATAAGGGTCGGGTCAAAAAACACTTGTCTAGTCGTTCTTTGTCTGAAAACTCTTTGTGTTTTCAGTCAAAGAGGGGCAGCTGTAAACACGTGATTTTTGACCCTCCCCGAGATTTTTTTATATTTTTAGCATAAAATATTTAGTTCAGGCATAATATAGCTATTTTAGCTAATTTTGACTCTTTTACTTTATTTTTACCTTAAAATGAAAAATAACAAAAATATAGTTTTATTAATGTTTCGTAGTCATTTTTAAACTTGAAAAAATATAAAAAATAGTTTTATTTTAATTACGAGTATTATAGTTATTTTGATTACCTGGGATTAATTAAATAACACCATTCTCGGTTCCGGGCAAAGAATAATATTCGGGTTCAAACTACCCGGTTTTATAATTTTCGGACATAGCCCGTAATAACCCGACACTACACTAAGGGGGAGGGAAGGGAGAATGATTAAAAAATAAAAAGAATAAAAAACAAAAAGAAAAGACAAAAGGAGACACAACAAAGTGGGGGGGGGGGGAAGGCCACGGTTCATGGGGTTTTGATTTTAAAAAACAAAGAAAGAAGAGACACTCTCTTCTTGATAAACAAGAAGGAAAACGGCAGCACGAAAAAAGGAACACATTTGAAAAACGATAAAAAGAAAAAGAAAGAAAAAACGGGAGAAAAAGATTGGAAAACAAAAGAAAGAAAAAACGGTGAAACAAAGAAGAAAAGAAACGAAAAAAAGAGGAGAAGAGGGCACTTCTTCATGCTCTTGGTGTCTGGACGGCAAGAAGAAGCAGTGAACGTTTTTGAGAAAGGAGGCCATTAACAGAAAAATCCGCGACGTCCCTCCATCTCCAACATCCAACGACGTCCATCCTCTTCACCATCAAACCCGCAGTCGACCACCTTGACCATCACTCCGCTGCTTCACGTCCCGTCCAAACGACCAGCCACTTCATTCCGTAGACCACCTTTTCTGCTCCATTTTCTTCATCGTAAATCCGACCACACAGCTCACATTGCCATTGACGCAGCAGCTGCTGCATCGTCGCACTCCAAATGACCACTCGTTCTTCTCCTCATCACTACTCCTCATCCTCACCATAGCTGGCTGGAGTTTTGAAAAAAAACAGTAACGATAGGTGGAGGACAAACGAGGCAGCTCGGTTAAAGTTCGACGAGGTTCCGTCAAAGGTCGCCGGCGAGGTCCCTTCCGTGGTCGTCGGCAAAATTTTCTGGTCGAAAAGTTCTATAGTCCTCAGGTTCTATTCTTCTCTGATTTTTTTTTTTAACTAGCTCAGTTATATTGATGTTTAAGTGCACCGTTTCATCAATTTTCTTGTCTGGTTTTTGCCTATTAGAATTGATGTATTGAGTTAATTGAATTAATTGTGTGACTATCAAAGTATTTGGTTTGCTTGAGTGCCAAATTAAATATTGATGCCAACGTGATTAGTTGGGAATTGTGTTGGATTATGAATCTTAATAATCAGAATTTTGAATGTTCTTGGTTTTGTTTAGTAGAGTAACGAATAGCTTCTTTCCTTACGAAGTATTTCCTTTTCCTTATAAAAGTTTTAGTTGAGTATGACTTTGTCACATTATAGAAATTGGTTCGTTATTCTTCAACTGAACGACGTAATTAGATTAAAGGAATCGGGGGTGCATTTCATGTGACCCGACTCCAATTTTGAACAAGGTTAAATAAAGCGTGTCAGGAACCACAGGTGCATTTCATGTAGTGTGGCTTGCAACATGTTTTAAATAATCTTGAATTAACTCTTAAATAAATATAGTGGAATGTAGTTTGCTTTTAAATTAGAATTAGAGGTGTGCCTCGCCTAACAAAATTATACAAATCGCGGGGCCCTCATAAATATATATGTAAAATATTTAGATTTCGAGATGTGCCGTTTCTTAGCGAATTTCCATGGCCTTCTCAAAAATGCAAATAAGTAATCGCTCTAGGTGCGTATTTTAATAATTTTTACCTTCTTAAATACGGGTGTGCATTTCAAGCGGCCCAAATCCAAATCCCAAAATGTTGAATAAGAATGTGTCGAAGATCCGGGTGCATTTCATGTGACGTGATTCGAAACATATTTTTAGGCAACATTCTTTTTCGTAAATAACAATAATAATAAAAGCGGTAAAGGGATATTAATTTGCATTAAGTATATAACTGTAAAAATCAGATAAATAAGCCAAACACGACAGTTGAGCGACCGTGCTAGAACCACGGAATTCGGGAATGCCTAATACCTTCTCCCGGGTTAATAGAATTCCTTATTCGGATTTCTGGTTCGCGGACTGTTAAATAGAGTCATTCTTTTCCTCGATTCGGGATTTAACCGGTGACTTGGGACACCATAAATCTCCCAAGTGGCGACTCTGAAATAATTAAATAAATCCCATCTCGATTGTCCTTTAATTGGAAAAACTCTTTGCATCCTTGCGGGTGCGGTAAAAAAGAGGTGTGACACAAAGTTTTAAGACCACGTAGCTCTCCTTGCATGTTACTAGCTCCATCATAACCTTGCCCACGTATTTGAGATGGACTTAATGAGTGATACGAAAGAAAACAGTCGATTTCCTTCTTCAATGATTGAGCAGATGTATCATTGACATGAACAATACCAACAAATCTCTCAATTACTTCGCCCTTTTTGTTAACATATCTCAAAACAAGTGCCATTTGCTCCTTATGTGATATATCCTTCGATTCATCAACTAGTATCCCGAAAAAATCCCCATCCAAGTCTTCAATGATAGCTTTGATTGTTTCTTTGGCACAAGCATCAACAATATCTTTCTGAATCATTGGGGAACACATCATTTCATTTTTTGGAGCATTTTCTAATATAATACTTCCAATATCTGGAGCAATATATCCATACCATTGCAAGAGTTCAAGAAAGATACCTCTATTTGTAGAAGATTGACTTTCATCGTGCCCACGAAATGGCAATTCTAGTCTCAAAAGAAACCTAGCCACATCGATTGAAGCACTCAAGCGATGTCGAGACTCACTTTTTTCTTTCTCGGATTGCTTTTCAAAAGAAGTGCGAATTGATTGTGATTGATTCATTAAATCAAGCATCCTATTAAAACACTTGTTGTGGATGCTATCTACCTCTCCAACATGAGCTTTAAATCTTTCTATAGCCTTGTTCCAACCTTTAAAGCCATTTTTTGTAAAAGCATCTCCCATATTTCCATGAATTTCATGTTCATTTTTGAATAAATAACAACACAAACAATATGCAGCATCTTTTGATATACTGTACTCCAACCACTTTGAATGTTGACCCTTAAACCAACCAGGATAAAACTGACGCATTGTCTTACCAAACTTAGTTTTAGGAAAATCATGACTCGTAGGCTGGCAAGGTCCCATTTGAATATAATATCTTCTAATTTTATCTCGTATATTAGGGCTATATTCTGCAATGGACTTCCTATCCCCCGGGTCAATATTGGGAGATCCTAAATTATGATCTGAAAGAGATATATCCCTTTGAATTTTCGTGGCTACGGATGACGCAACAGATGAATGAGTAGAACTAGAACTTGATTGCCCAACTTTTGATCTTGTGACAAACTTATCCATCTCGACACAAAAGATTGATAAGAAATTCCTACAAACAAGATTTAGTTCAATTTAATTTCATCCAAAATTTACTACACATAATTTAATTAATTTCTACTGAGAAAACCATGCCCCTCAATCAACAATACAAACAACACGGTAATAACGATATAACTATTTAATTTTTTGAAATACAAGATAAAAACTTACAATTTCTGAAGCAATAAGCCGATGAACACAATTTCATCAATTGCGCAATCCTCCAATATTAATAACCTGCATATATTCTCAAAATTAAGTTTTGGAATCAAGCAAGTTGGTAACAAAGATAATATTTTTCATTGAATCTGCTTTCAAAGAATAAGCGATAAGCATGAAAAAATTTAAAAATCCTTCTAAGAATATTTTTAATTTCCTACTTCAATAAAAATACCAAATCTTATTACCTTGTACTGTGTTCTGATTTTGAGATTGTTGTGAATGACCGGAGAGTTTGCTAATTGTTTCGTCTATTTTGTTCTTCGTTTTCCCTTCTCTGCGTTCCTAATGAAAAAAAAAACTCAAGAAAGGTTTACTTTTAAAGTTGTCTGTAAGATGATAAAGAGGCCTTTGAGGAAGGTTAAAAAAAAGACCTAAAATGTAGTAACCTAAAATAAAAAATAAGGTAGGAAAAGTAGGAAAAGTAAAGCTTTTCCACAAAAGTCAAAAAGCTAACAAAAATAATACAAAAACGTATCAATCAGCCTAACCTAAAACCTAAAGCGAATAGGAAAAGTATAACTTTGCCACAAAAGACAAAAATCTGACATTAAAAAAAAAAAAAAAAGAACACGGGAATCGAACCTGGGTCTTTGCTTCTAGCAAAGACTTTGACTCCCATTTCAGAACCACAGCACCCATCAGTCATTTTGTTTAATGGGTGCTAACGAAAATCTTATATCCTATTTCGTATATTTTTATTATAGCTATACCTAGTTTACGTCAAGGTCAATGGGTGCTTGAGCACCTAAACTTACCGTGTAAATCCGCCCCTGTGCCCCATGACCCTTTGGGCGCGCCTCGTGGAGTCCTAGCAAGCCTAACAATGCCTAGTGTGAGCACGTGATTTTTGCCTTACTTGAGAAGTACTCCCAGAAAATTCAAAAATAAAAATAGTTTCGTGTTGAGCATGATTTTTGTGATTTTGTGTTATTTTATCTTTTTGTGTGCACGTTTATTTATTTAAATTAAAAATACAAAAAAATATATGCTAGGTTTTGCATTTTTAGTGTTTGATATCGAAGTCATGTGATTTACATTTTTAGGTGATATGTAATTATGTACGTTAATTGTAGTAAAAAATAGTGGTGTTATAGGTTAGTATATATACATATGTGTGTATATATATATATATATATATATGTATATATACATATATATATATATATATACACATACACATATAGTACATCATGAAGATCCGATCTGGGCCAAAACTTAGTCTAAAAACCAGGCCCAAACGAATCTCCTCTAATCCAGCCTAACCCGTCCTCGATCGTAGCCGTTTATTTCAAATTGATCCTAGGGCCACGATCTCTCTTATCAACCCGTTCAAGAAGCACTGATCTAGGCCGTTCAATTCAATGGATCCAACGGCCAATGCTTCGTCCCCCAACCCGTTGGCCAACCCGACCCAGTCAACCCCCAGACAACCCGGCTCCCATAAATGACCAAACGGTATCGTTTGGATTAATGAAACGATCCAGGCCGTTGATCTCATTTGATCAAACGGCCAGGATTAGATCCCAGCCCCGCCATATATACTAAAAACCTACCCAGCCCCCCCCTTAGCCAGACCCCTCCTCTATCGTCTCTCTCAGAGACCAGCCAAGCCCACCTTCCCCCACCGTACTCCGCCGGCCGGAAATCGTCTCCGCCGGCGGAAGTAGGCCAATCACCCCCATCTTAACACCAAATGCTCCCATCACCTCCCCCATCACGAATCCGGCCTCCGCTAACCTCGAATCACTCCGGAGCTCCTCGAATCTTCATTTGAAGATTCGAGTCAAACTCGAACCAATGCCAAATCACCCCAAACTCACCCCAAACCCTCACATGGCCTCCCTCGTACCCCCGCCGGCTTTCGTTTGCTTCGAATCTAACCGGAAATGCAAAAGCCCCAAATCCGAGCCCAAGAACCCTAGTTTTTGAAGAAACCCAATTCGAGCCGGGTTAGCCGTAATTGAAGTCCAAGGGACTTTAGTCTAGGTGTTCTCAATCGAGAACATCTCGATTAAAGCCCGTTTGGCTTCAATAGTTCCAAATCTTAGTTCGAAGCTTGGGTCGGCAGATTTTTTACGAGGTATTCATTTCTTCTTTGGTCGATTTAATTCGATTGTGTGAATATGTGTGTTTGTTTTATTCATGTTTCAGTTCTCATCTGTCATGCTTTTAATTTCTCATATCAGTTGATTTGTTCTCCTCCTTTGAGGCCTTTTATTTGGCCAATTCCCTCTGTTTTCAGTAGTTAAAATGAATCATAGGTTCAATGTGATTAAGGTCGTCAAGCAATTAGTTCATATTTGATTAGTTCCTTGATCCCTGCCTGAAATATTAGGAATCAAACTGTAGGTCGATCATTTGTTATCGATTATGTGTGTTGTCATCGACTAATCAATGTGGTCGATTAGCTTCGTAGGTCTTGTGCATTAGCATTTTTATGGCAGAAACTGATTACACACACAGAATCACTGTTGGATTGTGCTTGTTTGTGATTAAGTGATGTTTGGATATAGCTGAAGGATCCCTTGAATCAAGAGATTAGTATTTTAAGATTAAATGTCCTGCACAGCCTAGTGGAGCCTGCTGTTACAGCAGGGTATTCCACCAGGTTTGCACTGAACATTTTAATTAATTAAAACCCACACTTAAACAAGACTTAGTGGTGACAACAGGGAATATAATGGGCTGGCAGAGAGGAGGATGGGCAGGGTTGGTTTTCTGATTATTGTATCTTGGAGCTTCATTGGTTTTCAACTATAAGTATAGAGTGATAGGGAGATTAGAAGGGGGATACAAAGACTTTAGACAGTGATAACTGAAGTACCTGGAGAGCAAAAACAGTCATAGCTGGAGAGTAAAAACAGTCATAGCTAGGAGAAAAATAGAGAGCAGGGATATACAAAGATACAGATAGAAAAGCTACTGTTTCATTGGTTTTTGGGTTACTGTTTCGTATATTTTGATTCAGTGGGTGAGCTGTTAGTCCTTTGTTGTTGTTGTTCTTGTGTTGGTGTGCTGAGAGTGATTGTGTGCTATTGGCTGAGTTTGGAAGTGTCAAGCCACTGGCAGTGCTGTTATCTTGTCACTGGCAGCACTGTTTTGGGATTGATTGGTCGTTTGTGTTGCTGGTTTGGTCTATAGGGTGCTGTTGTTGTTGTCTTTGTTGCTGCTGGTATACATCCTAGTTTGTTGTATGCTGCTGCTGTATTGACCATTGTTGTTGGTGTGGTTATTGTGATTGAGAGTGCTACTGGGGTGGTTATTTTGTGGCCATTGGTTGGGTTATTGTTGTTGCCGCTGAGTCGTTTGTGTGGCTGTGGGTTTACCTTGGTTGTTATTGGTCTATTGATTGTTGCTCCTGTTACTGTTGCTGTTACTGTTCCTGTTACTGTTGCTGCATTGCCACTGCTCACTCATCTTTGTTCTTCCGCGTTCCAGGTACACATCTCCGTTGTTGTAATTCCTTGGTTCGAAAAGAATGAAGCCTGAAGCTTATGTTTGAAGTCTGTTGAATCATGTAGTCGTCCAAAGTCTTATGTTTGATTACGTTCTGTTATTATCTAATTAAGTTTGTAATGCTAGTTTTGGTTATGGAAAAGTGTAGCTAGACCAAAGATACATTATCATTAGATATGCACGTAAACCTGAATTAGTCTGTCGTATCTCTGTTCAATCTTCTCTACTCATGTGTGTAATCTCCAAATCTGTTAACATTAGATCTCATGTTAAAAGCAAGATTAGCTAGGGAGTTATTACTCAACTGAATGACGTAATTAGATTAAAGGAGTCGGGGGTGCATTTCATGTGACCCGACCCCAATTTCGGGCAAGAACAAATAAAGCGTGTCAGGAACCACAGGCGCATTTCATGTGGTGTGGTTTGTAGCAAGTTTTAAATAATTTGGAACCAACTCCTAAGTAAAATACAGTGGGATGTAGTTCGCTTTAGATTTGAATCAAAGGTGCGCCTCGCCCAATAGTTACACTAATCGCACAGCCTTCATAAATGTACATATAAAATACTTAGATTTTGAGATGCGTCGTTCTTAACGAATATCACGCCCTTCTCAACAGTGTAAATAAGTAGTCGATCCGGGCGCATATTTTAGTTCTATCTTCTTAAGTACGGGTGTGCACTTCATGCGACCCGAATCCAAACCCCGAAAGGTTGAATAAGAATATGTCGAGGATCCGGGTGCATTTCATGTGACGTGATTCGAAAGCATATTTTTAAGCAATTTTCTCTTTCGTAAATCATAACCAATAATAAAAGCGGTAAAGGGATATTAACTTGCACTAAGTACATAATTGTAAAAAGCAGATAGATAAGCCAAACACGACAGTTGAGCGACCGTGCTAGAACCACGGAATCCGGGAATGCCTAATACCTTCTCCCGGGTTAATAGAATTCCTTATCCGGATTTCTGGTTCGCGGACTGTTAAATAGAGTCATTCTTTTCCTCGATTCGGGATTTAACCGGTGACTTGGGACACCATAAATCTCCCAAGTGGCGACTATGAAATAATTAAATAAATCCCATCTCGATTGTCCTTTAATTGGAAAAACTCTTTGCATCCTCGCGGGTGCGGTAAAAAGAGGTGTGACAGCTCTGGCGACTCTGCTGGGGATTGAAACCCAGAACCACTGGTTCAGGGTTTAAGAATTCGAGCTTGGAATAATTGTTGTATTTGGCTTATTTATTATCTGATTTTATTATATGTTTGTATTAATGTGCAAAATGATATTTTTATCGCTTTGATATTTTTGAACTGTACATATAAATTGTGCCGAAACCAATCTCCTCTCTGAGTCTTCTAAATCATGAAGAAGGGTGCACTTCGTGTGACTTCTTTTCCGTATAGTGTCTAATTCCCACCTTAGAACGAGGTTTGGATAAGTTGCAAAACCGGTGAAGCTTCTGTATTCCCGGGTTGCTGCCTCCTCCTCGGCTCGAGTTGTCCGTTCAGGTAAGCCAGGTCTAGAACAATAAACCCAGGTTTTTAAAGCTAGAATAAAAAAGCTTCATGCCGGATCCCTAGTAGGAACGTTTATTTGCATCATGTTGCATTTGACTTGGGGGACTCAACACAGGGGTTGGGTCCGTCTAGGACAGGTGACCTGAAATGAAAAGACCATCCTGCTGCATCCTGTTTGTTTTATGTATATATTTGCTTCAGACTTGCAGACTAATCGTTTTTTTTATATATTGAGGAAAATGAAAAAAAATAGTCTCAAAATAGTTTGTTTTTTTTAAAAAGAAAAAAAAACGTTTGTTGTAAAATAAAAAATATGTGATTTCAAAATAGTTTGTTTTTTTTAATAATGATTTATAGAAAATAGGTACATGGAAAATTTGAAAAAAAAAATTTTGAAAAATAGGAGGAATAGTTTTTTGTTGAAAATAATTGGTCAATTAATCTGACCGAACTACGCAGGTTTGATTCTCACCATTAGGTGGGATACGTAGGCAACCCTCATCGGGTCCAACCACCCCTTTAAAAAATCAAAAAAAAATGTGTGTTTAATTTTGTCAATAAAATCGAAGGGACGCTGTTTTTGAAAATAGCCGAATGTTCCGAAAGGACGCCGGAAGGTTGTTTTTGCAAAAATAGCCACTTTGAATCTTTTTTAATAATTTGCGGGCACAACCTTGAAATATTCCTTGTGGAAATGTTGCAAGGCCATAGCCGCAAAATCAAGTTCGGGTTCACACCCCTTTTGCAAAAAATAACCAAAAAATGTCAAGTTTTTGATTTTATTATAAATAAGTCGGGTGATGCTATTCTTGCTCAAAATAAGCCGAATGTCCCTCAAAAAGACACCGGAAGGCTGTTTTTGCAAGAATAGCCACTTTGAGTCATTTGTAAATAATTTTGGACACAGCCTGGAAATATTCCCTCGCGGAAATGTCGAAAGGCTGTATCCGCAAAAATCAAGTTTTGAGTCATCACTCAACTTTACAAAAATAACCACTTTGTCAAATAAGCCATTACATGGCCGGAATTTTGCTAAAATAGCCATATTTTTGCATTTTTAATTCCTCAGTCTTGTGTTGGCTTGTGTCGGAGCTGAACGATGCCCCATAGGCCCCAGGATAAAATTTTGAATTTGCATCTTCTTAAATAAAATTTTGCAAAAAGAGCCACTTTCTCTAAATAAGCCATTACATGGCCCATTTATGAAAAATAGTCTCGTGTTGGTTTATGGTGATGCCGAACGATGCCCCATGAGCCACAGGATAAAAAAAAAAAAAAAAAAAGATTTTCAGTTTTATCTTTCTTAAATAAATTTTGCAAAAATAGTCATTTTGTCAAATAAGCCATTATGTGGCCAATTTTGTAGAAAATAGTCATAATTGACACCAAAAAATATTCTTATTCTTGTAGAAATCTCCTACACAAGTTTGTAGTTGGAATCGGTTTCTATAATTTTCCTTCAAAGAAAAAGAAAAAAAAAAAAAAAAAAAAAAATCAAATAAATATCTCGTTATTTCTTGCACTAATTTGCAAGAACTACGCTCGGTCTGATTCGTGCGGGGTCATGATACGTAGGCAATCCACATAGGATTCGACCATTTCCATTTCCAAAAAAAAAAAAAAAAAAAAAAAGAATGATCAATAAGCGGGATACCTTAATGCCGACATGCTGGCTTTGTTTTGTTGTGTCCATTTCCAGAAAGGTGGTTGGTTGTGGTTCTGAAATAACTCTTCCCCGTAAGACAAAGTCAGAGGACGATGACAGAGGATCTCAAGACTGAGTGGGTTGGTACAGGTACCCGACAACAGCTGGTTGAACGGAACCACGGGTTAGTAGAGGAGGTCGAGATATTGAGACAACACGTGGCTGATATGTATCGGGCGTGGATGGATGGAAAAGCACCACCTCCGCCACCACCTAGCTTCCTGGACTCTGTCCTTACCCGTACCATGAACCCGATGCCGGATGATCTCCCGCACTCTCCATATATACCCGCCTATCACAACTTCTCCAGCCATTCGAGTAACTCAATTACTCGTCCCCCAACTATGTTTTCACAACGCTACTCCCGTCCCCAACACCACTACTCTCCCCGGGACAACCAAAATCGTACTTCACCTTCCGGGTACCCAGCTCCACAAAAGGCTTACCAACCCCCACGAACATACCGGAAACCCCCCGGGTCAGGTTTCAAGCCAAATAAGGCGTTTAGGGAGGAAAGGTTGCTGAAGCGAGAAAAGGCGCTCACCCCTATCGGAGAGTCCTATGCAAGTCTGTTTGAAAAGTTAAAACATGTCGGCCTGATTACGCCGCTCCCCGAATACACTCCCGATCCACGTGCAAGGAAGCTTCGATCCTACTGCACGATGTGCATACCATTCCAATGTCAGAGGGCACGATATTGAGAGTTGCCGTACCTTGAAAAAGGAAATAGAAAGAATGATTCAAAAAGGGTGGTTGATTGTGGTCGATGATGATGACATGGGGCACACAAATCCTCTGGGGGGTGTATTGACTGGAGCTAAAAATGTTGAAGCAGTTGGCAGCCTTGGCAATATTGATGCAGAACTTAGTGGCTAAAATGTGGTGCTTGGTAATTGGGAAGATACTCCATCTTTTGGTCAGCTAGATGGAGCTTTGGTGGTTCGTTTTTGTGGTCATTTTGTTGCCCGAGTTATTTTCAGGGTTTTCTTGTGGTCAAACCCTTTTGTCCTAGCAGTTTGCTTTGGTCCTGCCCAGTTTTGTTTCAGGGCTGTACTCTAGTTTGTTTTGCTTGTTTTGTCATTGAACCATTTCGTCATTAGTTTAATGAAGCTTTCGGTCTTTTGTTACTTCCGGTCGTTTTATCTGTTTAGTTCTTTTTACCCTTTAGATTTGTCTTGTGCTCAAATGCCGAATCTAGTGACACGACATGCGCACACATAATTGTGGCTTAATTCTAAAAGTTAATCATGAAGCAATTGGAAGATGATCGGGTCATTTAAAGGAAATAAAAACAATTTGAGATTATTTGGATCCCGAGTCATGTGAAACCGGGGCAAGTAAAAAGGAAACAGTTAAAGGCAAGCTGGCCAAATCGACGTGGGGTCGTTCATAATAATGAAAATAAGAGTGTTGTCCAACCGTGCTTTAAAGATATGACAAATATTAATCGTGTTGTTTACACTTGGCATGTTTTGAAGATTGGAATGACGAAGGCATTTTGTTCTGCTATCTAAACACTTTATCCATCGTCAACCCTTTGAGCCTTATTTTAAATTCTTTCATCCCCTCCTTCGGAATTAGTTGCAAAGACTAGAAACACAAGTTTGAAAGGCAAAAGAAGAAAGGGATAAAGAAAAGTAAAGAAAAAGAAAACAACAAAAAAAGATAAAGAAAAGAAAAAGAAAAATGAAAAGAAAAAAAAAAGAAACTTGAAAAAGAGGAATTGGGAACTACGTTTGACCTGATTCCTTAAAGAGGATACGTAGGCGCTTCACAGCTCGGTCATAGTGTAAATAAAGAAATAAAAATCCCCAAGTATAAAATTGGGGCAAAGAAAAATTGTGTTTATTGTAAATAAATTTAGGTCCGAAGGTTGTAAATTTTGAACCCAAAATTGATTTTGTTTTGAGCCTTCAATACCCTTTCTTTCTAGCCCTATCCAAATCCCACATTACGGTCCAAAGAAAGACCTTCCGATCAGTCTTCAAAAGATGCCGCGTCAGGCGAGGGATAGAGTCCTATCATAATATAACACGTTGATTCTCGGCAGAAAAGACGTTGATTCTCAGCAGAAAGGAAATACGAGAGAGTCTTGGCAGTGACACCCCAATCCCCAGCTAAAAGTGATGCAAGTGAGAGAGTCTTACCGGTGAAAACCTTCACAGGCACCATAAGACGACGAAAGCCGAGAGAAAATCAAAATGAGAGAGGCTTGAAAGTGAAAACCCTTCGGGCACTACAGGTCGAATAAAGGTGATAATCGGATGGAAATCACGAGACCGAAATCGTGAAAGACGAAGGATAGACCATATGTGCATGTCATGACCAGTGGAGTTGGTATTCGCGTTTGATAAGTTTTGTAGATATTTCTTGCTAGAGAGTCATTTTCTTTTTCCTTTGTCTTCTATTTTGTTTCTTTTTATCTTTCTCATTTTTATCAAAATTCCCCATCAAGGTCTGTCTAGTCAGAACAAGTGAGAAATGACTTCAAAACTTGCCACCAACTTTCCAATTATTATGCAAAGCAAGGAAATGCCATTGACGGCACAGAAGTAGGGTGCGAAGAAGATTATTAAACTGGGGCAGAAAATTTTCTTTTCAGTTTGAAAATTTTCTGGAAGTCAATACCCACTTGGGGAAGAAGGAAAGTCTTAAGGGAAATGGTCTTCGAACTAGTGTCATCCTCAACAACCTTCGAGAAGAGTGAAACACCAATTTTGAGGAAATGAAAATCTACCGGCAGTGTTATCTTCAGCAAGTTCCGAGGTGGTCGGACAACACAGAGTGGTAAAGGAAGAAAGGAAATCTCATCTTCAACAAAATAACCCCCAACAAGTTGAGAAACACAGAACGGGGAAAGGATAAATGGAAAAACCCATCCCCAGCATGAGTATCATCAAATAATAACATCCCCAGCAAGTTCTGATAATGAAACACAGAGCAGGGAAAGAGGAGGAGAACAATCCCCAGCAGGAGCACCACAACCAGCCACCACATTTTAAAACTAACCAATTTTTCTTTGATTTGAAACAGGAAAAAAGGGGTTGTCAGCAGCAAAGCATGCCACGAAGAAGATTCTCAAACTAGGGCAGAAAATTTTCTCCTGTTGCGAAAATTTTCTCGAAACCAAATACTTGGTTAGGGAAAGAAGCTAGATAACGCGAGGAAATGATCTTTGAACCCGGTTATCCCAGCAGATTTGAAAGAAAGAAAACAACAAGCCGTGATAGATGAAATTATACCCCCAACAGACAGGACAAGACGAGGAAGCTTGCGTTCAGAAAGGCAAGAAGCCGGTATCACCCTCAGCAGTCCTCGGAAAATGAAACATTGATTTCGAGATTTCACCGGCAGCATTATATCCTACAAGTTTTTCAAGGGAGCGAAGCGCGAGCCCCGAAGGAGGTTTGGAAAGAGGAAGAAGGAAAGGGGATCCCCCGACAGGGTAATCCCCAGCTGATGACACTTCAATCCCCAGCGATCTCGAGAGAGAATAAAGGTTCTGAAGGAAGTAGAAAAGGAGGAAATAAAGAAGATTTTCCCCAGCAGCATTACCCCAGCAGGCAAGTAAACAGTTCTAAAGATATCCCCAGCAGTCAGGAGGGAAAGCAACACGACCCAGGAGGAAAGCAGTTCCGAAATAAGGTGATTTAGGAGAAATGATGGCTCAAGAGTCGATGCAGCAAGAATAAAATGGTACAAGAAGAGAGGAATGGCGTTTAATTTTCAGAGTTGATGATTGAAGTCAGGAGCCCGCCTGAAGAGAGGAATGGCGATTTATTTTCAAAAGATGTTGTTGAAGTCAGGAGCCCGCCTGAAGAGAGGAATGGCGATTTATTTTCAAAAGATGTTGTTGAAGTCGGGAGCCCGCCTGAAGAGAGGAATGGCGATTTATTTTCAAAAGATGTTGTTGAAGTCAGGAGCCCGCCTGAAGAGAGGAATGGCGATTTATTTTCAAAAGATGTTGTTGAAGTCAGGAGCCCGCCTGAAGAGAGGAATGGCGTTTATTTTCAAAAGATGTTGTTGAAGTCGGGAGCCCGCCCGAAGAGAGGAATGGCGTTTAATTTTCGGAGTTGATGATTGAAGTCAGGAGCCCGCCTGAAGAGAGGAATGGCGATTTATTTTCAAAAGATGTTGTTGAAGTCGGGAGCCCGCCTGAAGAGAGGAATGGCGATTTATTTTCAAAAGATGTTGTTGAAGTCAGGAGCCCGCCTGAAGAGAGGAATGGCGATTTATTTTCAAAAGATGTTGTTGAAGTCAGGAGCCCGCCTGAAGAGAGGAATGGCGTTTATTTTCAAAAGATGTTGTTGAAGTCAGGAGCCCGCCTGAAGAGAGGAATGGCGATTTAATTTTGAAGTAGTAGTTGAAGTCAGGAAGCCCGCCTGGAGAATGGAGTGGCGATTTAATCTTGAAGTAGTAGTCGAAGTCAGGGAGCCCGCCTGGAGAATGGAGTGGCGATCTGTTTTAATTTGGTAGAGGAAAGCGATAGAATGTAACAGAAATCTCCGGCATGAATCCAAGTTCGTAAGAAGAGAAGAAGCATCAGAAGGAACGCCAAGTCAGACAGGATGGCAAGGAGCGCGACAAGATCAAGTTAAAAAGGATAGATAAGAACTTGTAGTATTATAACTTAGTCTAGCTTCTTGGTTTTGTTGCTTAGTGCGGTGTAACGAGGAAATCAGCTAAGCGGTGGTAACAGCAGTAACAGCGGCAACAACAGTAACAGCGAGATCGCAACAGTCATGGTAGTCCCAGCTACCAGAACTTCCCGAACTACATTGACCTGATTCCCTTTTAGCCAGGGATATGTAGGAGACCTTTGAAGCAAGGTTCGGTCAAAACTTTTCCAAAATGCTTCATACGGAGTGCTCGAATGGGCAAAATCGCTTATATCCGCTCACTTATCTTTGCACGAAAACTCTGCGTGTTTACGCGCAAAGAGGGGCAGCTGTGAGCACGTGATTTTTGCCTTACTTGAGAAGTACTCCCGGAAAATTCAAAAATAAAAATAGTTTCGTGTTGAGCATGATTTTTGTGATTTTGTGTTATTTTATCTTTTTGTGTGCACGTTTATTTATTTAAATTAAAAATACAAAAAAATATATGCTAGGTTTTGCATTTTTAGTGTTTGATATCGAAGTCATGTGATTTACATTTTTAGGTGATATGTAATTATGTACGTTAATTGTAGTAAAAAATAGCTGTGTTATAGGTTAGTATATATACATATGTGTGTATATATATATATATATGTATATATACATATATATATATATATACACATACACATATAGTACATCATGAAGATCAGATCTGGGCCAAAACTTAGTCTAAAAACCAGGCCCAAACGAATCTCCTCTAATCCAGCCTAACCCGTCCTCGATCGTAGCCGTTTATTTCAAATTGATCCTAGGGCCACGATCTCTCTTATCAACCCGTTCAAGAAGCACTGATCTAGGCCGTTCAATTCAATGGATCCAACGGCCAATGCTTCGTCCCCCAACCCGTTGGCCAACCCGACCCAGTCAACCCCCAGACAACCCGGCTCCCATAAACGACCAAACGGTATCGTTTGGATTAATGAAACGATCCAGGCCGTTGATCTCATTTGATCAAACGGCCAGGATTAGATCCCAGCCCCACCATATATACTAAAAAACCTACCCAGCCCCCCCTTAGCCGGACCCCTCCTCTATCGTCTCTCTCAGAGACAAGCCAAGCCCACCTTCCCCCACCGTACTCCGCCGGCCGGAAATCGTCTCCGCCGGCGGAAGTAGGCCAATCACCACCAAACCAATGCCAAAATCTTCCCCTCACCTCCCCCATTACGGATCCGGCCTCCGCTAACCTCGAATCACTCCGGAGCTCCTCGAATCTTCATTTGAAGATTCGAGTCAAACTCGAACCAATGCCAAATCACCCCAAACTCACCCCAAACCCTCACATGGCCTCCCTCGTACCCCCGCCGGCTTTCGTTTGCTTCGAATCTAACCAGAAATGCAAAAGCCCCAAATCCGAGCCCAAGAACCCTAGTTTTTGAAGAAACCCAATTCGAGCCGGGTTAGCCGTAATTGAAGTCCAAGGGACTTTAGTCTAGGTGTTCTCAATCGAGAACATCTCGATTAAAGCCCGTTTGGCTTCAATAGTTCCAAATCTTAGTTCGAAGCTTGGGTCGGCAGATTTTTTACGAGGTATTCATTTCTTCTTTGGTCGATTTAATTCGATTGTGTGAATATGTGTGTTTGTTTTATTCATGTTTCAGTTCTCATCTGTCATGCTTTTAATTTCTCATATCAGTTGATTTGTTCTCCTCCTTTGAGGCCTTTTATTTGGCCAATTCCCTCTGTTTTCAGTAGTTAAAATGAATCATAGGTTCAATGTGATTAAGGTCGTCAAGCAATTAGTTCATATTTGATTAGTTCCTTGATCCCTGCCTGAAATATTAGGAATCAAACTGTAGGTCGATCATTTGTTATCGATTATGTGTGTTGTCATCGACTAATCAATGTGGTCGATTAGCTTCGTAGGTCTTGTGCATTAGCATTTTTATGGCAGAAACTGATTACACACACAGAATCACTGTTGGATTGTGCTTGTTTGTGATTAAGTGATGTTTGGATATAGCTGAAGGATCCCTTGAATCAAGAGATTAGTATTTTAAGATTAAATGTCCTGCACAGCCTAGTGGAGCCTGTTGTTACAGCAGGGTACTCCACCAGGTTTGCACTGAACATTTTAATTAATTAAAACCCACACTTAAACAAGACTTAGTGGTGACAACAGGGAATATAATGGGCTGGCAGAGAGGAGGATGGGCAGGGTTGGTTTTCTGATTATTGTATCTTGGAGCTTCATTGGTTTTCAACTATAAGTATAGAGTGATAGGGAGATTAGAAGGGGGATACAAAGACTTTAGACAGTGATAACTGAAGTACCTGGAGAGCAAAAACAGTCATAGCTGGAGAGTAAAAACAGTCATAGCTAGGAGAAAAATAGAGAGCAGGGATATACAAAGATACAGATAGAAAAGCTACTGTTTCATTGGTTTTGGGTTACTGTTTCGTGTATTTTGATTCAGTGGCTGAGCTGTTAGTCCTTTGTTGTTGTTGTTCTTGTGTTGGTGTGCTGAGAGTGATTGTGTGCTATTGGCTGAGTTTGGAAGTGTCAAGCCACTGGCAGTGCTGTTATCTTGTCACTGGCAGCACTGTTTTGGGATTGATTGGTCGTTTGTGTTGCTGGTTTGGTCTATAGGGTGCTGTTGTTGTTGTCTTTGTTGCTGCTGGTATACATCCTAGTTTGTTGTATGCTGCTGCTGTATTGACCATTGTTGTTGGTGTGGTTATTGTGATTGAGAGTGCTACTGGGGTGGTTATTTTGTGGCCATTGGTTGGGTTATTGTTGTTGCCGCTGAGTCGTTTGTGTGGCTGTGGGTTTACCTTGGTTGTTATTGGTCTATTGATTGTTGCTCCTGTTACTGTTGCTGTTACTGTTCCTGTTACTGTTGCTGCATTGCCACTGCTCACTCATCTTTGTTCTTCCGCGTTCCAGGTACACATCTCCGTTGTTGTAATTCCTTGGTTCGAAAAGAATGAAGCCTGAAGCTTATGTTTGAAGTCTGTTGAATCATGTAGTCGTCCAAAGTCTTATGTTTGATTACGTTCTGTTATTATCTAATTAAGTTTGTAATGCTAGTTTTGGTTATGGAAAAGTGTAGCTAGACCAAAGATACATTATCATTAGATATGCACGTAAACCTGAATTAGTCTGTCGTATCTCTGTTCAATCTTCTCTACTCATGTGTGTTATCTCCAAACCCGTTAACGTTAGATCTCATGTTAAAAGCAAGATTAGCTAGGGAGTTATTACTCAACTGAATGACGTAATTAGATTAAAGGAGTCGGGGGTGCATTTCATGTGACCCGACCCCAATTTCGGGCAAGAACAAATAAAGCGTGTCAGGAACCACAGGCGCATTTCATGTGGTGTGGTTTGTAGCAAGTTTTAAATAATTTGGAACCAACTCCTAAGTAAAATACAGTGGGATGTAGTTCGCTTTAGATTTGAATCAAAGGTGCGCCTCGCCCAATAGCTACACTAATCGCACAGCCTTCATAAATGTACATATAAAATACTTAGATTTTGAGATGCGTCGCTTCTTAACGAATATCACGCCCTTCTCAACAGTGTAAATAAGTAGTCGATCCGGGCGCATATTTTAGTTCTATCTTCTTAAGTACGGGTGTGCACTTCATGCGACCCGAATCCAAACCCCGAAAGGTTGAATAAGAATATGTCGAGGATCCGGGTGCATTTCATGTGACGTGATTCGAAAGCATATTTTTAAGCAATTTTCTCTTTCGTAAATCATAACCAATAATAAAAGCGGTAAAGGGATATTAACTTGCACTAAGTACATAATTGTAAAAAGCAGATAGATAAGCCAAACACGACAGTTGAGCGACCGTGCTAGAACCACGGAATCCGGGAATGCCTAATACCTTCTCCCGGGTTAATAGAATTCCTTATCCGGATTTCTGGTTCGCGGACTGTTAAATAGAGTCATTCTTTTCCTCGATTCGGGATTTAACCGGTGACTTGGGACACCATAAATCTCCCAAGTGGCGACTATGAAATAATTAAAATAAATCCCGTCTCGATTGTCCTTTAATTGGAAAAACTCTTTGCATCCTCGCGGGTGCGGTAAAAAGAGGTGTGACAGCTCTGGCGACTCTGCTGGGGACAATAAACCCAGAACCACTGGTTCAGGGTTTAAGAATTCGAGCTTGGAATAATTGTTGTATTTGGCTTATTTATTATCTGATTTTATTATATGTTTGTATTAATGTGCAAAATGATATTTTTATCGCTTTGATATTTTTTTTGAACCGTACATATAAATTGTGCCGAAACCAATCTCCTCTCTGAGTCTTCTAAATCATGAAGAAGGGTGCACTTCGTGTGACTTCTTTCTGTATAGTGTCTAATTCCCATTTTAGAACGAGATTTGGATAAGTTGCAAAACCGGTGAAGCTTCTGGTATTCCCGGGTTGCTGCCTCCTCCTCGGCTCGAGTTGTCCGTTCGGGTAAGCCAGGTCTAGAACAATAAACCCAGGTTTTTAAACCTAGAATAAAAAAGCTTCATGCCGGATCCCTAGTAGGAACGTTTATTTGCATCATGTTGCATTTGACTTGGGGGACTCAACACAGGGGTTGGGTCCGTCTAGGACAGGTGAACCTGAAATGAAAAGACCATCCTGCTGCATCCTGTTTGTTTTATGTATATATTTGCTTCAGACTTGCAGGCTAACCGTTTTTTTATATATTGAGGAAAATGAAAAAAAATAGTCTCAAAATAGTTTGTTTTTTTTACTTACTTAAAAAGAAAAAAAAATGTTTGTTGTAAAATAAATATGTGATTTCAAAATAGTTTTTTTTTTTTTAATGTTCCGAAAGGACGCCGGAAGGCTGTTTTTGCAAAAATAGCCATTTTGAATTTTTATAAATAATTTTTGGGCACAACCTTGAAATATTCCCTCGCGGAAATGTTGAAAGGTCGTAGCCGCAAAATCAAGTTTGGGTTACCACCCCTTTTAAAAAATCAAAAAAAAAATGTCGAAATTTTAGTTTTCAATAAAATCAAAGTGATGCTGTTTTTGAAAATAGCCGAATGTTCCGAAAGGACGCCGGAAGGCTGTTTTTGCAAAAATAGCCACTTTGAATCATTTTTAATAATTTGCGGGCACGACCTTGAAATATTCCTTGTGGAAATGTTGCAAGGCCATAGCCGCAAAATCAAGTTCGGGTTCACACCCCTTTTGCAAAAAATAACCAAAAAATGTCAAGTTTTTGATTTTATTATAAATAAGTCGGGTGATGCTATTCTTGCTCAAAATAAGCCGAATGTCCCTCAAAAAGACACCGGAAGGCTGTTTTTGCAAGAATAGCCACTTTGAGTCATTTGTAAATAATTTTGGACACAACCTGGAAATATTCCCTCGCGGAAATGTCGAAAGGCTGTATCCGCAAAAATCAAGTTTTGAGTCATCACTCAACTTTACAAAAATAACCACTTTATCAAATAAGCCATTACATGGTCGGAATTTTGCTGAAATAGCCATATTTTTGCATTTTTAATTCCTCAGTCTTGTGTTGGCCTGTGTCGGTGCTGAACGATGCCCCATAGGCCCCGGGATAAAATTTTGAATTTGCATCTTCTTAAATAAAATTTTGCAAAAAGAGCCACTTTGTCTAAATAAGCCATTACATGGCCCATTTATGAAAAATAGTCTCGTGTTGGTTTATGGTGATGCCGAACGATGCCCCATGAGCCACAGGATAAAAAAAAAAAAAAAGAAAATTTTAGTTTTATCTTTCTTAAATATTTTTGCAAAAATAGTCATTTTGTCAAATAAGCCGTTATGTGGCCAATTTTATAAAAATAGTCATAATTGACACGAAAAATATTCTTATTCTTGTAGAAATCTCCTACACAAGTTTGTAGTTGGAGTCGGCTTCTGTAATTTTTCTTCAAAGAAAAGAAAAAAAAAACAAAAAAAAAAAAAATCAAATAAATATCTCGTTATTTCTTGCAATAATTTGCAAGAACTACGCTCGGTCTGATTCGTGCGGGGTCATGATACGTAGGCAATCCACATAGGATTCGACCATTTCCATTTCCAAAAAAAAAAAAAAAAAAAAAAAAAAGAATGATCAATAAGCGGGATACCTTAATGCTGACATGCTGGCTTTGTTTTGTTGTGTCCATTTCCAGAAAGGTGGTTGGTTGTGGTTCTGAAATAACTCTTCCCCGTAAGACGAAGTCAGAGGACAATGGCAGATAATCTCAAGACCGAGTGGGTTGGTACAGGTACCCGACAACAGCTGGTTGAACGGAACCACGGGTTAGTAGAGGAGGTCAAGATATTGAGACAACACGTGGCTGATATGTATCGGGCGTGGATGGATGGAAAAGCACCACCTCCGCCACCACCTAGCTTCCTGGACTCTGTCCTTACCCGTACCATGAACCCGATGCCGGATGATCTCCCGCACTCTCCATATATACCCGCCTATCACAACTTCTCCAGCCATTCGAGTAACTCAATTACTCGTCCCCCAACTATGTTTTCACAACGCTACTCCCGTCCCCAACACCACTACTCTCCCCGGGACAACCAAAATCGTACTTCACCTTCCAGGTACCCAGCTCCACAAAAGGCTTACCAACCCCCACGAACATACCGGAAACCCCCCGGGTCAGGTTTCAAGCCAAATAAGGCGTTTAGGGAGGAAAGGTTGCTGAAGCGAGAAAAGGCGCTCACCCCTATCGGAGAGTCCTATGCAAGTCTGTTTGAAAAGTTAAAACATGTCGGCCCGATTACGCCGCTCCCCGAATACACTCCCGATCCACGTGCAAGAAGCTTCGATCCTACTGCACGATGTGCATACCATTCCAATGTCAGAGGGCACGATATTGAGAGTTGCCGTACCTTGAAAAAGGAAATAGAAAGAATGATTCAAAAAGGGTGGTTGATTGTGGTCGATGATGATGACATGAGGCACACAAATCCCCTGGGGGGTGTACCGACTGGAGCTAAAAATGTTGAAGCAGTTGGCAGCCTTGGCAATATTGATGCAGAACTTAGTGGCTAAAATGTGGTGCTTGGTAATTGGGAAGATACTCCATCTTTTGGTCAGCTAGATGGAGCTTTGGTGGTTCGTTTTTGTGGTCATTTTTGTTGTCCGAGTTATTTTCAGGTTTTCCTGTGGTCAAACCCTTTTGTCCTAGCAGTTTGCTTTGGTCTTGCCCAGTTTTGTTTCAGGGCCGTACTCTAGTTTGTTTTGCTTGTTTTGTCATTGAACCATTTCGTCATTAGTTTAATGAAGCTTTCGGCCTTTTGTTACTTCCGGTCATTTTATTTGTTTAGTTCTTTTACCCTTTAGATTTGTCTTGTGCTCAAACGCCGAATCTAGTGACATGACATGCGCACACATAATTGTGGCTTAATTCTAAAAGTTAATAATGAAGCAATTGGAAGATGATCGGGTCATTTAAAGGAAATAAAAACAATTTGAGATTATTTGGATCCCGAGTCATGTGAAACCGGGGCAACTAAAAAGGAAACAGTTAAAGGCAAGCTGGCCAAATCGACGTGGGGTCATTCACAATAATGAAAATGAGAGTGTTGTCCAACTGTGCTTTAAAGATATGACGAATGTTAATTGTGTTGTTTACACTTGGCATGTTTTGAAGATTGGAATGACGAAGGCATTTTGTTCTGCTATCCAAACACTTTATCCATCGTCAACCCTTTGAGCCTGAATTTAAATTCTTTCATATCCCTCCTTCGGAATTAGTTGCAAAGACTAGAAACACAAGTTTGAAAGGCAAAAGAAGAAAGGGATAAAGAAAAGTAAAGAAAAAGAAAACAACAAAAAGAGATAAAGAAAAGAAAAAGAAAAATGTGTGAAAAAAAAAAAAAAAAAAGAAACTTGAAAAAGAGGAATTGGGAACTACGTTTGACCTGATTCCTTAAAGAGGATACGTAGGCGCTTCACAGCTCGGTCATAGTGTAAATAAAGAAATAAAAATCCCCAAGTATAAAATTGGGGCAAAGAAAAATTGTGTTTATTGTAAATAAATTTAGGTCCGAAGGTTGTAAATTTTGAACCCAAAATTGATTTTGTTTTGAGCCTTCAATACCCTTTCTTTCTAGCCCTATCCAAATCCCACATTACGGTCCAAAGAAAGACCTTCCGATCAGTCTTCAAAAGATGCCGCGTCAGGCGAGGGATAGAGTCCTATCATAATATAACACGTTGATTCTCGGCAGAAAAGACGTTGATTCTCAGCAGAAAGGAAATACGAGAGAGTCTTGGCAGTGACACCCCAATCCCCAGCTAAAAGTGATACAAATGAGAGAATCTTACCGGTGAAAACCTTCACAGACTGACAATCTAGTCTAGCGCATGGAGGGGACCTCAGTTGGCGGACATCAACTGCACTGACATTAATTGCTTAGTTTTACGTTGCCCTTCCAAAGGAATCTTAGGAAGACGACGCGTAACAGTAAGCATGTTTCGCAGTTTAAAATTTCGAGGATTCAATTAAAAAGAAAGAATCAGTGATCAAAAATGGCTAAAAATGAAGAAGATAAAAGCAAAAGGTTAAGAAACTTGTTATGAAGTTTAAATTATGCTGTATTAAAACAAAATGAGGATGACAAACTAAATAAAAAAGAAGGAGCAAAAGATAAGAGTGGGGTCAAACCCACGTCTTCCAGCAAAGGAGGGATTTTGAGCGACGAAAAGCTAGCTATTCTCTGCTCTTTTGTGTTAAGGGTCACAAGTAAAATATTTAATTGGTTCCACATATATATATATATATATAGATAGATATTTTGCCGAGGCTAACAGGGTCCTCTGACCCCTCAACCAATAACGTAAGTGTGCCTCTGTATGGAATTGGGGTGTGGTGTGAAAAAGTTTAACTTCTATACGATATTGAAGTGTAATTTTTTAAATATTATTAGGTCATCGAAAAATAATTATAAGTTGTGCAATCATCCATCATAAAGTGGAATTAATAACTCGAGAAATAAATGTTAATTTGTAACGACAAATTATGTAAAAAACACACTAATAGTAAAAGTTCTTTTATATTGTTTAGTATTTATATATAAGTTAGATCTGATTGGAAAAAGGCTTTGCTTTTGGCGTACAAGGATGTGAATTTGCGAATCGTAAAGTTTCAGGTTTAAATTTCAAGCGAAAACAAAAATGTTGGGTGATTTCTTTTATCATTTCAAATCTTGAGGGACAAACACGATAATTGTGTTGATGGGAGCTGATAGCAGTACAGCCAGGGGCAGATCTAGCCTTTTGGGTCCGGGTTCAACTGGACCCGGCAATTTCGTTATGGAGTATAAATTTATGTATGACTTTATAATGTTGGTCCAAAATAAGTAGGAAAACTTACAGAAATGTCACAAATAAATTTCAACTTACCAACCTCTAGCCATAAGTTACAGACTTACCAAAACTAGCCACCAAAAATTAAAAAGCCAAATAATAGGATTCGTTTTCTCAAAGAATCACATGAAAAAAATAATATTTCATATTTTTAAGCGTGATTAGCAATATTAGATACAAGACGGAAAGCAAATTTCATGGACGGGGGTAGCAAATAAGGTGATGAAATATAAAAAGCTATACAATATTCAAAAAATCTATACAAAAAAGGAACTTTTTCAATGGGTATAGTTGAAATTCATTGAAAATATATAGATAAATCAATATACAAAATTTGAGGAAGATTGGAGGCGATTTGGACTAGTTTTTTTTAATCAAAATTCATAATTAAATCGAGTTCAAAAAAATCTTTTGCGAAACATGTATCACGCATGTATCTCACTCACAGGTATATATGGATATACATGTGATACACAATTGATACAAATATGATACATGTGTGATACACAAATGATACACGGTGTGATACACAATATAACTTTTTTGTCATATTTAGCTTTTACTTAGAATTTTCAATTCAAACCACCTTAAAACTTCACGAAATTATCCCAAAGTTGAGATTCTAATAACACCCACTCAAAACAAAGTAAAATTTTGATATTGTTTTGCTACAAATAGCTAATTGGCTAATTTAGCTAATATTAGTAATATTTTATCAATTGACCAATTTTTGTAATGAGCTACTTATAAAGGGAAAATTACTAGCTATGTCCATTTATAGGTAGCTCATTACAAAAATTTGTCAATTGATAAAATATTACTAATATTAGCCAAATTAGCCAATTAACTATTTGTAACAAAAAAATATCAAATTTTTGCTTTGTTTTGAGTGAGTGTTATTAGAATAGATTGGGTACAATTTAAGGAGCTTGAATCTTAGTTTTGGGACGATTTGGTGAAGTTTTGAGGTCGTTTGGATTGAAAATTCGAAGTAAAGGTTGAACATGAAAAAAAAATGATATGTGTATCACACGGTGTATCATTAGTGTATCACATATGTATGCTATTTGTGTCTATTGTGTATCACATGTATATCCATGTATATCTGCATGTGAGATACATGCATGATACATGTGTCGCATAAGACTTTTTCGAACTCGATTTACTTACGAATTTTGATACGAAACCAGTCCAAATCACCTCCAATCTTCCTCAAATTGTGTATATTGAATTATCTATATATTTTCAACGAATTTCAACTATACCCATTGACAAAGTTCCTTTTTTTGTTTAGATTTTTGGAATATTGCATTGATTTTTATATTTCATTACCTTATTTGCTACCATGTCCATGAAATTTCCTTTCCATCTTGTATCTAATATTACTAATCACGCTTAAAAATATGAAAATTAATTTTTGCATGTGATTCTTTGATAGAAAGAACCTTACTTTTTGATTTTTTAATTTTTGTTGGCTAGTTTTGGTAAGTCTATGACTAATGGCTAGAGGTTGGTAAGCTCAAATTTAATAGGGACATGTGTAAGTTTCCCACTTATTAATAGACATAGCTGGTAATTTTCCAAATAAGTATCTATTTATATAATCAAGAAATAATTTAATTTGTTTTAATAAAATTACCCTTATGTACATATCTTTACAAAGTTTTCTTATTCCTCACATTAAAATATTTAATTAAGGATAGTTTAATCATAATATATATATTTTTGTACAAAATTTACTATTTCTTAATAGACATATCAAAAATAAATTAATATCCCATAAAATTAGTTGAGATACATACAAACTAACTTGTAAAAAAAAAGGCTTTGATTTCATTTTGATGGTTGAATAGCATAAAAGACCGTGCAGAAAATATAGGATACCGAGAAGGCACGGGTGATGCTGCTAGGAATGCTCCGTCTATTTCTCCAATGTATGCAAAATCCTACTTCTCGGTCTTCCTACCTTAGTTCTTGTGCTACCAACACATGAATCCAATAGCTTTAGTCCTCATTTTATATGTGGTTTAAATATTCATCTAAATAGTATAAATAACAGATTTGGAACCCAGTTGATCAAATGAGTTATAATACGAATCTGAATTGTTTTACAACTCTTTTACAAAACTAACCAACTTTGGTCCTTTTTTTTTTTTGCGGGAAATTATTTTTACGTCCCACATAATTTATTATTCAAAAAACCGACAAACTTTAGTCAGTTTTTCATAAAAAATTAATATTCGAAAAAAGACCAAAATCGGTTGGTTATTTCGGCTGGCCATTTTAAAAAAGCAACAATTTCTGGTCGGTTAAAACCAACCGATAAGTTGATTATTTTCGCGCGAAATAAAATTAAAGAGTATAAATGAAATAAAAGAGAGTCCTCAAACAAAATGCACCAATGGTCTAGTGGTAGAATAGTATCCTTCCATAGTATAGACCCTGGTTCAATTTTCATATGGTGCATTTTTTAATTATATAATTAAAAATACCGACCGACTTTTGTCGGTTTTTTGAAAAATTTATTTTTTGAAATTTAATTGACCGACCGAAATCTATCGAAAAATACCGATCAAAGTCCGTCAGTTGTCTCTACCGACCATACGATTACCGATCATCACGAATCGATCAATTTTTGGTCGATTTTTGCCAATTACGAACCAATATTGGTTGGTTTTGGCAATCGGTTTCCCCCATTTTCAGTAGTGCTCGATCGTAAAATTCAGACATAAAATCTTTAATTTTTAAAAATAAAAGTACATATTTGAAAACTACATAAAATGATTACTATAAGTTAAAATAATTGACAAATTAAATATTTTAAAAGCATATAAAAATATTGCGGTATATAAAAATTCATTTGACTCTTGAAATTTGAAAACTGCCACATAATTGAGTTCGGTTATAAATTTCTCTTGTCCATGCTAACTTTGTGGTTGTTGGTTCACGAACTATTTATACATATCGACCAGGTTGAAAATAATAACACAGAGATTATTGTGCAAAGATTTAGATGAACAATAATTAACATATTTTGTTAAAAGATGCAAACTTACATCACTCTGCTCGCCTAATGAAAAACTAATGCATATAAAATATCTAACTTTATGTTTATTCTCATCCCACAAGGGAGGTTAATGTAGAAAAATATAAAACTTTATGTATAACTAGTCTAGGACTTCCTTTAAATTTGTATCCGTAAAGTGCGCGAAGAAATTAACTGAAAGAGTGAGAGTTAACATATAACATGTATATGAAACTTTTATTAATAGTGTGGAGCCTTTTGAGGAAAACTATGCGGGTTTCGCCCAAAACGGACAATATCATATTATATTAAGAGTATAGTCGATAAGTTTCAGTTCCTCGAAATATTAGTACTCAATCAACATATGGCTCTCAAATGCGAAAATCAGTAGATATGCTCACTATTTTTAGCTGTGGCCGTGACTTCAACTTTCGTCCTTTAAAATCAATTGTGAAAATTCTTTAGCAATTAAATGCCCATTTTTTCTCTTCTTATGATTAAAGAATTGCATTCGTTGTGTTGCTCAACCAACTCAAAAGATACTCTGAATATATACTGATATTCTAAGCTTTTTACCAAATGCAGTCCATTTGACACCCCTAAATTTACAAGTATATTGAGTGGTATCTACAATTTGAATTTTGTGGGTTAGAGAATTATATTTACCATTGAACTCATAATGTCATGGATTCTCAATTAAAAATTTATATATATTTATTGAAGTTCTGAATATAAATACAATGTTTAAGTAAAAGTGATTGGGTTCGACCAAACTCGCACGCTATAGGCTAGCTACGCCTCTGCATGCAGGATCCGGACCCACGTCAGCTGAATGTCCGTGGAGGACATGCTGGTGATGTTTTTTTCTTTTATCCTGTTATAATCTGAAAATGCTGCTGCATTTTGCATGGCAGCATATTGAATAGAGATATGAAGAGGGGGCCATTTTTCTGATATAATTCCAAAACAAGTTGGGAAGGAAAGGGTTAATGTTTTCACATGGGTTATTGACAGTACTTTATAGAGTATGATCTCATCTTTCATGGCCTGCTGCAAGGCTGGAGGAAGTGGAGCCTAGAGAATGAAGAGAAAAAGACGACTCATTACACAGCTGAGAATTAATTGACTGTATACACACACACACACACCTTAAAGTCATTTAATTCATACTATCATCAGTTTTTATTCCTCATGATGGGGGTTGATATGGCCTATCTGATCACCCTGTATTTAGTCATGTATATATGCATCTACCAGTCCCCCCCCCCCCCTCCTTTTATTTGGCATGGTAGTATGAGGATAAATTTGTGCGCACTTCGATTATTCTATCATATACTGTTACGTCCACCAATATAGAAAGAAATCACCTATTTCCATCATCCCGAGTAAGATAAAAATATCCGTTGAAACTTGTGGTCAACAATACGTCATAGACGTTTACATAGCTGTGAACAATTACCCGTTTAAAGTTAAAGTACTTGTAAATAAAAAGATAGCATTATATTCTTACTAGGTCACACTAAAAATAAAAGTATTGTGACATAAAATGGGACAAAAATTAATAATAGTCTTTTTCTTATTTCTGCTTGAGTTTGAAGTCATATATATTTACAAATATTTATTCATTTTATTGACAGTTAGATTGCACTTTTGGTTGCAAGGTACAAGTCGTTCCTATCTCTGTGTGACTATGTATCAAATGGTCCAACTATAAAAGAGAGGAAGTTGGATCAGGTCGCTTGGATCGGACCAATTTTTATTATTTTTGAGTTCAGCAAAAAAATTAGTGAACCATATAGAAAGACGATTTTTAATGAACCTGGGATCTGCACTAAGGATAGATTTTGTAATTGATGTTAATGATACTCATGAAATATCTTCAGATTATATTTGACTTAAAACACATATTTTTCATTCATTTATTTGCTGTGAGCATAGAGTATTATTTAAATTGTACGAAGCAATATAATCACTATTATTTATATTAGGGCAGATTATTTATATCATATAATCCATTGAGGCACCGTCCTCGTACTATACGCAAATACAAAATATTTTGTATATCGGAGTCATTGCCGACTCTAATTCCATAGCTCTTCCAATGGCAGCGAGAATAATGACACCAATTTGGTAAGCCTGTTTAGTAGACATTTTAATTGCACAAAAGCGATCCTTCTTGTTTGCAACAAATTTGTGCAGAAAAATAAAACTGAAATCACATTTATTGTACGTGATTTGAGAGCATTAGCGGCGTATTTATCAAACCTAGAACTTTAAGCAAGACATAGTTGACATGTCTTTGATCTCTTAAAGAATATTCCAAGAGTTTCATGCAATTTTGAAGATTTTTATTTGATCTCTTTGTGCATATTCGAGAGTTTATGAAATTGTTGAGATCTCATTGAAGGACTTATGTAGTCTTATTTATAGGCATGAATTAGGGTTTGGGTAGAGTAGCCACCAAGTAACCCTAATAGACTCCTAATATTTCAAGAGTTATCTTGAATTTAGGATTTACCTTGATCTGTTAAAATTTCAACGTCTATAAATGCTCCCCACTTCAAGGTTTTGTCGAGGTGTAGGCTTGCTGAAACTTGAATATAAGACTTGAAGTACCCTGACCATCGCAACAAATAATCTTGAAACTTGAAGTTTTTGATTTGCAGGAGGAAGAGATGAAGAGCAGAACCTATCCCACTGGGCGTGCCAATTTGTTTGCAATAAATTTTCTTAGAGTAAAAGATTAAATGCAATCATAATACAAATATGAAGAAACATAATTTTATTGATAAATAATTACGGTTACAATTCTGTTAGCGTGTTTCTCGAATGTAGGATGATGCAAACCTTCATGAGATGTATTTGACCTCCACGAAATTATGTTTATCCAGCCGCATCTTGATCTCTTTGTAAATATCTCATGAGTTTGTGAAATTTTCGAGATGATCTTCATTTTTTAGATGTCTTTTTAAGAGAATATGTAACCCTTTTTGTTGGAATGACCTAGGGTTATGACATAGTAGCTCCAATGCTGGGTTTTGATAAAGTAACCTCCAAGAAACACTGACAGACTTCTAGAATTTCAAGAGGTCTTGTAGTATATATATGTTGAATTTAGGATTTAGCTTGATCCATTAAAATTTTGATGTCTACAAATGCCCCCTACTTCAAGGTTAGTCGGGGTGTAGGTTTGGATTGACTTGAAGACAAGACTTGAAGTACCCAATTACAACACAAATTTTTGAAGCTTGTGGTTTCGATTTGTAGAGATAAAAGGAAGAACTGGTCCCATTGGACGTGCCAATTTGTTTGCAACCAATTTGTGCAAAAAAATAAAACTGCAATCACAAACAATTATAACGAAAAAAGGATTTTATTGATAAACATTACAGTTACAACTTTGTTTATCTGTTGATTCTTTCTCCGATTTATTCTACGTGATTCGAGGGCCTTAGCGGCGTATTTCTCGAACGTAGGACTTTAAGGAAGACATATTTAACATGTCTTTGATCTCCTAAAGAATATTCCAAGAGTTTCATGGAATTTCGAAGATCTCATATTTGATCTCTTTGTGCATATTTCGAGAGAGTTTTGTGGAATTGATGAGATCCTATTGGAGGACTTATGTAGCCTTATTTATAGGCATGGAATTAGAGTTTGGGTGGATTAGCCACCAAGTAACCCTAATAGACTTCTAATATTTCAAAAGTTATCTTGAATTTAGGATTTATCTTGATATGTTAAAATTTGAGAGTCTACGTTTCTCTTTAAATTAATTTAACTTTTTTTTTAGCTTTATGCCATTATAGCATATGCGCATGCTAGGAGCATTAATATAAGAGGAAAGGGGTTGAAAGAATTCTCATATCAGCGTGTCAGTTTTTTCCTATAATTATTTGAGGCTCGAACATGTTGCAATTAGGTACACGTGGATTAATATACTAAGCAAAAAGGAAAAACAATAAACAAAAGAAAAAGAAGGAAAAGAAACTTGGATACACTCAGTCAGAGATATTTGAATAATAGAATCCAGTTTCAATATATTCTGCAGTGACAGTAAATTATTAGTAACACATTTGTACGTATGCACAATAATATATACTATAGTAGACTAGCATTCCTTAATTTTTAATTTACCTAACCGACCTTACAACCAGCGTAAAAACGGGAGAAAAATTACCGCTTTAATTATAAGGTGGTTGTGAAGAGAGTAACTTATAAGATCATATAATCTCAACACTATTTTTAGAAAATATAATTCCATATGACCAATTACAGTTTAAATAAACAAAAATTACTTTAAAAAGATTTTCTATGTTTCATTTACCAATTTATCTTTTAAGAAAATTATTAAACTTAAAGAAAGTCTTGGAGCAACGGTAAAATTATCTCTGTATGATCTGTAGGTGATGGTTCGAGCGGAAGCATTCACTGACGTTTGCATTAGATATCATATCTATATTACAATCCTTGGATTACAGTACTTTCTCGAATCCTGGACGAACACAAAATATCTCGCGCATCAAGCTGCCCTATATAACTTAATAACAATATTTGCAATAAATCATAAATCCAAGCCTCTTATATAAGACATTCTATTTGATCAGGAGGAAGTGGGATACTATATTCATGTGAAATTACTACGTATTTCAAATGAAACTAGGGTTAGTCAAACGATATAGGGGTCAAAAGTCTTAATTTACTCCTCTCAACCCTATTTACACATGGAGGCAAAGGCAAAGTTTGAGGCATGATTATGATGATATTACCGAGACGCATTTATTTAATTTAAATTTGTTTTTACAGTGGGGATACAATAGGCAGGCTTTTAATAATGGATCAAAACAAACAGAAAAATTAAATTAAAGTGTTTAATAAACAAGAAAAAAACCTAATAGGGTTGGCAATGCCATGTGTTTTTACCGTCTTTTGATTCCCTTTCTTGACGGTCAAACTTTGCTGTTGAGTTTTTACATCCTTCGAGATAATAATCAACTCCCCTCAACCCAAATCCTTTGTCTCCACACCCCACCCCCACCTCCACCCTACCCCCTTCGTTTTTATTTTATATTGGGTGTCAGATAGGTAGGGGCGTAAAAAAAAATGGATAAACCGTACTAAATCGATAATCCGAGTTAATAACGGAAAAAAACTCGATCACGGGTTGATTTGACTTGGTTTGATACCTGTTGGAAAAAATAACCCGACCATAATTGGTTTGGTTTGGTTTTAACTAAAAAAAGTCAAACCGAAACCAAACCAGCCCGACATTACATTTATTCAATTTTTACAAATATTTTATACATATAAATATTTATTTTTAATACAATTCATAAATATTTCTTAAACGTTTTTTTACAGTTTTTTCTTTAAACATATTATTTCAAGTTTGGAATTAAAATTCTTGAATGGTCCAATAAATTTTATAGTTCATAAAGTTAGTAATTATATTCAAATAAACTTCACATCAATACTAATGCTAACTAGGAAAATTAAATTCAACACTAGAAATGACAATAGCGTGGATATCTCTTTTTTAGTTTTGCATTGTTTATATTGAAAATGCATAACTTAGTTTGTTTTTTTCTTTAGTGCTTAGTTGTATAACTAATATACTTATAGTTGTACTTATTTAATCTTGACTTATATAGTACTTTTAGATTATGTTAATATTTATTATGGCTTATTAATTAGTAATATTTTCTTTATGGATTTTAGTATTTTTGTTATTGAATATTTTAGTACAATGTTATGACACATCTCATATTATTATATTATTTTCATGAAAAATATATTATATAGTTGTATCCTTGTAGGATTAGAGAAGTATGTAGAGCACAAGTTATATATTTATGCTATGAAGACTTATCGGAAAAAAATATCCCGAAAACCCGAAAAAACCGAGAAAATTCGAGATTAAAAAACCCGATTTCGATGGGTTAGCTTGGTTTGGTTTATAGATTTAAAAATCCGACAATATTGGTTTGGTTTGGTAATTGAAAAATTCGAACCAACCCGGCCTATGTGCACCCCTAGTGTCAGGTACTCGTATTGTAGCACGACAATCCAAATTTACATTATGTAATACTCCTTCCGGTTTACAATAACTGTTCAATTTGCTTTTTTATATTGGTTCAAAATAGGTGTCCAATTATGTAATCAAGAAAGAATTTAAATTATTTTTATAAAATAATCCCTATATACATATCCCTAAAATATTCTCTTCCTCCTCAAATTAAATGTTCAATTAGGGGTAGTTTAGTCATGGTAGGTATTTTGTATAAAATTTAGTATTTTCTTAATGGACATGCTAAAAGTAAATTGAACACTTATTATAAACCGGAGGGAGTAACTATTGAAAAAAAATGGTCCTAAAACTCGAACCGAAAACCATTAAAAATGGGGAAGTATACTTATCTCACCACAATCGTTAGTGTTAGTATACGTAGTCTTGTATGCCCTTGATATTTATACCAAGTTCATAAATACAAGTTATATATTTTGCAAATTAAATACTTTTTTTCATTTAACTATCGTTATGTGATGTGCTTTCACTTCAATTTTTACTATTAAATTAATTTAATTTGATGTAAATACCCTTGAATAGATATTTTTCTCTTAAAACTACTGCAGAGCTTAACATGCTCAAACAATTGGAAAACAAATTGAGAATATTTAACATATATATGTTACCTAACTGAAAGTCTGAAATATTAAGGGTGTGTTTGGTATGAAGGAAAACATTTTCCGGAAAATGTTTTCCAATTTTCCCATGTTTGGTTGGCTTAAATGTTTTGGAAAACATTTTCCTTATCAATTCATTTTCCTCCAATTGGAGGAAAATGTTTTCCTTATCAAAAGACGGGAAAACATTTTCCAAAGCTCCTTCTCAACCATTCTCACCCTCACCAACCCACCCCACCCCTCTCCAAAAAACCAGTTTTTTTTTTAGAAAAATTTCAGTTTTTCCGTTACCATCCACCCTACTTACCCCTCCACCCCACCCCGCAAAAAAAAAAAATTTCTTTTACCTTAATTTTTTTTTCTATAATTTTAAATTTCGGTTTTCTTATTTTTTTGCACCACCCACCCCACCCCCTACCCCCTCCCCCACCCCCCACCGAAAAAAATTTAAAATATATTTTTCAGTTTTTAATTTTATTATTTATCATTCCCCCTCCCCAGCCACCCCCCTCCCCGAAAAAATTTTAAAATATATTTTTCAGTTTTTAATTTTATTATTTATCATTTAAAGACTCAATATTTTACAAGTTCTAAAATTATGAGTTCGGAAGTTTACGGGTTTAGAAATTATAAATTTACCGATTCGAAAATACGCGATTTTTGCGTTAAAAAGTAAAGTATCATATTAGTTCCTTTAGATTGTGTCAATTTTTAGAGACTTCGGGAAGGGGAGGGGTGGGGGAGGTGGGAGGGGGAGGGGTAGGAGAGTTGTAGAAAAAATATTTTTCTAAAAAAACTATTTTTTACTCTCTAACCAAACATAGAAAATATTTTCCGGAAAATGTTTTCCACTTACCAACCAAACAAGAGAAAATAAGTGATAAAATCACTCATTTTCCATGAAAACATTTTCTAGGAAAACATTTTCCATGGAAAACATTTTCCTTCCTACCAAACACACTCTAAGAGGAAATGTGCAAAAATATTTTGGAAATACATGGGAATTGAATGGGAGTTTACAGATATATCTCTCTTATTTTGTATTTATAAGGTTTAAGGATTTAATTTCATATTTTTCTTATGGGAGCATAGTCACACTCATTGGACCACATATATGTGGCTACATGCCACATTTGGTGTGCATCGAATTAACTAATTAATTAGACAATCATGACCTAATTCAGCTAATTTAGTAATGAATGGATTCTGTAATAGAAACCATTATAATTCTGAAAGAGAGCTTTGAGACAACGATAAAATTATTTCCGTGCGATCTATAGGTTATGAGTTCGAATGATAAAAATAATATAAATTAAAACCGTGAAACATGCTCTTTTCCCGAACCCTACATGAATACCAAATACCTTGTATACCAGCCTACCCTTTAAACCGTTATAATTATCGTGCATAGTCAAAAAGTATATATATATATCTCATCTAAATAGGAATAAAATCTGCGTACTCACTACTTTTCTCAGATCCATTCATGAAATTACACTGAATTTGTTATTGTTCTTTGTTACGAAAGGTGGTCAATAAATTCCAAAAAAGATATTCTTGTAAACAAGAATAAGAAGATAGATTTGGGAAATTTTCAAGAGAAAGGAAAATTTGTTTCTTCCACTATTTTTCAAATTCAATTAAAAAAGACAACATTAGTATTTTTGTACCTTACATTCGATCGTTGAGTCTATATTTAGCGGTCGTCTAGCTTGATACGAGATTTTATTATATAAGCATTATCGTACAAAGTACAAAGAACGAAACTGAGATTCTAAGACAAGTGAAAGAATGCTATACTTTTTGTATTCCTCTACTAAAAAACAAAACAAAAAACAAAAAGAAGGATTGTTAAAAATGAAGTTTTCACTCTCACTCGAAACAATACTTACCGATAAAGGGTTGTGGTGGGGTGAGTTGGTAAGTACTTTTTTATTCTTGATCAGATATTTTAGTTTTGAGTTCCGTGCTGTTTTATTAGGAAGCGTTTTACCTCTTATGTAAATAATATCAGCGCAAATCTGAATTTTAGTCGATCCTAATGCAGATACCTGACACTGAATAAAAACCCTAAAAAACAATACTCCTCCGATTCAAAATAAGTGATTTTTGTTTTTTTCTTGTGGTCCAAAATAAGTAATTTTTTCAGATTTTAAGAATGAATTAACTATTTTTTCCTACATTGTCCTTAAAGTAAATAGTGTTGGAATATGTGTTAGGAGTATTTATGTGAGATAGTAAAGGTTAATATGATTAATCGCATTACTCATTAATGCTAAAAGTTGAGTTTTTTAATTTGTATGAAAACATCTAAAAAAAATTACTTACTTTATACCGGATGAAGTAATACTTAATTCAGTCAAATCTGTTGTTCATGCATTTGAAAGAGAGAGAGAATTAAATAAGAAATTATTAGATACACACAAAGGGGGAGAGAGAGAGAGAGAGGTAGTGAAAATTCCTTAGGAATCAAGATTTTCTTCCAATCTGTCCCTAAATGTTAAGAATAAAATTACCCCAAGACCCGTAAGACAAGGGTTAGTGTTCTCGCTTAGGGATACACCTAATGCAGTATCTTTCCTTATGCATTTTATTTATTATTTTAGTTTTTTTCTTAATTCCAATTTTTTATAATTATAATGTCGGGTTAATTTGCACACCCCTCAACTAATTTCATGATATATCTATTATTTTTTATCCCAACATAAATACCAAATAACACTGTTCACCAAAAATTAAAATGATTTGTTGAGATTCCAACTGATATCCGATACTTGATTAACTGCTAGGCCACATTCTTAGATTTTTGATTTCCATCTTCATTAATTAGTTCCGTAGCCAGGGGTGGACACAGCACAGAACAGTCGGATTCAACTAAGCCTAACATTTCCGACGTAGAGTATAAATTTATATTCATCAAAATTTAAAAAATAATAAATATAAATTCATATCCTTAAAAAATATAATAGGTTCTAAAAATAATAAAAATTACAATCAAAAACTTTAAATTCTTGAACATGTTATCCTGAAAAGGTTTAAACAAATTGAAGTGAAGGGAGTATATGATTTGTGAAAAGACTAAAAAGTGGTAAGCAAAGCCCGTTCCAAAAAGGAAAAAGGAAAGGATTCTGCATTGAAGAGGAGTATCTCAGTCTTCTGCCTAAAAAAGGAGAATATATAAAAGGGGAAGAATTATTAAGTGTCAGTCATGCAAATAATCAATTATTTTTTTTTAAAAAAAAAGAAGGAAAAGAAAAGTCCCCCGTTTCTATCGGGGGAGCAGTTTGATGATTATGACAAGCTGAGGATAAACAGCAGCAGCAACATGCAAAAATTAATAAATTAAACGTTTTTTAAAGATGGGAAAAGAATGTGAGAAAGTTATGGGAGTGAAAAAGAAAGAAAAAAAATTAAATGAAAAGTAGTGGGTTGGTTAGGTTAAGGGGTGTGGCAGTGGACAGATTACAGATAGAGGAAGAGAAAAGGAAGGACCAGGATTTCTGACATTCATATGACTTATTATGTCCAACACCAAATTCACTCAATTAATTCTTGTATGAAAAATAGTTCATATACAAAATATTTCGTAATTGTACCAGGCGGAACCCGAATTTAAAGGTAGTGGGTTTATTTTATGTTAGCTTAAAATTTACTTTGCATATAAAATATCATTACTAATATATTACTATTTTGTAAAGACATATACATATATATATACGTGAAATACTTGTCAAATATTACGGTTACCGATGATCGCTCATTCTATAACATAGGTCCGCCTCTGTTGTTCGGGGAAGGGTCATACTCCAAATATGTGATTTGAACGGTCTATTAGTGGTTGTTTTTATGAATAAACAGTGACTGATAGGTCACATGAAAACAACGTTAATCTTACTTAGAGGTTCCATTCTGTAAATAAATAGATTTATTTATATGATATACACGAATATACATATTTTCTTACACTAATAATAAATTTTAATTCAAAGATTGTTTAGGTTAATTAAATCATGTGTTGTTCCTTGTATTTATTTAAATCCTCTAATTAAAATTCCTGGTTCGATGGTTCCACTCCAATGATCAGGCTTTATTTTTACAATTACGACATTGTACTAGTATTATTTTAGCTAAACGATTTAAAAAGCACAAATTTATTTGGTAATTAACAATTTTGATTTTATGTCAAGGAGTTTCTAATCAGTAGAAAAATTATGGAGATATAAACACGATTTGCAGTTAGGTTATCTTTTTCACTAATAATTAGTATCCCCTCTAGTCCAAAACATTAATTGTTTTGGCCAACTAAGTTATATTTAATGTTATAACAAAATAAAGTCTTTATTACATTTACCCAAATCAATCATACTATTCTAATTGGTGGAGTGTTAAATAAGAACTTACACTTTTATTAAATATCATTCTTAATTACTTATATCCTACAATTATTGAACTTCTCAACTTTGACTAAGTGAGAGATGTGGAAAGAGATAGTAGATTTTTAACTCTGTATACTGTCAGATCTTTATACAACAAATTCGTTTATTTCGATATCTTTTAGCTGTTATAATGAAATATTGTTATAAAAAATATATATTATAATATAATATAAATATTTATTTCAAGAAAAAATTTCTTTTATAATAAATAACTACTATTATATAAGAATGATATTATAGAAATATTTGACGGTATATATTCAAACAGTTCAGGCAACAAAAATAAATTGAGTTACGTACCCTTTTCATATAATAAACTAAGAAATTACGATTTGGTACAGAAACAAGAATGACTTTCTTAATTAAAGTTTCTTAGAAATGAGTTAAGCCAATAATATAGGCAACAAAAAAAGGGTAAAATAAGAGTGCAAGTTGGATATTTTGAACTTTCGAAGAACATTAGTGCAGTTTGTTTCAAGATTAAGAAACCACATGCCCCCCAAAGGATATGCATAACACCATGTGTTAGGCCAATTACTATTTATAGAATATTACTGCCTCAAATATATCTACACTTCAAACAATAATTGGGTAGAAGATATACCAACAACATTTGTATTGGTGTAATAAATAGTTCATTTTTTAATTAAAGATTTCAGGTTCGAGTCTTGGATATAAAGTCATATATATTAAAAGCGTTTTATAATATACTAATTAAGATGAATTTGGATTTAATCGAACTTTAATTCGAATATCGAACACCTGAATAATGAAAAAATTGGACTAGAAGATATGCAAAAATGAAAAAGATAGGATCAACTATCTCAAGAAAAGGATTAGATATGAAAACTAAAGTATTAGGTTATATCTGCCAAAATAAACTATTAGTATGTACAGAAGACTACAATTCAGACAATATTTTATTTAGCCCTCGTGTACTCTTGATTATATTCTTTTATCTTCCATTTGATATGTATAGAATTTCGCAGTAGCAGTAAAGTTAAAGTCATATTTGTATAGCAAAACAAAAAAAAAAAAAAAAGATTTTAACTCTCTGAATACTATACCAATTTTTCATATTTTCTTTAAATCCAGGAAAACCCGCAGCCACTGTAACAGTCTCTGTCCTTTGGGCAAGTATTATGTGCACACCGAATAAATATTTCACAGTATAATAGCCTGCAAATCACACAAAAGATGAAACTGCACTAGATAAGCCCCATACGACACACTTAGATCTATAGGGCATTCCAAATTTTCACATTACCATCATCTTTTAACCGATTACAATATGTTATTTTCTGTATTTTTATTTTTTTACACTATGTTATTTTCACATTACAGGCATCGTTTAACTATATGGGTGTCTAACAAGCCGGGTCAGCCCGTTTCCGGACCAGTCCAGATCAATTGAAACCGGAATCGGCCCGGGCCGATACAGGGGGCCGAGTTGGGCTGGGTTAAAGGGGTAGGGGGATTTGGTCTGTTCACATTTTGTCAACCGGTTAACCGACCCGGTCCGGCCTAACCCAATTTGAAAGGTGTATTTCATTCTTATTTTACTTATTATTTAACGTATTAGAATCTAAGGCAATGCAAAACCTTTGAATTTACTTTTTTTCCTTTAATTTACTTGTTAAATGTAAACCTTTCAATTTGTAAGTTTGAATTTTGAAATAAATGTAGATCTTACAATTTATAAATGTAATTTTTCCCTATCTTTATTGTATTCTTTATATTTTTACTTTATATTAATGTAAATTTCACACAAAATACAAAAAAAAACACTAACCCGGCCCGGCCCCTTGTTCCCGTAAACCTTACGGTTCATTTTTTACCCGGATGAACCCGAACCTGTTAAACCCAGTAAACCCCAACCCGTAACCGACCCGGACCACAACCTATATGGTTACTCATTTTTCCTACTCAGCCCGGCCCACCCGTTAGACACCCATACTTTAAACAATATATTATCGTATCAATTATTATAAGTCAACTTAAATTGTAAAAAGATGTACATATTTTACAGAAGTTAAACATATAAGTGTGAAGAAGAAGCGGCTATGTTAGTAGAACACTAGAACCAAAGAGAAATATCCTTGTTATACTACTACCCTTGGTTCAATTATTTTACAATCCTACCCCTCATCAACCCTATAGTTTGCTCTTCATTTTGAACCTATAGATGTTTTTGGGATCAGAGAAAACACTGCCCCTCATTTAGAGGGCACCCCATTTATAACCAACGAGAAATGGAGAGAGAAGGGGGGTGGGGGGGATTTGCATTAGGTTTTGTGGGGGGGGGGGGGGGGTCGAACTTGATTTTTATTTATTTTTTATTTTTATTTTATTTTTGATTTTCATATAAATCTTCACCTTGCTTTGGGAGAAATGATTCCTCTTCATTTTTTGGACCTTTCCTCTTCTTCTTTCTTTTTTTCACCTATTCAAACAACTTAGCTTTTAAGGCTAACTCATGGAGTTATCTTTAACTTCTCTTTCAATTTCAGCACTTGATATTGCATGAACTTTTAGTGGAAAAAAAAACAATATTACTAGTGTTTTTCAATAGTTATATATAACTAGTGAAGTATTTTTTTTATTTTTTTTTAACCAAGATTTAAATTTGATGGCTATGAACAACTGGTTAGGATTCTCTCTTTCAGCACATGAGGAATTAACATCACAAACATCTCAAGAAATATCAGGTTCAGTTGATGTTTCAGGAGAATGTTTTGATCTTACTTCTCATGACTCTACACTTCCTTCTCTTAATGTTGTTCCTCATAATACCCCTTTTGGTATTTTTGAAGCTTTCAACAGAAATCATCATCAATCACAAGGTTAGCTACTACATTTAATTTCCTCTTTGTTAATCTGTTTTTTTTTTTTTTTGCTGCTTGTTGCCGCTGCTTTCTTTTTATATTTTCTTGAATAGAAGGTATATAGAAAACAGTCTCTCAAGGTAGGGTTAAAATTTATGTATTCACTATCCTCCCCAAACCTTATTAATGAAATTACTAGGTTTTTTGTTGTTGTTGTTTTGTTAGTCTCTTTTTTCCTGCTAAAAACCCTAATCCCATAAAGGAATATGAGGAAAAAGATCAAGACACACATGTGTTGTGAATGTTTATAGTCATTTTTTGTAGTTCCTCACTTGGACAGACAAATTAAGAACGGCTTTTGTTAGATGCAATACCATTTTTTTAAAATATATATAGTTGGGGTTTACGTCAAAATCCTCCATCACCACAGGAGATGAAATAGATGGATTAATTTGAATAAGAAAACATAAGTATATATCATTATTTTTCTTATGTTTGAGATTGTTTATGTTTGTTTATTATATGCAGATTGGAGCTGTCATGATCCCTACAAGACCACATCAGAGATGTCAATGTTAATGGGTAGTTCATGCAATACTATTCAACATGTTGAAAATCAAGAACCACCAAAACTAGAAAACTTCCTTGGTATTGGTGAAGTACAAAACAACAACAATGGAGATTATAGTATTTATTCTAGTGTTACTAATACCACTAACAATATTGGAAGTAACACTAATAATAATACTATAGGGCTTTCTATGATCAAGAATTGGTTAAGAAATAATCCTAACACCACTACCCCATCAGAAAATGAGAAAAAGGAGGGGGCTGGTGTGGTGGTAGGTGGTGGTAATAATGCACAATCCTTGTCACTTTCTATGAGCACCGGCGGCGGTGGCGGAGGTGGAGAGAATAGTTGCTCGTCGGAAAATAACAAACAACAAGAGAATGCAAATGGGAGCAATGGTAGTATTGTTGATGGACAAAATAATGGTGCAATAGAAGCAGTGCCTAGGAAATCTATTGATACTTTTGGTCAAAGAACTTCTATTTACCGTGGTGTTACAAGGTATTTTCTTTTTCCTTTTTTATTTTTATATATATTGGTAGGAACGAGGCCAGGCACAAGCTTCTACTTTTTGACTATTTTTTTAGAGAAATAAATGCTACTTAGGAAAAAAGATTGAAGTAGCATTTTTTACATTCTTCCTCCATCTTGCTCTTTTTATTTTAACAATAAAATACAAAATACTATATTTATGAGCCATATTACATATTGGAAAAATTCTAATGAAATTTGTCTTTAAGAAGTCTAAAATGGAGTATAATATTATTGCATTACAAAAGTGAGAGGTCAGTCCAAAAAAAAAAAAATCAAAATCGTCTTCAAGATCATTTAGTTTCATTTTTTTTGTGTGTGTGTTTAGTATGAAAAAAAATGAATAATGCACTCCTTAGGTTCACTACTAGGTTCACGCAGACTTTAAGAAAAGGTTACGGTACCCCTAGAGGTACAACGTAAACGGTCTACCTTAATGTAAATCTACCCTAAAATGATCTTCTACTGAATATTAAGTTTAAAGTAAGTATTTTAGTTGTGATATAATTAATTTGTCTTGGACTAAGGTGTAATTGGTGTTACATATCTAAATATATATATATATATATATATATATTGGTGTATGTAGGCATAGGTGGACGGGGAGATATGAGGCACATTTGTGGGATAATAGTTGCAGAAGAGAGGGACAAACTCGCAAAGGAAGGCAAGGTATGTTTCCCACTTTAATATTTCACCTTTTTTTTTCTTCGTTTTACTTGCCATTAATTTTTTTTTTATACTATTATATACCTTCTTTTTGCCTTTAAAATACTAACTTGGAATTTCTTCTTCATTTTTCTCTCATTCTATTTCATGGTGATGGATTCGACACTTCAATACTTCTTGCAGTTTATTTGGGTAAGTTATAGTGTATTTCCTTCTAATCTTTTATATATATATATATAGTTTTCTTATAATCCTATAAATCAAGTATGAGGAAAGTATTGTGTACGCAAACCTTACCCTTGCCTTGTAGAAATAGAGAGTTTATTTCAGATAAACTCTAGGTTAAAGAAACAGTGGAGATAAAATAACCAAGAAGCAAACAATAGTAACAACAATATAATGTGGTATATAATAGGTGCAAATGACACATTATGTAATATTAAAGAACCACGAATAAGAAAATACAAAAAATAGTCCTAGTACTACTTGTAAGATACAATCCTAATCCTCGGCCTCCACATCTTCCTATTATGGGTCTATCCTCGATAAGGTGAAATAGTAACATGTTCCGTTTAATTACATCTTCCCAATACTTTTTAGACCCGGTCATGAATAACCTCTCAGAAATTTTACACTATCATGTCACTTAAAATAAATACAGATAAAAAAAATGGGATTAATAACCAAGAAAATAAGACATATTACATGTTACAATAAGTTTTAGTTAAAAACACGATAGTGTAATATAGTCATTTATATATGTTGGATTTTTTTGTATAATTATTTGTAACTGAATTATTTTCTCATGTAAATCTTTTATAGGAGGTTATGATAAAGAAGAAAAGGCAGCTCGAGCTTATGATTTAGCAGCACTGAAGTATTGGGGTCCAACAACTACCACCAATTTTCCAGTAAGTACTTCAAATTCTATGTAGTGGAATTCTTCATCCTAGGATATTTTGTCTAGTTGCTCCACAACAAATGTTCCGTACAGAATTATTTTTTATTTTTTTTTAAAACAATTTTTTCTTGGATGAAAATTTCCAGATTAGCAACTATGAGAAAGAGCTGGAGGATATGAAGCATATGACTAGACAAGAGTATGTGGCATCTTTGCGAAGGTATATATTAATTAAAATCTATACATAAAAAATAAAAATAAAAAGACCCGACCTTAGTTGTAATTTAGAAAATTAAAGAAATTGATATTTTTTCTTTTTCTTTTTCTGATCATAATATAGAAAGAGCAGTGGGTTCTCTCGTGGTGCTTCAATTTACCGAGGTGTTACAAGGTAATATATCATTTCCTTGCCCAATAATATTCTTCTTTTCCATTAAATGAATTATAGGAGATGATTATATTAGTCGTTGAAATTATTTTTCATAATTCATTATTTTTCTTCTTGGTTTATCATATGACACTATAGGCATGATTATTATATTAGTCGTTGAAATTATACTGATTTAAGTAAATAATGAAATCGGTCGTTTATTTGAGAATCCTCAATTATATATATTTGGCAATCGAGGAACATTTATACATCTATGACTAATTATGTCCAGAAGAAATTAAAATTTGATTTATAATAGCATTAAGATTAAGTTCAATGCCAAATTATTTTATTTTTTCTTGTTTTGTTTTTGAGTGCATGATATCATTTGGCTTTTGCACAAATTAAATCTCGTTGATTATTTTATGATAAAAGTTATATCAAATGCATACACTTTCATTTAAACATTATTTAGTAAACGTATAACTCTTTCATTTAGTTTTGTAATTTTTTATTTTTATAACTCCTTCATTTAGTTTTGTAATTTTTTATTTTTGGTAATTAATAACAGGCACCATCAACATGGAAGATGGCAAGCGAGAATTGGACGAGTTGCTGGAAACAAGGATCTTTATCTAGGCACTTTCAGTAAGTTTTTTTTCTCTGTTTTATTTGGAATTTACACAAATAGTCGGCCAAATTCACTATTTACTTTTTTTTAGTCGGTCCGCATAATACATTCACTGATTATACATGGGTACACTCAAATTATATATGGATTATACGCATATTATACTTCCACCAACTATTTATAATTTAAGTGGTTGGATGGACGGCTATTTAGGTTAATTCCTCCTTCCTCCTCCTCTTCTTCCTTTTTTGGGGGCTCCAAAAGACTCATTAATATATATTAAATAGTTATAGTGTCATATTATGTCCCTATATATATATATATATATATATATATATATAGTCATGTACGAAAATGCTTTTTCCTCAAACCATTTTCCTGGAAAATCATATTTTGATGGTTACCTTCTAACTTTATTCCTATTCATAGGCACACAAGAAGAAGCTGCAGAGGCTTATGACATTGCAGCAATCAAATTCCGTGGACTAAATGCAGTAACCAACTTTGAAATAAATCGATACGACGTAAAAAGTATACTAGAGAGTAGTACATTACCAATTGGAGGTGCAGCAAAACGTCTCAAAGATGCAGAACAAGCTGATCAAATTGCTCTAGATTATCAAAGAGTTAGTCAAGAAACCATGGGATCTCATCTCACAAATGGAACAATTAGTAGCTATGGCGCGAATGCGAACCATATCTGGTCTAACATTGCATTCCAACAAGCTCAACCATTGAATATGCATTACCCTTATAGCCAACAACAACAAAGGCTATGGTGTAAACAAGAAGTTCAAGATTCTGATCATTTGAGTAGTACTCAAAATTTTCAAGATTTTCATCAACTTCAACATGGGAATATTGCTCATAATTTCATGCAACCTACTTCAGCTTTGCACAATCTTATGGGGTTGGATACTTCTTCTACTTCAATGGAACATAATCATGCTACATATCAAGGTGTTGGATATGCAAGTAGTCCTAGTGGTGGATTTGTGTTGCCACAATTGAGCCAAGGTAATGGTTATGGAGAGAATGAAGTGAAGCAACAACTTGGTAATGAGAATATATTTGGTTACTATCATTCTCAACAATCAACATCTAATGGCTCCGTAAAGGCGGCCGGTCTTTATGATCATCAGGAGTCTGTTAATTGTAACAATTGGATGTCAACAGTTGTTCCTGCTCTTGCTTCTAGGAATAACACCGTCGCTGTTTGTCATGGTGGGGCCCCCACTTTCACTGTGTGGAATGACACATAGAAGTCTCTCATCATAAGGCCATGGACCATGGGGAAATCTAGCTAGCAAGGGATGTATACATAACTAATCTCTAATCTTCCTTTTTTGTTTTTTTTTTTTTTTTGCAACTCTAGAAAGATAGAGTTTTTATTTTTTATTTTGGTTGCTTTTAGGCAAATGCTAATTTTGTTTATAGGAACTGAAGACTGAAGTTCATGAATAGCATGATGAGAGAGCTTTGTTTAGTCTCTTTTCTTGGCTATAATTTTGGGAACTTCATTCTTATAGATCCTATCGGAAAGTAAAAATATCAACCATGCTTTGTAATTTTTGATAACATAACAATGCAGATAATCGGAATTTTTCCAATTGTTGTGTATGTATATTTGCTATACATAGGGATGAGTGTTCGGTTTGCGTATTAAATTTCGGTTTGGAATTTCTATTTTCGGATTGACATAATGATATTCCTCATTTAATCCAAATAAGTTCTGTTTGGATCAGATTTTTTATGTTTGGTTTTAAGATTAATCGTTTTGATATTTTGGATTTTCAGTTTTGAGCTTATAACTTGAGATGTTTCTTTTTTTTTACAAAAATAAATATCCAAATGAAGTACTTATGTTAAATTTTAACATGAAAATTAAAATTCTTCATTTTCATTGCAATCATCCAAATGAAATATTAAAGCAATGAAATTATTATATAAAAAATAATAAAAAAATACAAACGAGACGTTAATACGACATAATAAGAAGTAGAAATAGTAAAATCATGTCCAAATAGAAAGTATTCTCATAATAACTTAGTAATTAATATTGAATATATATGATAATATTTAATGCGTAGAGTATTGAACTTATTACTATTGACATAATAATGGACTAAATATAAAGTATAAGAATTTTGGATATCCAAAAATTCGAAGTGCCAAATCCAATATCCAATCCAAAATCCAAAATTTTTAAAAATTAAATCCAAAATCCAATCCGTAATCCGAAAATCCAAATAAAAAATCCAAGAAATTCGGATTTCGGATTTGCCCAAAGTATGCCCACCCCTGACTATATATACATTGTTTGCATACATTTCCCATGCTTATTTTCTATATCAGGAGGTAAAAGAGCTCACTGGTATTATTTTCAAGTTTATCTTCCTGCTATGATTAGTAAAGTTGGGAAAGGAAAAGGACTTAAGTTTTGCACTTAGCTGTAATTATAAGTTTAGATACTCTAGTACATCTGTTGCACATTTATAATTAAAGAAGTCATTATTTTTTTCAAACCACTATTTCACTGTTTTTCTTTGTAAATTTTAACTAAGTTACTATATCCTAGTAACATTTCCTAATTTTAAATGGACAAAAAGTGCTGGTCAAGTGTCAAAGGATATGGCTTGGTGTGGGAAAACTCACTTACAATGAAAATATAATATTAAGTCTTCACTTATGCTATCATCACTATTACAATGAAGTAGACATATGACTTGGCTACTAGAGATACTTTCCATAGCCAAGTATTATATTTTGAGTTTATATTTATTTAAGACTCTGGAAATATGACTTGGCTATGTATTAGTCTGTCCAAAAATATAGCAATTTAGATGAGATTGATAAGGATAATTTCAATACGAACAATTCTGGTGTTTTTAAACTGTTTGGTATAAATGAATTACTATTAGAGGTAAGAAAAAGGTAACAAAATGCCTTCAGCACCTCCAAGAATGAATCAAGCAAAGCTCATTCAAGAATAGGTTAAAAGAACTCTTTAATGAAATCAAGAATAGCAAAAAGGGAGCAAAGATCTTGCGTATATACACGGTAAAACATTGTTCTTACAGCAAGTTTTGGACTGATTTTCTAATATCCTGGAGTGCCTAATATATATATTGCCACTGACATAGCTACATAAACGATGATGATTCGTGTAGAAGCTAACTTCAACATTCTCAAAGAATGTACATCATATATACTTATAACTATGCGACTAATACATCGAGGGAGAGATGAGAAATCAGAAATTTGCTCTAAGAATGAGCAGAACAAATGGTTATAACTTTTGACCTGAATAAAGGTCCATTACCCTGGAGGTCGAGGTATGCACCTTCTTTTTATCGGTGACACCAAGCCACTTCTTGAGAAGCTGGAAAACTTTCTCATCTCTTAATAGTTCCCTGTGACCACCTTCAACTCCTACTCTTTCCACCGCTTCAAAACTATCCGCCTGCACAATTATCAGCACAGCGAGTCAACAATAAGCCATGCTATTGAGTATTTGTCTCCGGTGGTATACAATTTCCCTAATATCTGGTTGGTTTCCTCAAATGAAAACACAAGGCAGATGCTAACTAAAACAATGAAGTGGTTAGCTGGAAAAAAAGGTCGCATACAGATCAACATAATGTTGAGTAGTAGTTTATATCTTTTGGAAGATAAAATTTACGAGGTCCTGAGACGAGCAAATAGAGATTTCGGAGGGATGCAAAAGCAAGAGATGAAGGTAATGGAAATGCATCATATGATATTTCACAAACACCTATCCAAAATTTCATAGTCATGAAAGTCAACCATAATATATACTATAAGCTGACAGATTACTTCATTCAGGGTTTTCCTAGAAAAGTGATGTCACCACAGAAAATTAATGCTGATATCTTTTTTCTGTTCCTTCTTATTTAGAATCAGATGCTGTCTACTTATACGTGCCAAGATACCATTAATCTTTATAATAAATAAGAAAAGTAAGAAACAAAAGGAAGTGAAAAATAACACCTTTGCTGATTCAGCTGGAACAGTTCCATCACCGTCCACGTAGGAGTATTGCGGCTATATCACAAATGGAGTAAGTAATAATAAGTAGAAAAGCTTCAGGAAGCATTATATAACAATAAAAAAATGTGATCTCTAAATACAGAACGAATTTCATCCCCATGCACATTTCACACCTTAGTCGTTACCCACTCTCTTAAAGCATCCTAAATAAGATTGAAAAGGTCATTGATAAATTCTTCTGAGCGACCACAACAAAAATCAACGCATTACTGATGCTTCTGGAATAAAACGTACTATTCTCCTCAAGGTGTGGGATTTATATCTTTGGAGATATATGCACGGCTTTGGGAAGTATAATTTGGTGAAACCTTTGAACAAAAGATTCTGTATGGTGTCATTCATAAAAGGGAAGTACTACCTTTTTAGAAGAAGAAAGCAAAAGGCTTGGAAGTTCGCCCTGTTAACTCTCATGTGGATAGTTTGGGGGAGAGAAATAGGAGAGCTTTCGAGGGGATTGAGTCTTCGTTTTCACATCTTATGAATAGTCTTTTATGTTTGATCGCTTTTGGTGCACTCATATAGCCCCTACTTGTATAGAAGATTGGGCGTCCTTTGTAGAGAATCATATTCTGATGTAAATCCTCTACTTTTTGGTATACTTCCTATATCCTATATACGGGAGATCTCTCCCTTTTGATTAATACAAGTTACCTTATCAAAAAAAGGGACGTACTACCTAAGACTCATCCAAGTTTTGGGAAATGGCCAATTCCGTAAGTGGAGAGAAGCTCATCAAAACCAGACACAAGATTAAGGATCAACGTTTACAAGAAGATTAACCAGTGGTCAATTGACTAAATTCTGTACCTGGAGAAAACTCACAAAAATCAAACACGAGATTGAGATCACATTTGCCAAAAATTAACCAGGGTATTAATTAGCTCCATTTGGTGGAATAACTAGTCAGGAATACAACCTTAGTTAAGCTGACTCAAAGAAATATCATATCTCATAATAACTTAGTTAAAGAGTTGATCATAACGGACACCAAAAATGTCAGAAATTGCAAGTTTATGTCTTAGATAACATTACCCAAGAAATCCTAAAATCTGAGTTGAACTTTAGCCAGAAGGAGAACCAAGCTATTTGGAGCTTTTACCCCACAGGTTATATCACTACTAACTCTAAAATCTTTTTTGGAGACATAAGGATTCTACCTACACCAATAAGAACATAAGGCAAAAGAATCTTCTTTGATAACAAACCACAAACCCAAGAAAAAAAATGCAGAAGAGTTGGAACGTCATGATATCGCTCTTACTCGAAAGGAAAAAGAAGTGAAGTTAGTTACCATAGTATGACAGACATTCGTTAGGTCCTCGATTGGTGAAGCCTTTGAACCATAACTACAAAAGAAACACGTACACATTAAATAGTGCAGAACCTCAGACAAAGTACTAACCCTTTATCGACTACCTTGTCTTATTGTATGATAAGATGAAGTTACTTACCAAACATCAAAAGGTGTATCAAAAGATGTCCCGTATATGCTATAAAAAGGAATTCCTTGCGGTAATTGAGCAGTGTTTAAAATTTTGCGAGTACTAGCTGCCCAATCAAGAATTGATAAGTTGAAAGGTAGAGCCACTGTTTTCCCATTTAAGTTGAGCTGCAATTCAGGGAAAATTTAGAAAAAAGTCAATTGCTACAAACACTGGCTTCTAGTCATAGGAAGATGCATACAAGCATCCAAAACCAATAATAATAACAAATTCTCCCTCTATCTTACATTCTTATGTATAAGACACACGTTCTATTTGTGGCCATCATTCAATAGTAGATACACTTCCGAATATGATGACAGGTTATCACCCACAAGTTCTAAAATTTTAACTGCATAGACGATGTTATGATTCTTTAAATTGGTGGAAAAAAAAAGAAAATGTTTTGCAGAGAACTGAATAGAACAATTTTCATCTTGCCTCTAAGACCTGCCAGCCTGTGTCTCATAAAAGTCAGCTCAGTAAATATTTGATACAAGGAAGATAAGGAAAAGGTCATGGTCATTTGAAGTGTTATACAAACAGCATTGAAGTACAACAGCACAGATATGAACATCATGTTCTGGCTTGTTATAACCGCAACTAGCAATAAAGTGAGCATACAGCAGTTGCACTCTTGCTTTTGGTTGGATTAAATTTATCCACTTAAAAATACAATTGGTCCAAGTGACATTTTTCTGATCATTGGGGCGGCTCCTCTGGAAAAATGCTACACATTTTACCAAAGCCTCATTACTTTAAGCTTTGACTAGTTCAGACATGCATGAGATCGAAATGTTTTCTCAGCAGGCAAACAAGCCTTCTCATTTTAATAGCTAATTGGCGAGTTGGAGAGATGCAGAAGCATGAAACTTAAGAACTTGTACTTTAAAGTTAAAAATTGTAGTGGCTAAAGATAGCTTGGAGATATACCTCATTGCTCTTCAATGCTTCTTGAAAGAGAGTCACACTTGTACTAGCGCCATAACATTCTAGTTCAACCACTGTCTCCCCCTCCTTAGATTTTTTCCTCCACACCAAAATCTCAGGTTGTTTTTCCCACTTGAAGTCGGGATTTGGCAACATCTCGTATATTGATGGGCACTCAACCAACTTGCAAAAGATTAAAAAGGAAAAGATTGACAAACAAATAATTATTTGCAGTATTGATGGAAACCGTATCAGTGAAAAACTAGTATAAACTTTTATGTACCCATTGAGTCTTACAAAAAATAAAATACAAAAACTACCAGGTGAACGAACAGTCGTCCCCCTATCAAACGACATTTCCAGTTTAACTCAATTTTGTAGATACCATGGTTTAAGAGATGTATCAGTAAGGTTCAAAGTCTTTTGGCAAAGCCTATCAATACACTTCGAACATACAGTTTTGGAAAGTCTTACTTCTGATACATCTATTAACTATCTAGGGCCACTGAAGATATGATTAAAAAAAATAAAAATGAAAAATGAGCATATGAAGTTAACCTTGGTCGAGCGTAATCTATATTTACTAGCTTAATTTGTTGAAACAGTCTAATCTTCAGTAAATAAGGAAGCACGTAGATTAAACTCATCATCAAGGCATATTTGCCAGCCAAGCAACGGATACAGAGCTATTAATAAAATTAAGCTTTATTTCCTACAAATGCTATTAATGGAGCTCTTGCAAAAGTCCTTGACCAAGAGAGCGTACCAATTGATGCATTGTCCACCTTGACACGAAAAAGTTGCTTTCAAATCCATCAACGAACTGCACCCCAGTTAAGAGAGAATCATTAATGCATCCAGGTGCACCTATTTACAAGAGATGAACAATCAGTATTCTGCAAACTTGTAACTTGCAGCCTCGAGGTCCAGGGGCATTTCTTAAGGAGCATGAACTGTAGCCATGGTAAAGGCTCTTTCAGTACTCTGCACACTTGTAACTCGCAGCCTCGAGGTCCAGGGGCATTTCTTAAGGAGCATGAACTCTAGCCATGGTAAAGGCTCTTTCAAAACCATGGGGGGGGGGGGGCACAATTAGATTCTTTTTCTTTATTCTTTTAGTGCGGTAGGGCAGGAGTGCTGGCAGGACCATGGACTCTCCCTCGCAACTCATACATTGGGACCCTACAAGAAGGTGAATCCTAATATGTTTCACTAGAAATCTGGAAGAAAAAAGTTACAACCTTCCGTTCCCTCCATTTATAAGCTATTTGCAAACAATTTTTCCTTTAACCGATGATTTTTAAAGATTCAGTATTTCGACTTTAGGAAATTAATGGTTTATAATATCTTTTATATACCACTCTTCCTGTTTCCTCCTCCTCTTCCTATGTTTCAGAATTATTCGGTTCACCTGGTCTTTCTACTCTTAGCCCCAGGACGAGTGACAAACTAAGCAGGAGTACACTAGCAAATAGTCAACTCAGATTTATACAATTCTATATAATATTTTGCTCTATGCATATTCTTTTTATTCAGGACCTGCTACTTAAAGTATACTGATTACCATTTTTTGCAGAAATTATGTTATTGGCATACATTTTGAGTAATCTTCAAAAGAAGTTGTGCATCTTCTTTTTTTTACTTCATTTAATTACTGAATATATATTTGGCCTAGTGGCAATTGACTGAGCCTTGGGGTTTGCTCCCTTTCAAGGTCTCAAGTTCGAAACCACTGGATGCAAACAATTTCTGAGGGCCATTGGACTGGGCAAAACATGAATTAACCGTAATGCACTTGCGGGAAACTCCTTGTCGAGGGCCTGTGCACCCCCGGGATTAGTCGGGGCTCTTAGAGACTCGGACACTCGGTGCAAGTCAAAAAATAATTACTGAATATATAAATAAAGATTTGGAAGCTAAGGATTTGGGTTGTATTCTTTGCAATTATTTTTCAATTAGTTATTGGTTCTTCATTATACTTTTGTAAATGGTACCTCCCCCACCAAAAGCTAAGTTTCTGATGCTTCCCTGACCTTCTCTAGTTAGGCACTTCTTTTTGCTTTTTTGGAAGGTGGAGGTGCTCAAATATGACAGTCAAATTTATCTCACTATCTGTATTATCTATGCATCGCCTCATTGATAAGGATATCTTAGCTCGTATCCTAGCAATTCAAAAAAGACATGCAAAAAGCTGCAAAGAGAGAAAGCAAAGTTACCTTGAAAAGGAGTGGCAATGGTAATCCACTTATTCACATACTTGGAAAATACCTGAAAGGCAACTGTTTGCATTTAGTGATGCCACTCAAGGAAGAGCGACAAATCTAAATCAAGAAGCTATATGAAATGGAGAAGGAAAAGCAAAACAGAAAAGATACATGAGCAGAACAAATAGGAATACATTATCTGAAATGGGAGACACATAGTTGACCAACGGGAACAACAGACCAATCCCCTGTTCTCTAACAGCCTTTACCTTCTTTTGATTAATATAGCTTGATTAAATACTATAGGTGATTTGCAAATGAATGAGCCTCAAGCAATTGGACTTACATCACTATAAAGAGAAATGAAACATTTGATTAACAATCCGCCCATGGAATGCGAAATAATATCGACTTTTCTTCCCCCAGAAGCTTTATAAGCTGTCTCTAGCTTTGTTTTCAGGTCATTCATTGTCTTGTCAATCCTGCAACAATATGCTAACCAGATCCCTAAGTGCGAAAATAGTTTCACCAGAAGAATCAAATAAGCCAAAATAGAACTGAGCTATTCCAGTTTGCTACCATCACAATCAACTGGCTTTTCGAATAATAAGCTATAATACAATGCGATATGGCATAAGGGCAATGGAAATTTCACCAGTTAAAATAATACCTATTGCTTTGGCGGAAGTCGTAACCAAAACCGAACAATGTGGTTCCTTTTTTATATCCACATTTGACGAGCATATCAATCATATCATGAAAATGGTATACACCGGTCAAGTGTACACACTTCACCATCTGGAAATCAAACACAATTAGAAGAGATCATAATATCATTAGAGAAAAGTACTTCAGGAAAGGAAAAGAAACAAAAGCCAAATTATACATTTATTTTACGCAGGACATGTAGAGTATAATAGATGAAACTAACTGGTACTTAATATCTTTGATAGATGAAACACATATTTCATGTTCCACTTATCACTTTTTTTCCTTCGGAACAACATATTTTACCTACCACTCAAGTGTACTTTTATTTTTTCAAAAGATACCCTCAAGTAACTATTTAGCTTCTAAACTCAGGTAATTATTAGCTTCTATATATATATATATATATATAAAGGTGATATAACTTTTCAAGATTACTGATTACATCACCTCCCCATAAAAATTTGTACCTAGCAAAACTACAAACAAAAAAATTGTTGAAGAAACATGATACTAATGCACATAGGTATACGTACACTTGTGACCACTTAATGATGCAAAAACATACCATAGAAGGATCCAAAATATCAATTGCATATAGCCCATAATCATCTTGAGGCACTACTATCTCTGTGTTGTCATCCAATGACTCTGTATACCCTGAATATTCCAAGAAAAGGATTTACTTCTTCAATAGATCTACATGTAATTACCTAATACGTAGTAAAACCTGCTTATGTAAAAAAAAAAAAGTTTTACTTGTCAGTGCATATAACTTAAGCTCTAGTTCCCATTTAAACTAAACAGCACTAGTAGTGTAAAAATTCCTTAACACTATCAACAAACTTTAACCTGTGATAGCAATTGTTTAACACTTTTACATATACTAATTAATAATCAAGTTATTACCATATGACCGAGAGGTCACAGGTTTGAGCCGTGCAAAAATGCAGGGCAAGGCTACGTGCAACAGAACCTGCGGTCCGGCCCTTCCCCGCCAGCCCTGCACATGGCTGGAAGTTTAATGCACCGGGCTACCTTTTTACTAATTAATAACTACTTATCAAGAGATTAACATGTAGTTACCTGGAAAAAAAAATTCCACATATTTCATTTGTGAATCTAAATTTTTGTGGACTGTAAGATTGAGGTGCAAAATATGTGAGATAATAAAGAGACTTCTGGGTCCACACATTTGGAAAACACTAGTGTCACTAAGACACAAAATAAAACTTCTGTTAGTTACCTGATAGATAACTCATTGCTTAAATATATTTTTTACACAGTAAAGTCCTGCGTAAAATATTTTCTATAAAAGCATTTTCATTGATAATTCCGCCAAATAATAATTAAGAAAAGTTATTAGTACCTGTTTTAGGATTGTAAATGGACCATAACTTTTTCTTAAACTCAAGTTCAGCAAGAAGAAGCCGGACCCAAACTCGGGTTTCAAAACCGCGCAGTTTCTTACTCTTTGAATGGAGAATGGACCCGGCAAGACCCGAAACCAACAATACAGGGTCTCTATCAGCCACAACATCATTGACGGAGTCGGAGGTCCGACCCGGAAAGAGACAACAACAGTATTGTTTGAACATTTGATGCTCCGGTCGGAACTCCGAACAGCGACGGTTAGTTCGGTGGAGGTGATGGTAGTTGAAGTGAATGGCTCGTGGCAGGGGGAGGGGGGCTTTTTATATATTTGTAGAAAAGTTTGGTGGACCTACTGGTATTTGATTGAAAGAAGTGTGTAGATTTGTGTAATAATGGAAACTCTAAGGATGTGGGACCCTTTTAATTGTACTACAACTGTTGTGGTCAGCCGAATTTTAACAATCACAATTAATCGTTACTCCCTCCGGTCCAAAATAAGTAATTTTTTAAATGTTTTTACACATATTAAAAAAATTACTTTTTAGCATTAATTAATAATTAAATTGACCATTTTAACCTTATTATCTCTCATAAATATTCCTAACACATATTCTAATATTATTTACTCCAAGGACAATGTAGGAAAAATATTATTAAGTCATTATTGAAATTCGAAAAATCACTTATTTTGGATCATAAAAAAAAATCAAAAGATCACTTATTTTGGACCGGAGGGAGTGACTTACTTCCTCTAAGTGAATTTTTATTTTTTTTGTGATTTAAAACAAGTGATTGTGCCAATCGATATCATTAAATAAAGACAAAATATCATTATACTAACACGTGTACTAGATATAAAGGAAAAGCTAATAAATTGGGGAATTTGTCAAAGTTTGTTGGCAAAATTTATTGTTATATCCAGTTTTTCTTTGGCAAGAAATATATAAACAACGTGAAAAATGGAGTATACGTAAGAAACAAGGTGGAAAACAACAGGAAAATGGGCCTATTTTCTGGATAAATAGAGGAGGTTTTTTTGGTCTATATCATATATAAAATCTTATAATTAAAAATGTGTATATTTTTATTATTATCCGGTATGTTTACATTTTTCCTATAAAATTTATACCATTTATTAAATACCCATATTAAGAGCTGATTCCTTCCAAATTAGGCGCCTACAAATTTGAGATAAATATTTGAATAATTTATTTCTTCCAAATTAACCGTCTACAAATTTAGGACTAAATATTTTTTTATATTCACATAAGATTCATCCCACTACTAACTGAAAAATCAGCAAAAATCTATGCGTCCATCTCCAAAGCAGATATCAACTCTCCATCATTGATCCGAACAAAAAGGTTATCAAATATCAATATTGTCGAGCAAATGTTGTTTGATGCTGATTTTATCTGATTTTTTGGGTTGTTTTCGCTTGATTTTTATTGCGTTTGATGATTTTTATGGGGTTTTTCATGGCTGAAGTTGGCTGATTTCCATTAGGGAAAGGGAGGAGTTCTTGTTCTTGACAGAAGTGAGCTGATGCGTAGCTGCTTGCGTCAATAAATTTTCTACAAATAAACTACAAATAATGGTTTAAGTATGTACAAAGCAATATTATTTTAAGAGTATCTACAAATTACTATATTTATACTACAATTAAACAACAATCTATGTTGGAAAAAATATATTGACTACAAAATTTTCTCCTTATCTACAAATTTTCTACAAATAAACTACAAATCAGTTTACGTATGTATAAAGCAGTATTGTTTTGAAGAGTATCTCCAAAATTACTACATTTATACCACAATTAAACTACAATCTATGTTGGAAAATAATGTTGACTACAAAATTTTTTCTTCATCTATAAATTTTCTACAAAACATCGATAAATAAACTACAAATTAGTTTAAGTATTGTATAAAAAAAGTAATATTTTTAAGGTATCTACAAAATTACTACATTTATACTACAATTAAACTACAATTTATGTTGAAAATTATGAGTTTTATTTGCAATTGCATGAGAAAATTTGCTCTACTTTTTTTATGATTTTGCTGGTAGAACACCCATATTGTTATAAAATTAACCAAAGAATGATACTCGTTTTAACAGCAAAACAGTGTTAAGCGGTTTGTTTTACTTATTTTCATTTTTGACTTTTCCAAAAGACATAATGGCTCTCTGATATCTTTTAAACTGTTGAGTATTCATTAATGATGTGAAAAAGTAGAACACAATCAATGTGAAATTTTGTTTGGTTACACAAGTGGAAAAATGGTAAAAAGAATGCGGGGTATGGGTAAAAACGTGGGTGGAGGTGAGGGGTAAGGGGTAAGGAGAGAGAAACGTAGCATATATGGATACTTTTAATTAAAGAGTAAAAACTGCCCATTAATTAGATATTAATACCTTTAATTAAGGATTAAAAATAGTCCATTAATTAGACCCTTAATTAAGTATAGTATAAGATTGTAATTTGGTATAATAAGTGTCATTTTCTCAAACCATAAACATATAGGGTAAAAAAGTTTCCTACGTATTTTAGGAATATAAAAATTCCTAAATAGAATGCACCTCGCATCTAGGGGTGTCAATGAATATTTAAAAACCGTACCGAATTGATTTTTAGGTTTCTTTTAATAAAATCGCAAGTTTTCTGCAATAATGACAAGATTTTTGCCTTTTCTCCTGAAATTATGACTTGCATTTATGAACCTATTATTATGAAGTTCGAATTTATATTTGTTTTTAACCATTAAATATCTTAAATTCATCAAAAAGTTTAATTAGAATTCACATTGCAGAATACTTATTATTCCATAAATATTACTGACAAAAAATTTAACATTTCTCTACGTTCCTTAAGGGGTTAACTATCTCACCTTCTATTTGAAATAGCTAATCCCACCATTTTAATACATAATAATTGTTGAAATCAATAACTACCCATTATCAAATGTGGGATAAAATAAACTCGCATTTTATTCAGAAATTAAAATTTCTTATATATCCAACCAAATGGCCCCTAATAGTATTATTTAAAAAAAAAATTAATGTGAATCGTATAGATTTTGAAGAAAAAGTAAGTTAATTTGAATCGTACAGATTTTGAAGAAAAAGAAATTTATTCATATCTGATTTATTCATTCTTTTTAAATCTTTCTGGATTTTAAAGAATTTGAATCGCACAGATTTTTGAAGAAAAAGAGATACGTCGAGAAAAGCATAACAGATTTGCAAAGAAATTAAGTCTCATAAGCAACCTATAAAAGACCACAAGAAATAAATAGACAGCTATCATTATCTTCTAGATGCATAGGAATAACACCTATATGTGTCTAACGGGCCGGGTTGACCGGAAACCGGAAAAGACCGATTAAAATTGAAATTAGATCGACCCGGTTCATAAGAGACCGGTGGGCTGGGTTAGGGGGTTAAAGTGGTTTGAACCGTTTAAAATTTTCCACCGGTTAATCGGCCCAGTAAGCCCGGTCCGGATGAACAGTACATGTAACCGGTTTAATCGGCCCAGAACCGGCCCGATTTAACGGTTAAATTTTTCTTTTTTTTACTTTTTGGCGGTGTGGGACCCATTGACCGTTGGCAACAGTCAGAAATTGAACTCATTCGTTAGCCAATGGATCAATAGCAAAAGTAGCTATTTTTTATTTTATTTTTAACCCTTGTTGATTTTACAAAAATAATCCTCTCTAAAACTATAAATACCTTCCTCTCTTCTTCATTTCTCACCCAAATCTCATTTCTCTATCTCAATTTCTCTCATTCTCTTATTCTCCAATTATCATGACTTCAAGTCTTCAATTAATCATTTCATCTTCTAATTTTATTTGGCTCTTTTTTCTTGAATTTAATTTATCGTGTTTTATCATTCGGGTTTTGAAGATTATACATTTGAACTTCAAATTGGACTACTTGATTGACATTTGTTCGTGGTAACATCGAAATTGCGTAACCAAGTGCTCAATTTATTGTTCAATTTAATGCACTCCCTCCAACTCTTTCTCTTATTTAATATTTTAATTGCATATTTATTTTGTGCTTATACTTTAATTTTTACAATATGTTGAATGTTGCTAAAAGAGCGTGTAAAAAAGTTAATGGAAGGAAAAATAAAAAAAAATGACAATTCTTCAGTATCTGTGTAACGACCCGACCCGTTGTTACGGGAGTTATCACCCCGTTTTCTTCATTTAGCACTTAAATATGCTAATTTATATGTGTTCGGAAAGTTAGGAGCAAATCGGAAGAAATTTAGATAAAAAATGAGGCCATAAACCTCTTTATGAGAATAATATGTTGGAAAAGTCAACCGAATGTTGAGCGATGAGTTAGACAGCTCGGAATTGAATTCTGATGATTTGACTAGTTTCGGGGGATCATTTATGACTTAGGAGAGCAATCGGAATCGAATTCGGAGATCCGGTGTAGTTTTAGGCTTGAATTGGCTAAGGTTGAATTTTGGCGAAAACCGGACGGTAGGTGAGATTTTGATCCGGGGGTCGGAATGGAATTCCGATAGTTCCTGTAGCTTCGTTATGTGATTTTGGATATGTCTGCAAATTTTTAGGTCATTCGGACGTCGTTTGATCGGGTTTTGGATTGAATGTTAGTTTCGAAAGTTTTGAAGAAAACTTAGGCTAGAATCCGTGTGAAATGGTAATTTTGATGTTTAGGATGATGTTTTTATGATTGGAACAAGTTTGTATCGTGTTTTGGAGTATGTTGGTGGTTTTTGTTGGGGTCCCGGGGGCCTCGGGATGAATTCGAACCATCAACCGGGCATTTGGAACTTGGAGAAAACTACAGAAAAATTGCAGGTTGTGCAGCAGGCCTTAAGCCTTCGCGTTCGCGTGGCCCAGGTCGTGTTCGCGAAGGCTGGGCTGGCTAAGCCATCGCGTTCGCGATCAGGCTGTCATGTTCGCGTAGGCCAAGATGGTTGAGCTTCGCGATCGCGTTCCTGGAGGTCGCGTTCACGTAGGAGCGTGAGGAAGGGCATCGCGTTCTCGTGAGGGGTATCGCATTCTCGTGAGGGGCATCGCGAACGCGTAGAAGGAAAACTGGGTGGTTGGGAACTTGTTCATCGCGAACGCGTTGGGGGAGTCGCGTTCGCGAAGTGTAAATTGGAGCTGAGCATCGCGAACGCGTAGAGATAGGGGTCTGTCAGTGAAATTAAATTGCAGAACAGTGTACTCACGGGTTCATTCACCAAAAACACAAATTTTGAGCCCTAGAGAGAAGAACTCACAGAAAAACACTAGGATTTCATCGGGTAATCATCGGAGGTAATATTCTTGACTCAAAAACATAATTTTATGGTAGAATTAACATCAATCTTCATGAATTTGGGTAAAAATTGTGAAGAATTGTGACCTGGGTATTGAAAACGAGATTTTGAGTTTTGAAAGGCCATTCAAACTCCGATTTCGATAAATTTTATATGCACGGACTCGTGGCGAGACGAGGATCGTATTGGTATAATTTTCTAAATTTTTCGGACAGCAGGCCCGAGGTCGGGTTTTTACCAACTTAGCGTATTCACGCGTATTTCGTATAAATTTAAGTGGGTTATGTTTCTTTGACCCGTAATTGACATAATTGATGTGGTTTGACTAGATTCTACGCACGAGGCGGCAAATTCAAAAGGAAAAGACATTGTTGACGAGTCTACGACCGGCTAGAGGTGAGAAGTTAGTGTATATGGTAGCCTGAGGGTTCGAAACCCCGGCTTAGCACATTGTGACGCTAGTAGAGCGTGGCTCGCACCCCGTGGCAGGTGCGGGATTGATTGTGACTAGGGATTGAGACTTAGTCCATCCCGGATAAGAATAACATGATATATGTGGTTGAAACGCACATTGTATTAGATATATTTTGTGGGCTGTAAGCCATGTTTGGGGCCTTGTGCCGACCCGTAGTATCCCTAGGGGATAGTTATATATGTGATAGCTCTAATTGCTTAATCACTGGTCTCAGTCCTGGTTTGAAAGCACCGTATTGAAATGCTAAGTCATCTCTTTTGGAAAATTAAATAAGCATTAAAGTATTTTCATAATTAAATTAATTGGAACTTGGAAATAAATAAGCTGAGCTGTTGTATGACTCATATGCATGTTGTGGACTAGGGATGGATCGGGCTGCACGCCGCAGCGGTTGATATGAGGATCGGGCTGCACGCCGCAGCGGTATTGCGCTTGGGCTTGTAGGAGCCCCTCCGGAGTCTGTACACACCCCCAGTGAGCGACGTCGACGTTAAATGGATCGGGCTACACGCCGTAGCGGTTATGTGTATTACATTGCATCTTTATCTGTTGAATCATTCTATGGTAGCTGTATTGTACCGTTGATGCTAGTTCGTAGGAGATTCGGACTGTAGTTTAGCTTCATATTGTGGTATTCTGTGGATTTCCTACTTTCACCTGCTTATATATATTTATTACTCGCATAGTAGTTAGTACTCACCCCTACTCCCTTCACCTTTTGTGTGCAGACTCAGGTACTCAGGATTAGACGAGCACTCCAGCTTTTATCAGTATTTATCCGAGTTGCTGAGGTAGCTGCTGACGTCCGCAGGACCTGGCTTCTCTTCTTATTCCAGTTTTTCCTTTGTATATACATTCTTCGTACTTGAGTATTTGGTTTAGATATTGTTATCCGGTCATATTTAGAGGCTCTAGACTCGTGACCCTAAATCTTTGGGTGGTTATTCAATTTAGCTTTATTGTTGATAATAATTTCCAGGTAATTGATTTGAGCTTCATGCTCGGGATGAGAGGGTAAATGGTCGGGCTTGCCTAGCAGTTGTGTTGGGCGCCATCACGACCGGGATTTGGGTCGTGACAATCTGGTAGTAAGTACCTCAATTTCTCTTTGTTCCTGAAACATCGCCTAATGATAATATAAATTATGAACAATTACAAGAAGATTATGGAATAGAAGATAATGAATTAGAAATGGAAGATGAGATACCAACTACACCTACTAGTGCTGGAGTTGGTAGTGTTGGAGTTGCTATAAGCGGTGGTGGTCGTGGCACTAGTAGTAGATCACCTGTGCTCCGACTACTAATCATAAAAAAGAAGTAAGGTTTGGATTATTTTTTTTGAAATAATTGAAGGTTCTGATAGAGTTAGATGCAAGCTTTGTAAACGTGATTTAAAAATTTGACTGGAGGAAATTTAGGGGGAACCGGAACACTTAGTAGACATATGAGAGTTGCACATCCCATAGAATGGGGCTCTGATGGTGATGAAAATCAGGCAACTATTAATCCTACTATCGGAGGATTAATTAAATATGATAAAATGAAGGATTGTGAGGAGTTAGCAAAAATGATTGTTTTAGGTTGTCTACCTTTTTCTTTTGCTTCTTCGTCATATCTTATTATGTATATTCAAAGAATTTACAACCCTTTATTTAAAGGTATCCCTAGAAATACTTGAAGAGCCGATTTCTTCAGACCTCATGGACAATATCAAACGTATTTACGTTATTTGTTTAGTCACTTTCCTTGTAGAGTTTCTCTAACTTCTAATATTGGTCATGCTGTTAATGGACGTGATTATTTGACTATTACATGCCATTTGATAGATGATAGTACTTGTATGCAAAAACGTATTATCGCTTTCAGATATGATGGAGATCGGAGTCGTACTGCTGCATTTATAAGTAGTATTATTTGTGAAGTTGTTGAATTTTATAATATCACGCAAAAAGTATTGTGTATGTCTTTTGATAATACTTCTAACAACAATGCCGCAATTTCAATATTAAAAATGCATTTGCAATCACCTCTTAATAAAAATTTTCATGTTAGGTGTGTATGTCATGTTTATAATTTAATTGTTAAAAGTGATCTTGATTTATTTTTAACAGAGATTACTCATGTTAGAGGAGCAATTGGTGTCATTCAAGGAAATAATAGACAATCTAGAATAAAGAAATTTAAAAATAAGTGTGTCCAGTATAACCTTCAACCCCGATTCATGCCACACGAAGTTATTACTAGATGGAACTATACATATATATTTTTAAAAGTTTGCTACAAATAAAGATTCCCAATAACTGAAGTTGCTAATGTGCATTGTACCGATCCAAACCATATGTTAAAAACTGTTACTTGGGAGGTCATTAAGGATGTTAAATTTTTACATAAATTTTATACATCTACTGTTGAGTTTTCTGGAGCTTATTACCCTACTATTACTCTGACTTTAGTACATATAGCGAAAATTTATTTTCTACTCTTTGAATTTAAGAAGAAAGAAAACTATAAGGATGTTGTGGAAAAAATGCAAGCCAAATTCAAAAAATATTTCTTTCCAATTCCTCTGATTTACTTAATTTATGCTGTTTTAAATCCTTCTATTAAGATGTCTGATTTTCACCAATTAATGAATGTTTTATATACTTATATGGAGATTGGAGAAACTGAAACCCCAAATTTATATGTTTCTATGAACAACCTAAATGATTATTTACAACAATTATATAATGATTATGCAAATGTAATTGATGATGCTGCTCGTACTGTAGGCAATGCTAATCCTACCATGCAATGTAGCACTTCCGCTACTGTGAATGACGACGAAAGTATAGTTTTAATATTTTTTTCTACTTTTTCTAACGCTCAAACAAGTTGTAGGAATATTCATAAACTTCAATTCTACTTGCAAAAGCAAAAGGAGCCTCGCACAAAGGATTATTCACATTGGGATGGTGACATGAGAATGGAAAGCAATTTCCTGTTCTTTTCGCAATGGCTCGTGACGTGCTGAATGTGCTAATTTCAACTATTGCATCGGAGAATGCATTTAGCCAAGCAAGACAACAACTTGAAGACACCCGTCACTCATTGGGAAGCAATACTTTGGAAGTTTTAGTATGTTTCAGAGATTGGATTAGATCGGAAAGAAGAAATCAAGGACGTAAAGATGTTGATAGCCCAGAAGACGAAGAACTTGGAGATATATTAACACATGGTAACTCATCCGAATTTAACACTCCAGAAGAAGGTCACTCAATTCATATTGATTATGAGGAACTTAGCAGGGCAATGCAAAACCTTTGAATTTACTTACTGTTAAAAATGTAAACATTTAAATTTGTAAGTTTGAAATTTGAATTATGAAATAAAAGTAGCAATTGCAATAAGTGCAATTTTCCTTACCTTGTATTCTTTAAATTAAATTAATACAAAGTATTAATATAACTTACAAAAGTTATAAAAAATTCCCAAAGAAAAAAAATTGAAAATACACTAAACCCGGCCCGGCCCGGCCCCCTCAACCTGTAACCCTTACGATTCAATTTTTACCCGGATGAACCCGAAATCCGTTAAGAACTAACCCGGAACCAGACCGGACCACAACCCGTATGGGTCCAATATTCACTGGCCCGGACCGGACCGGCCCACCCAGTTAACTCCTATAACAACACCACATACAAGTGTCATTTTGCTAATTTATAGTCAAAGAATTCTACAACTTTATCAATAAAAAGAAGCAAATATTATTGCGGATTATGGCAAGACGGATAAAATTCCTCTAATCTAAATAAGAGAGTCTAATTCGAGCTATGAAATAAAAATAAAAATCCTGATAAAGAGCGTTTTTCCTATAATGAACCTCAATGAAATAAATTAAGCTCGAAAATAGTAAGAAGACAACATATGATATGTTATTAAGCTCATGTTACAAGTTCGTACTCTGACACAAACAAAAGTGATATATAAGTGTTAACCCACAAGGTATTATAGAAAAAAATGAAACAAATTAAGAGTGTGTTTGGTATGAAGGAAAACATTTTCTGGAAAATGTTTTTCAATTTTTTCATGTTTGGTTGGCTTAAATGTTTTGGAAAACATTTTCCTTATCAATTCATTTTCCTCCAATTGGAGGAAAATGTTTTCCTTATCAAAAGAAGGGAAAACATTTTCCAAAGCTTCTTCTCAACCATTCTCACCCTCACCAACCCAACCCACCCCCTCTCAAAAAAATAGTTTTTTTTTTAGAAAAATTTCAGTTTTTCCGTTACCATCCACCCTACTACCACTCCACCCCACCCCGCAAAAAAATTTCTTTTACCTTAATTTTAAATTTCTGTTTTCTTATTTTTTTGCACCACCCACCCCCACTCCCTACCCCCTCCCCCCCCCCCCACAAAAAAAATTACTTTTTTTTGTAATTTAAAATTTTTTTTTTTCGATTTATCGCAACCCCCCCTCCCCCCGCCCCAGCCCCACCCCCTCCCCCGCCCCCCCGAAAACGTTTTAAAATATATTTTTCAAGTTTTTAATTTTATTAATTATCATTTAAAGACTCAATATTTTACAAGTTCCAAAATTATGAGTTCGGAAGTTTACGGGTTTAGAAATTATAAATTTTACCGATTCGGAAATACGCGATTTTTGCGTTAAAAAGTAAAGCATCACATTAGTTCATTTAGATTGTGTCAATTTTTAGACACTTCGGGAAGGGGAGGGGTGGGGGAGGTGGGAGGGGGAGGGGTAGGAGAGTTGCAAAAAAAAATTCTAAAAAAACTATTTTTTACTCTCTAACCAAACATAGAAAATATTTTCCGGAAAATATTTTCCCCTTACCAACCAAACAAGAGAAAATAAGTGATAAAATCACTCATTTTCCATGAAAACATTTTCTAGAAAAACATTTTCCATGGAAAACATTTTCCTTCATACCAAACACACCCAAGAGTATCAAGGTTGAGATATAATGATTTGTTATCCAAAAGAAAAGTCTTAAACATTTTTATTATCAAAATGATGAGTTTATATTACAGAAAAAAATAAACACGTACCCACTAGACTCAAATACCCTAACAAACGGTTCAACTAGGTATCAGCTTGTTTAGATGGTTGTTAACTATTGTATTGTATCGTAGTACAACTTTAATGTAATATTTGATTGTTACTTAAATTTTATTATATCATATCATTAAATTTACGAAATAACAAAAAATTATCACTTTTGTGGAACGATCGATTGGGAGTGATCACATCGTTACCATATTGCCCTTCCTTATTATTATATAATTATATTTTATTATTAATTCTTAATTATACAATAATTACACCTCATACCTTACTTTCTATTTATAATAATATTGCAAGTTCATTTTTTATATTATTGGTACATAACATCACAAAACGATGACAAACAATATAATTCATCCAAACATTATATACATCAAAACAATACAATACAATACTATATTGTACATTATGAAACTATACACAACAACCATCCAAACAAGCTGAAGGATAGAGTTACAAAAAAAAAAACTGTTTACGGATAAAAATAGATTATCAAATAATAAATAATAATGGCAGGAGAAGACAAAGCCACAACACCAAATTTGTTCATAAAATTTGCATATTTATTGTCACATAATAATGAAACCAATAATACAGAAAAAATTTGTTTTGTGTCTCATACAACTAGTTATATAAGGAATCTTTTTTGACTCACGATTTTGTGGACCCAGAAGTGTTAGATTGGAGTCCACAAATTTGTAAGACAAAGACGAGCCTCACGCAACCAATGTAAAGTTGTACGAGACACGCAATAAAACTTCTCTCAATAATACATCGCAATAAATTTTAAATGACAACCAAAACAAATATCGCACTTGAAATAAGTGCACAACACAAAAGGAAAACACAATAAGGGCAGAAACCAAAACATAAGAAAATTTTGTAACCTGAAGTTGCAGAAAAGCAACTAAAGCAAAGCATCAGATGCACATTCCTTCAACAATTTGAGTACATTTTTGCAGGCCACCTTCTCGGCCATTTTTTTGTCCCGTTCCGAGCACGTGAATTTGTGACTAACACCGTCAGCCTCAACCTCTACTGTAATATACGCCACGCCATTCTCACGTGAGACAACATTCTCCTTCTTTATATAACCTTTTTGGTCACATAGTTCACTCAACTCTCTAATTGGATGGAGCTTTACTGTATCCGGTGTAATCAACGGTTCCAGAAGTGTTCGTATGCTCTGAAACATGATATCTTTGTTGAAGCCAGAATCAACAAAGATCGCCCCGGCAAGAGACTCAATAACATCTCCAAGCACCTATATCGAACCAGAAAAGAAAACAAGTTAATAAACCTAAAATAGAAAATCAAATTAGATTATTGGATACTCATCTGTCCCAATTTATGTGGTACACTTTCCTTTTTAGTATGTCCTAGACAAGAATGTCACTTTTCTATATTTAGAAACAACTTAACTTTAAAATTTTCTTTTTACCCTTAATGAGATGATTTACTGCCACACAAATGTCTAAGACTTGTTTCAGACCACAAATTTTAAAGGTCAACTTTCTTTCTTAAACATTGCGACCACTCAAATGGTGCCACATAAATTGGGACGGAGGGAGTAGTATTAATCCACATTGATCTTAAGTCGCTCCCGAGGTGAAGCTCTCGACGATAGATATGAAGTTGAGAATGATGGAAAGGAGATGTTTTACACTTTAATAGAGCAAAGAGCTTCCGCCAATTTTTTCCTTCTGTTTCTAAAATGTATGGTTTAGATAAAGTGTTATTTCTAACTGTGAGGCAAGTATGCAAAACACCTTTGGAAAAGTAGTTTCGGACTCCCATCCGAACGTGGACACAGGATCCAGTTTCTCAAAATTCAGAACAGTATTAACTATCTGTCTCTGCAGATCCTGTGAAGTATGGAGAATGTGCTTGTGTAGGCCAGCCTTAACAGCAGCTTGAGCGTAGCATTCATTATTTACGGAGGCAGACCTCAAATCAGTAATGAGTCCCGGAGACAGTCCCGGATATTTGAAATACAGATGCGCTGTAACAGCATAATCTACCACTGCATCTCCAAGAAATTCCAAGCGCTACATAGCCAGGTAAATCATCAGCAGCTGAATCAAGAAAGTTCAAAACGTACAAATAGCAATGGAAGAAAATGATTTCTTTCATTAATAACCCTTTATTTAGGAAACATCATACTTGATTTTTCATCGATCAAATAACAATAAGTTTACAAGATTGCTGATGGAAGAGTCAATTGGAAAGAACGTTCGAAGTACTGCATCTGTTTAGGATACTTATTCTGAGCTAATGGGACATCACACGTGATTGTAAGAACTTTAACCTCAAAACAGAACAGGAAAAGGGAATCTGAACTTAGAATAAGATTCACCGAAGGCAAGCCAGCATTCCAAATAAAACCAGGAAAAAATAGCTTGAAAGAATGAAACAGTGCACTTTTTTCCTTGTCACCAGAAGTTTTATGAAGAATCATTAAGTACTATCGAGCCGCTTAGGTCAATGAAATGCTCAGGTTCTCAAGACAGAGATCTAACTATGTGATGATTCAATGATAGAGCAACCACGAGACGCAAAAATGCAATCAACATCAAGATGGATAATATTTATTTATGAGACTAACCTGATAGCATCGTGGAATCTCAGGAAGCATGTAAGATCCGTGAGTTAGAGCTTCTACAAGCAGAGAAGGATCATGGAACTTGTAATGTAGCAGTGATTCCAAGTATCGGACATTAACTAGCTTCTCAGCATTCATAGGGAAGTGCCTCGGCGAAGGTGCATCTACAAAATCAATGTCGATCCCAAGCCATTTCATAAATGACAAAGCCGCTACTTCCCCGCCTGAGCTGACGAAGGCACCTATCAGTGCCTCAACAACATCAGATACCCTCTTACTTTTAATCTTCTGCCTTCCCCTACTATACATTTTTACTGAAGGCATCAGCACTTCTTCATCGAAATTATAAACTTGGGAATTATCACCAGGAATGAGCCACCCTTTAAGATCAAATGGTTCATTACGAATAAATCCCTGTAAAGAAAGGTACGGGATAGCACACATCAAGCAATCCAGAAGTGTTAAATAAATAAAATGTTAAGATTCAACTATAGGAAATCTTTAAGAATACTCTGGCATAATTACTTATTCAAAGATCCAAAAACAGCCTGTCAAAATTGACATGTCCTACAACAAACATACTCCAATTGATGCACTGACAAAGTAAACATTTTTTACAAACATAGGTACAGCCATGGCCAAGAACTACTAATTATCATTATAACACACTAGTTGTGTAGGCGAGGGACAGTAGTAAAGAATGTTCATACGTGATAGCTGACAACCTTTAGGTCAACAAAGGATCTTTGATTATGCTTATGTTCATACGTGCACGTGCATATAAGTCAGCAAAGATTCATATAGACATGGAGTTTATGCTATCCAAACTCCTAACGAAAACCCAACTAAATTATCACCATGGAATACCTACCGGTATTTTACGAGCACATCCAAGCTTGCATAATGCAGCATTGGAAATAATACGGTTTTTCTTCACAGTGAGTAGACCCTCGTGATGATTTTCATAAGTCTTGAACAGCTGTATACTCGCAGCATATTTGAGAAAAGAGTCTCCAAGTGTCTCAAGTGATTCCAAATGAAACTTCTCGGCGCATTTCTTTGTTGTAATTGCTTCCAGAACCTAAAATAACCACGTGAGGACCACAAATCAGCTAAAACACAAGGAAGTCAAGAAAAAGCTAGTCTATTGATGGAAACTCAATCCCTGGAGTATGTGTAGAGCTCAGAGCTTAAGAAGACTGAATAAAATGGAGCTAAATCTGTGATGAGATAAATGCAGCACATACCTTAGCAGTTGGAATAAAAATGTTTTGAGTGCACTGATCTGTGTGCATCCTTTTCAAGTTTGAAGCCATAATCAAGGACTCAACCCGATGCATAACCGACGGAAGATATGAATAGGTATAAAGGGTAGAAATAGAGACTGGTGACATGATGATGGAACAAAGTTCAGGAGGCAACTCAACAGATGAATCAGTTGAATCTGCAAAGGCGGACAAGGAGGTCAAATAAAAAAAATAAGTAATTTCCCATTAAACTGTGAAACTAAGTTCTGAGTTCTGCATTATAAAAGAAGGAGAGCCATTTGATCAACCTTTAGCCTTCTGACTTCTACATCTTTGAAGGTAATTGTGTACTTTGAAAATGCGTTTCCCCCTAAGAAGTGGTTCTCCTTCAAAGCATACGTTGATCCCATGCCTGTAAACCGCACCTTAATATTTTGAAACCCAAAAGTTGATACAAGGAAAAGCTGCACCAAGGAATTAGTAGTTAATTGTACAAACCGCTTTTTGTAGTATTCTTTGTAGGTAACGGATTCTCCACTTCTCTGTTCCAGCAATGAGTTGCAATCCAAATTATCCAAGAAACCGGTAACGCAGTACAAATAGCCATTATGAGGCGTACAGACCAATGAGTTCTCCAACATGCAGCTGCATACCACCCCAGTTTTGGTGTTCACGCTGCGTTTGCGACCTTGCGTAGAACAACAATCAATATGCTTATCCCCAAGAACTTGAGAAGGAAATAGCACAGAATTCACACATTCCCAATTTATTTGAGGGTTTTGAGTTGAACCCAAAGATGGAAACAAAAGATAATCAGAAACTGCAGAACCAACAGGCAGTTGAACTGCAGCCAAAGCGTCCTGCAGTTTACTCAGATCGCGGTCAAGAAGAATTCTGAATAGACTGACTTGAAACCTCTGACATCGTAAAATCTGGAGAGAGAGGTATAAAAAATATTATCTACTTTTTTACAGGTGACAAGTAAAGAGAGGATAAAAGTTATAAAAATTAGTCACCTCTTCAGAAGTAAGTCTAACAACTCCATTATAATTTACTTGAACTACCAAGCTTCCCTTATCAACATCCAAGTCAAAAGTCAGTCTTTCATCATCAAACTTGAGCCTTGTCCTAACAGCAAGTATTATCCCACGAAGCTGGTAACTGCTGTAAGTGTCATGTTGCAAATCAACTACGTAGCAGTAGTACACTGTTTCCGTATCATTGGCACAATGACTAACCAATTCTGGTGGAAAGTACTTTGATTCTTCAATGGTATAGATTTGACATCCTGCGCAATATAATGGGTTAGAAGGCAAGTAACTTTAGTCCAAAAAACAACCTATAAGCAAAAGTGAGAATTACCCAATTCTTTTATAATGGCTTCTTCCTCCACGATATCAGGAACAAGGTTGTCAGTCAAGGCACCCTCCCGATGAAGTTCTTTACAAGCTTCGAGGCAAGCAAGATGCTTCAATATTTTTATATTCCCTTTCACACTAATAACTTTTTGCAGTGGGCAATTTTTGGGAAGATGCAGGGTGCAGGTTTCTGTTTCCTTCTCAATAACACACCTAGGACTGGGTTTATAATACCTACAACCACATTGAACGGAGGTGAGTAATGCAACATTTAATGCCTGAAGTACTCAAAGATACCAAATCATTAGAACGTGGCAAGGATTATGCAGTACAAACCCATCCGAAGGTAGCCTTGAGCAATAGAAATATAACAAGGACACGCTAGAACTCAGCGTGACAACTGCTCCAGTTGTTTCAACTTTATAGCAAGGTTCATCGTGCAATTCATCATCAAGTGGTGAACACGGAATAGAAGCATGGCGTAATGATTCTTTCCGCATGATCTCCCCACTTTGCATATAGTTTTGCATGCGAGTGAGAGTTGATGCATCCCCGCTAGGAATTAAGCCAGAAATAGAAGGATAATCAGTCCGTTGTTATAATTAAATCTTCCAAATTTTATCAATAATGATTGCACAAAATCAAGAGCTGAAGCAGATTTAATCTTTTCAATATGTGCCCAACCGACAAGAGCATAAACAGAATGTTTTAAGTGAAAAATACACCAAAAACAATAATGACAGACCCCTTAAAACAATCATATATCATTTATACTCAAGTGATAGTATTTGTATTTTTGAGGAGGGAATGAATGGAAAAGCATACCTCCCAACCATCAGAATAAAGTGTGAGTTCTGCTTTCGAGCTCGACCACGAGACTGTATAAAGCTACAAACGGTTGCTGAGGGATCAAATCGAATGACAAGGTTGCAACTTTGAACATCCAAGCCCTCTTCAAGAATAGAAGTTGCTACAATAATGTTGACCTGCAGCATTTTGCATGGAAATGAGACTTTCAATCTTCGGAAATCATCTACAAAAGTAGGGAAAAATAAAACTGGACTTACCACACCCTTGCGAAATTCTTCCACAATTTTATTTTGAACAAATCTACTCTGTGACTGCAGCATAGAACCATGTCCTGCTGTGTACTCAGTTTTCCAACCAGTTAATTCCGGAAGCAACTCATTTAACAAAGTCCGAAGAACAATAGCTGTAATGATTCTCTCAACAAATATGATGCATCTCAAATCCTTGAGGTCTCTATTGGATTGGTAAAAAAAGTCAACAACCAAAAAAAGATTGTTAGCCAGTGAATCACTAAATAGAAAATCCTATTTCTCCACAAGAGAGTTGCATTATTTAAGAAATATCTCAAAATCATGGAGCAAATAGAGTGACAAGACTCAAGCTTCACATTTAATCAAGATAATATGAGACAAGAAGCAAAGGACTACAGTTTTAACATCAAAATGTGATCATTAAAAGCAATAGCACAAACCATTGGTAAACTACCATGTACAATTTTATTTCAAAAGCATAGATGAAAGTAGACAGTCATGTAAGGGAGTCACTTAGGCAGCACAAAGCTCCCTCCATAACAGTTAGATGGCTTGTGAGTTCAATGACTCAAGAATTGAATTTTTTTAGCACTCATCTTGTGCTTCCAAAATATTTAAATCCGTCAACACAAAATTGCATGTCACTCTCGTTGCCACAAATCCTAAGAAATCTATCGGACAACTTTTTTTTCCAGTTATTCTATGGAACATCCAATAGATCGAATTGGCATTGATGCTTTTAACAAATAGAGTTAATAGTCAGGCCTCTTACCTGTACTCAAGAAGAGACTCTATAAGACTTTTAACTTTGGATGTCAAATATCCAGCATCAACATTTGCATGAATATCACCACCAATCGACCAATGTGAACCTATGCAGGGGGGGGGGGAGCACGAAGAAACAAGAAAGAAGTCAAAAAACATATTTACAGCTCGGGAAAAGAAAATGGATGTTGCTAATTATGATACCAGATGGTATGCGAGCCGAGAAAACCTTAGATGCACCCAAACTGAAATTTCTAACAATCGTTTGAGCACAAACATCTAATTCTCCCCATGAAAAGAAGTCGGTTTCTTCAGAGGACAAGAACTCGGCTGCCTGATTCAAAACGAATTCATGTTAGGAAAATGATCATGGCCAAACTGATTAATTTTTTTATGCACAAGCCAGGAACGTATTTACCTTGAAAGTCAGCCAAACACCCAGCTCACTCAAACAAAATATGAAGGACGAATATAGTTTTGACAATCTTTTTCTTGCAGAACCAGCACTTAAATCAGATAGGCTTGATTGTGAAATCGAATCTTCATACTGCAATGATAAGAAAACACAACCAGAATTGAAAGAGCAAAAATGTAGACCCCATATGTTGAACAAGCCAACATGATTGTTGCAATCTCATTACAAGAATAGATTAAGGTTTAGTTCTAAGTTCCATTATTTTCTCAGTGCACTACCCATTTTCCGCTCGCACACAACTACTATATAGAGAAAGGAAGAGCCAACATAAACTGAATGATAAATGACACTGTATACAAGTTCCAAGGGGGGAAATATACTGAATGATAAATGACACTGTATACAAGTTCCAAGGGGGGGAAATATATGATATAAAGGGGAGTAAATCCAGAGAGAAAGACCAAAGGTATGTATGAACATTCTATTAATAGAAAGGCATAATCCATTGGCTAAAGAACTGATGCTTACCTTCTCTTTCAACTTTATCAGGTCAGAAACTAAACTAACAAACAATGTGCATGGAATATCCAAATGTTGATATATCTTCAGCTTCGGAGTTGAGAATGGGATATACTCGGCCAAAACAGATTCACTGACACACGTGTATACCTTCATTTGCAAAGGCAGATCACAATCAGAAGAACTAAATATATATCTACTTGTGTCTGTCTACTTGCATACATTAAAAAGACATGCTACACAAAAAATAAGTGCAATGCTCAGCAATGTACTGACGACAAACATCAGAAGCAAAAAGTTTAATGCTTGCACAGTCCAGTAATAAACACGAATTACAGAAAGATACATTTGCAAAAATCAAGTTGATGCTATCACCAAAAAAAATTCTTTAAAATAGGAAACAACATGCTTCTATACTTTGAACTACATTAAAGACCATATTGCATGATGTGAATGGATAAAAGGAGAAGATTTGGAGAGAACCTTGGAATGCATAAGGTTCTCGAGGTCACGAATCATTTTCCAAGTAAATTCCGCACTAGAACCTGCAATAGAAGTATGACTATGACAATCCACAGAAAGACAGTTTGCTAAGAGTGTGATGTAAAAGCATCTCAAAGGGTTAATTGACGATGATGAAATTAAATGTCAGTAACCTTTAGTCTTTATAGGGGAAGCAGTCATTCCAAATATTCTTGGAAGTTGTGTGCTTTCAAGGGTTAATTGACGATGATAAAATTCCTGAAATTAAAATCAATCCTTTAAAACGAAAATTGTTCAAGCACCATAATAAGTCATGCTCAAGCAGGATTTATAGTGGGCCTTTTCTAAGGTGCGGTAAGATTGTTGGACTAGTTATACTTAAATCACATATGTACAAAAGCAATGACGTGAGAATTAGAGTGCCACATCAGGTAAATGTACATACTGTATATTGTGCCTATAAAAGAATTCAGCAATAAGACATGTATTCCTGTATTCTCTCAAAGCTCTTTTTTATCTGATTCCTGTATTCTCTCAAATCTCTTTTTTTATATATCTTTTGACAGGTGGTGTGTGACATGCAACACATACACTCAAGAGACAGGAAGTACTGAAATAAAATAATGTTGAAGAAGTGGCGGCAAGTATACAATAGTGGTAAGTATCCATTGACACAGAAATCAAATGTTGTTGATATAATTTTGCTCCATTCTTTCTTCGTTATAATGTAAGTAGGGCACTCTCCCTAAGATGAGCACAAAAATTTAGGTCCAGCGTGAGACCGATAGAAGAAGAGTACAAAAAATATACCTTCATTATGCAGGCATAAGGGTGTTTGCCTCTTGCATTGTGACATTCATCAAATATTAGAACTTTGATCATTTCAATTTTTAAGAAGCTATGCCTCAAAGCAGCAAGTAGAATTGCGGGTGTCATTACCAGCACCTGAAAGACAAACGATAATTACTTATCAAGTATCTAGGTAAATATTTTTCCATAAGGACATCCAAGTTATATATATACAATGCCTAACTTAAGTCCTAGCATGCATATTCTGAAACTCAAATCTAAAATATCTGCCGAGAGCCATGCCAAAACAAAATGATTGCAAAGCAAAAAAACAGCAGCTTTGTTTGCGAATTCCCTCGGAGAGAAGCTATTAGCTTATACTCCATAGCCATTTATTTTGCCGTTTTGGGCAGGAAAATTTTTAAGGATTCCATTACTGAAGTTGCTCAAATACGACATATAGTACTTTTTTGTTGGGACAAAAATGGAAGTGCATGTCTACTCAAGCAAGTGTTAATAATATATCACTAAAGATAAAATATAGTTCACGCATACCTCATGATCGTCCACCTGTTGTTGCCATGTAGCAGCATCCCAATAATCGACACCCATTTCTCCCCAATACTTGCCCACTTTCAAGTCGGTATGCATACTGAGAGCATCTCCTTGCTTTGTAATTATCAATCGCAAGATCAAGAAAATTAGGACAAGTCAAATAGACAGCAATGCACCTAAAACCAAGGCCCTTAGAAAAAACACAAACTAAAGGGTACTCCTCAAACAATATCACAAGTCACAAAATGTGGTAAAACCGTAAAACTAATGCTCAGTAAAACAGTTCCACAAGCTATAGCCAGAAGTGAAAAAAATAAAACATTAAGATCATGAAGTTTAACGACTAGATTGGGAAGCAAGGAGTAGTACCTGAGCCACCAGAACAACCGTCGGGACCAAGAAAATAGCTATGTATGGAGAAGGCTTTCGCAGAAGATAAGCATAGCTTCTCAAAAGCATAATAGCAATAAGGGTCTTTCCAGAACCAGTCTCCAAATAAACAATAGTGTTCTGCCTTAATGCCGTCTCCAATGCCTCTAACTGATAACTACATAAAAAAAAACACACATATTACAAAGGATCCTTCCTTTTCTATTTATTTTTTCCAACTCCATGATACATTAAAAGAGAAAATAAATGTAAAATGCCAACCTTCTAGCAAAAGGCAGAGAGTCAGGGGAGAGCTGTTGGTTTTCAGAGACTGTAACTTCAGCTGGCTCCATTGATAGTTATCTACATTAACATCAGACCAAATAAACATAAGGACACCAAACAAGTAGCAAAGATGAAACAGAAAACTTGAAACAGAAGAATCTACAAGAAAATGACAACCAGTTGATCATACATAATAGCAGCCTATTTATCTTACACACCCTTTTTACCATTTTAAGCAAACACTAAGAAAAACCAAGGATTTCACAAGGCACAAATAATTAAAGATTTAACACCATGTAAACACCCAATTCATAAAAAATCCAAGAAAACTCTAGGAGTAACAATGATGAAACAGTAAACTCCTAAAGGAAATGACAATCAGGAGATCATACATTAAAAAAAAACCCTTTTTACCATTTTTAAAAAAACACAAGGAAAAACCAAAAATCAAGAAAAGTATACCCCCCCCCCCCCCAAAAAAAAAATCACATATGCTTAAAAGAGTATTCTATATGAATAACACCCACTTGAATAAAATGCATAAAAGAGTGATATTTATGAGGAAAAAAACACATAAATAGTTAAGAAAACTCACTGGCTAGAGTTGAATTGCAGGATTGTGAATAGAATATATTTCAAACAGTTTTGAGTGTTCAGTGAAGAAGAAAAAGTAAGAGAGATACAAGGGGACTATATGTAGAGGTTTTTAGCGCTATGGCAAGGAAAAATACACTCCCCGCCCCACCACTCCCGACCCCCCACCCCTTAATCAGAGTAACTCTGCAACACCACCACCCACCCACTCCCCAAGGGAAAAAGCAATGGTAGTACAATTTATGATCAATACAAAACAACCCCAGATCATGAAAAGACAGAATCTTTTTGACCTATTAAATATAGGAAATCCAATTTGAAGGAATAAATCGGAACTCCTTTAATAGTGTTCTGTTTGAATTCCTCTAAAGAGAGAAAAGCACTCAGTATATATATATGTTTTTTTTCATTATTTACCCTTAAGAATCTGTTTAATGACAACAGAAATTCTTGATCTACGGAACGAAATTTGATAATGAGAAGGGTACTTAAGTCATTTTGTATTAAGAAAATGGACGAAATCTGTTTCTCGTCATTGTTACGAGGAAATAGGAAAAACGCTGACAATTACTACTGCTTGATTCAGTGTGTCGTGCACGTGACCGAGAAATATGAGGAAAAATAAAGCTAAATATTAAAAGTTCAAATAAAATTGGTTCCTAACAAAATGTTATTATATTTATTTGTTTGGCTTTTAATTTAGTCCTTTGCATGATCAATTAAAGATATATTGTCAAGATGATTTCAAATTTATATCGGAGTTAAGTATGTTATTTATCATTTTAAAGAGGACTAAATAGAAGTGCATCTTATCAAGGATTATAAATAACAAATTACTAATAATTAATGCTAATCTCAAAAATCAAAAGTTGTTACTATCGCATGATGAATGTTAAGGTGGATGTGCGGGCATACAAAGATGGATAAGATTAGGAATGAAGACATTCGAAAGAGGATGGGCGTGGCCCCCATAGAGTACACTGATGCACCGGTGAGAAGGTGTGAGCGACTAGATATGGTGGGCATGAGGGGAGGTAGAGGGAGACCTAAGAAGTATTGGGGAGAGGTGATAAGGCACGACTTAGCGAGTCTTAGGATTACTGAGGACATGACCCTTGATAGGGATTGTGTAGGTCGAGCATTAAAGTTGTAAGTTAGCGGAAGTTGTGGATATTTCCACAGCACACTAGAGTGAGACTAGCTAGTTATGAGGTAATCGTAGGATGTTACTGATCAGCTATCGATGCAGGGAGTTATTTGTTGGATATTAATATACCTTTTATCTATTTCGTATTTCTTATATTGCTGTTATTTTGTTATTTTGTGTTATGTTGTGTATTTCATGTTATTTTTAGTATCAGTCTATTCATAGTACTAACTTATTGTCTCTTGTTGATGTCTTAAGTCGAGGGTCTCCTGGAAACAACATATATGCTCCCGGGTAGGGGTAATATCTACGTACATATTACCCTTCACAGATCTCACTCTGTGCTCTGTGGGATTATACTGGGTAGTTGTTGTTGTTGTTGTTGTTGTTGTTGTTACTATTGGATGATGGTTATTTATACTTCATGGCATTGAAAAATCAATTCGTTACTTTGTAACAAAAATTAAATTTGAATTTCTTAAAATTAAATAAAATTATCACTAGATTCAAGGAAATGATTTACAATAAATTCAAGAACAGTTGCAAATTACAAAGAATGTGAATTCTTTATCAGAGTATTCAGTATAGTGAGTGTGACGATTGAAGTGCTCTTTCTTTTTCTTTTTTTCCTTTTTGCATTCTCATGTAAAAAAAAAATAAGTGGTACTTCCCTTGTACTAATTTATGTGGAACAGTTTTAATTTCAAGAATTAAACTATTAAATATTGATGGTGAATATAAATATAAATTTGGAATCCCTAGCGTGAGAAGAGCCTGGTTTGGTCATAAGGTCTCGCATCGGATTCTTTACCATTTGATGAAAAAAAATATGCAAAAAACTACAACAACAACAACAACAACAACAACAACCCAGTATAATCCCACTTAGTGGGGTCTGGGGAGGGTAGTGTGTACGCAGACCTTACCCCTACCCTGGGGTAGAGAGGCTGTTTCCAAATAGACCCCCGGCATCCTTCCCTCCAAGACCTTGCTCTTGGGGAGACTCGAACTCACAACCTCTCGGTTGGAAGTGGGGGTTGCTTACCATCAGAGCAACCCCTCTTGTCTTATGCAAAAAACTAAAATCCAAGAAAAGAATACGAATCAAACTAGAAACGAAATAAAATTTAACAAATAACTCATATAGAATCGAGATTTAACCTAATATAAATGCCGACATCAATAACAAAAAAATAACCTTTATGAAGAAGAAATACAAAAATAATAAGGAAAATTTACTAGCAAATCTGAGATAAAGAAAAGAGTACTTTTGTCAATTTACATTAGAATATTGACCGTTCTTACAGGGAAAAGGATAAGACTGACGCCTACTATGTGTTGCTTTCCGTATGCAGTGTACGTGACCATGAAAAAGAAGAAAAATTAAATTAAACATATTAAAAGGTTCAAAAGAAATATAGAAAATTATATTTATTTGTTTGGTTCTTGATCCTTTGCAATAGGGGTGTTCGTATTTAGATATTTCGATTGGATATTTTTGGTATTTGATTTCTTAAAATTTTATATTAATATCATACCTAATTAAATTTGGTATGATTTGTTTTTTTCCTTTCAGTTTCGGTTATTCGGTCAAGTAACTTCGGTTTAGTCAATTTAAATACTAACTAGCGCATAGAGTCATAGACTCTAATATTTTAATTAAAGTACTCAAAAGTATAAAACTGAAAATGTTTGTTGACAAATTTTTTGTCCAAAACTAAAAACTATCGACCGAAATAGTAAAGATTGTATACAAAAGAATATATAATCATCATAAATATCTTGTTACTTGTTTAGAGTTAATTGATGAACTTAGAGAATAAAGAAACATAAAATATTATAATTTTTATATTTATGTTATAATTATAATATGCGTTTTGTATAATATAGTATATATTTCGATATAGTATTGGTATTTCAGTATTTTATTTTAAAATACCAAATACCATACCTAATACCAATATTTTAAAAAACTTAAACCAAAAAACATACCAAATACCAAAATACTATATACCAATACCAAATTTTTTAATTTCGGTACGGTAACTTGGTATTTATCAAATTATGCACAACCTACTTTGCATGAATGACTTTCAAATAAAATATAATGACAAGTTTTTAAATTTATATATGAGTTAAGTAAGTTATTATCGTTTTAATTAAAACTAAAGTAAGGGTATTTTGTTTTGGATTATAAATACTGGATATCGTATTACTTATAACTAATTACTAATCTAAAGAATACTATTTAAAGATATGCAATCATATCAGATCACGTATTATTTCAAGTGTAATTGGCAGAGCACCTGGTTTACCCATGTGCTAATAGTTTTCTCGTAAAGTGGCACTGATAAATTATTATTTATTTTTCGATAATAATAAATTTGATTTTCTTTAAATAAATAACAATTGTCACCAGATTCACTAGTTTGCAATCCAAAAAAAAACTTTGATAAAAATGATATCAAATGCGAGGAATGTGAAACCTTTAATTTGACATAATGAATTAATTCCTCTATTCTTAATTAGAGTTTTGGATCCGAAGCTTACAATGAAGGAAATAAACCTTACGCTGTGCCACTTCGAATTAATTGAGCCAATAATCTCTGATAGTAGATGATTAAACAAAAATAATCATTTTTTTTTTAAAAAAAAATTCGTGTACAGGCTTTAAGTGGCGGTACTAGTATTATTACTAGTTACTAATAATGACCATTAATTGTTTCATCACGGTATAATTTAGTACTCAAAAAATGTAGGACTTATAAATATACTAGCCAAACATAATTAAGTATGTCGTGTATAATTTTGATGACTTAATTTTGTTTATTATCATCAAAAATGCATGAAATAACATTTCATTTTGTGTGCTCTACCCATCCAAATTCAAAATAGTGTAGTATATTTTGAATATGAAATATTTTGTTTTTTAAAGTTCACCGATCTAGTATAAATTATATCCTCCTCAGACTCCACTTTGTGGGACTATACTTGATAGTTGTTGTTGTTGTTGTTATAGTTAGTATTGTTTAAATGTGAATGTTATTTAAAAAATGCATGAAATAGCATGCCATTTGGTGTACTCTACACGGCTATACCACAATTCAATAACAATAACAACAATAATATATTTAGGCCTCATTTGTTTTTTTTTTCCTTTAAGATTAAAATGCCGGAATCTGAATACACATCTGAATATCAAGATGTGTATTAAGATTAAAACATACATATCTGAATATATTAAGATGTGTATTAAGATCTGAATAGAAATAATTAAGACTGTTTGATTTTTAACATCCGAATGTATAAAATTTATCTTTATTTGAAAATTAATAAACATAAAATTCAAATGAAAAACTAACTAATCTAATATTCTATCAATAAAATATGTAGTTTTTAAAAATATGATAGTTGTTGGTGGTGATGGCGAACGAGTAAATGTCTATTAGAGGCAGTGCTTGGTGGTAGTTTTGGTTGATGATAGTGGTTCATGCTAGTAGCTAGTAGTGATTGGTAGTAGTAACAATTATGATAGAGGATGGTGGTGGTGGGTGGTGATAGTTATTAATGGCGGGTGGTGGTAATAGGTGTGACTAAAAAAATTAGTGGGTGGGTGATGGTAGGTTATAAGACGGGCAGTACCTGTTGTGGTTGTTGATGGTTATAGGGTGGTCAGTTGTGGTAGTTGAGGTGGATGCGTGTTAATTGTGGGTGAGAATGATGGTGGCTGGAGTGGTGGGGATAGTGGGTGGTGATGGTTGATAATGGCGGTGGCTATGATTGAGGATGATGATGGCGTGGTAGGGGTTGTGCGGGTGGTGGTGGTGGTGGTTGAATATGGTGGTGGTGATGGCATGGTGGTAGCTGATAATGGTAGACGATGATGGCATGGTGGTAGTTGATAATGATAGGCGATGGCGGCAGTTAATAATGAATATGTGATATCATCTTAATGAAATTAAGTCTTTGTTATAGATCTTCATCATACAGATCTATTCAGACCAATTAAGTGATTGTGAAGTAAAAAAAATAAACATACTTAATGATTAAGCTCTGAATAATTAAGATTCAGACTTTAAAAACAAACGCACTTAATGTATGAGATCTGAATGATTAAGATTTAGACATCTATTAAGTGCAAACAAATGAGGCATTAATGTATTCTTACAAGCGAAGTCTAAAGAAGATAGTGTATACGCAAATCGTATTATTCTTACCTTGTGCGTAGATGATATTGTCATTATTCTTTCATTTGCTCGTAGAAAAGGACATTAATTAATTATTTTCTCGAAACGTATTACATGCCTCTAAGCCTAATTCAAATTGATTTTCTTTTACAAAAATAGCAATCGAATTGATCTCAAGGAAAACGACGCTGATCTTAACAACTTATAAATGGATCAACTAAAGTTCCGATAGAGTAATAAATATTTCCTTCATTCTTAGTGGACGTTTGGACATAAGAATTTTAAAATTCCCAAAAAATTACTTTTTTCAAATAAAAATGGCGTATGAAAATTACAGTTGCGTTAGGATATGAATATAATTTTTGATTGTTTTTTAAGTTTTATGAGTTATCTGAGCGAAAATTATAGAAAATAACTTTTCGGAGTTTTTCAAATTTACGAAAAATTCTAAAAATTCATCTTCAACTGAAAATTAAAAATTTTATGGCAAAACATTGATTTCGAAAAAAAAGTAAAAAAATTTTTATTTCCAAGCGGGCTCTTAAATTTGGTCTAGAAATCGAGCTTTGGATATAAATTTGCCTTTATTATGGACTGTTTCACCCTTGAATGTGGAACTTCTAAGCATAAACTCAAATTTAATAGAGCCCTAATAAGGACATTCAATATGTCTGAAAAACAAAACAAAAAATTATAAAGGACTCATAGCTAGTGAATTACATCCACAGTCTATTCAGAGTATGAGGATTAAAACATTTAATGTTTTGTGTGAAATTTGAACATAAATTTTAAAAATATAATAAGAAATTTTGCATATATGAAAATTAAAAATTACATGAAAATACTGCAAGTCTGCATAGTTAATTTAAAATATTAAAAATTATAATAAAATATTGTTTAATTCCCTACTAACAACATTTCCATGTAAGAGGGAGGAAGGTGGTAGGATTTTTCAGTGATGTGGAGAGGAAAAACTGTTGAAACCTTGGTCCCCAAGGAAGAACTAGTCACTACTCACTACTCACTAGTGGAATAATAATTTTATATTGTACGTTTTTTATGTGAGGAGGAATTCTTTTGATAGCTTAATCTCTAAGCAAAGCAAATGGACAAACAACTTTTTAGGACAAAGATAAGACATTGACCAATAGTACTCTCTCTGTCCGAATTTATTACATGACAATTTTGTGTTTTGAGATTCAAATTTTTATTTTTACTTTTATTGAATATTCGTTTATAGAATCAAAAAATTTATATATTTGAAAATTACATCAAAATACGTACAAGTTACAATAATTAATAATTTAAAATATTTTAAAAAGTATATGAAAATATTACGATAAAAAAAATAACTCGTTTGACTCTCTTAATCTGAGCACCTTCACATAAATTAGGACGAAACTTTTCCTGAACCCATACATGTTTCTGCGGGTGTTAGTGTAACTGGTTTGCCTGAAAATATATGTACCCATATTTTTCCACCATGACGTGCATTTCGTGTCATTGCTCGTCGGCATGCTTCTATTTGTCTAAATGTAATCCAAGCAGGTTCAAGTGCCCGAAGAAAATCCTAATAAAGTCAATACCGTAAGTGTGTAAGTGAGTTTAGTGCAAAACTCAATGAACTGTAGAGCTAGAGTTACATTTATTTAATTGATGATAAAATAGAATAATTTTGAATAATACAGCAAAATTAAATCTTTTTTCCCTTTTTCAAAAGGCCACCTCAAAAGTGTAAATAGATAAAAGAAAGAGATATGATTGTTTGACTCGGTTATTTTATGAATGCAAAATAATATATATATAAGTTGAGGGCAATCATAGCAAGTCGTAATAAATCGAGAATTAAATAAGGGAAATGGTAATTAAGAGTAGTTATTCTAATAACTGAAAATATGGATGATCTTTATTGATGATAATAGGGTGGTCTGTCTCCCCATGGGGAGGTTTAGAGCCTTACAATCATGTTCTCTTTTGATCTTCCATTTCTCTGGTTTATTTCTGATTCTCCCTCCTTGTTTTGCTCTTTTCTTTTGTTTAGGGTTTATAGATATGGACTATACCAGCTGACTTTTAGCAGTTGGGCCCACGTTAAGGGGTCGCTTTTAACATAATGAATAGGTCATAACCTTAATGATCATTTTAGGCGGGCATTTGAACATCGTTAATTAAGAGAGGTCATCCCCCCTGAACGCTCAGCTTCGCCGAGCAGCTCTCTCCCCGGCCCACAGCATAGTGTGGAATCTGGATCCTTTCATCGAGCACCATTTCTTTTAGATATAAAGGTATTCTGACTCTATTGGATCAAGTCATAACCTAAGCCTTCTACTAATAGACATGAAAATATTTAAAAATGACATGAAAATACTGCAAGTCTACATCGTTAATAATTTACAATATTTAAAAATGATAATAAAAATTATTTAATTCCCTAATAACAAAACTGCCACGTAAGAGGGAGGAAGGGGGTACGATTTTTTAGTGATGTGGAGAGGAAGAACTGTTGAAACCTTGGTCTCCAAGAAGAATTAGTCACTACTCACTAGTGGAATAATGATTTTATATTGTACGTTTTTTTTATGTGGAGAGGAATTCTTTTGAAAGCTTAATCTCTAAGGGAAGCAAATGGACAAACAACTAGGACAAAGATTAAGACATTGACCAATAGTACTGTCTATGTCCGAATTTATTACATGACAATTTTTGTGTTTTGAGATTCATTTTTTTTTACTTTCTATTGAATATGTTTGACTCAAAATGTTAACGAGCATTTATGAATTCAAAACAATCAATGTAAATGAAGGGCCAATTATAGCAAGTCGTAACACATTAAAAATTTAACAAGGGAAAAGATAATGGAGATATTTGTATTAGTAACACAAAATATCGGTGATCTTTATTCATGATAATAGAGTAGTCTGCCTCTCCATGGAGAGGTTCAGATCATTACAATCATGTTTCGTTCGATCTACCTTCATTCTGTTTTTTGTCTTGGGTTCTCACTTTGTGTTTTACTATGTATTTTTAGAGTCCCCATGGGGAGAGAGTGGAACCCCCTTTTCTGATTCCTCCATTGGTATTTATAGGCATTGCTGTAAGAGTTGAGCTTTTGGGGATCGGGCCCACGTTAGGAGGTTATTTCGGACATATCAGGTGATTCGCGATATCGACAGTCGTTTTAGGCGGATACGGATGGCATCCTTAATCAAAGTGATCTCGGCGCCTATTATGCTTGCGTTAGTCGAAAGGAACGATCAGTCTTATTGATTGTCGTGGAATCGAATTATGACCCATATAGTTAGTCCCTCCGCTCATCATGGTCACCTCGAGGTCGAACTTGAGGAGCGGATTTTATCGGTCGAGGAGTAAACCTTTTTCGGGCGAGAGGGGGCATGGCAATCGCTCGTGACGAGGTCATGGCGTCTCCTCACTTCTTCCTTTCGTATAATGAGGGTCTGATCTCGTATACGAGTATTGCTGGCGAAGGGAAACAGTCGGTACGCCGCAATAGTGAATTTGGGTACGTTCTGTCCATACGGATTTTGAGGGCATAGGATCTAATCACCCTGGGTGGTAAGTCATCCATTTTTCCGTAATGAGAAAGGCAATGAACGTGAGTGAACAAATGCGTTATGGACTTAATCGTGGTGGCGACCGTTTCGGTAGAATCGAACTGTTTTTTTTTACGGTTGGATTATGCATTTAATGGCGCATGTCGGATTTCCCGAGAATTGATTTCGTTGCCTATAAGATGGTTTGGGATACTTGATTCTTGACATTCTCTAGTTCATTTACAGCTCTTATTTCCTGTGAGCTTTAAAGATTCTTTCTTTTCTGCGAAAAGTTCTCACTCGTTCTTAGTTGAATCCAACACACTTCTTTTAACCTTTAAGCAACTTTGATCAATGGTTGGTTCTTCCTCCCGTGAAGTTCTCCCGACGGTGGCACCGGTTAATCCTCCGATGATTGAAGGTTTGTCCCCGGTGCTCGGGGATGACGGGAAAAATAAAATTGAGAGGGCTCCACTGGTAGATGAAATTCTTCCTGCAGCTGGGAGCTTGGCGATGGATTTCACCGTCGACTGTTGGGATGACCCAGTGGATGAAGCCCCGTCAATGGGAAAAGTGGGTATGACCCAATTATGGGAACAAGGGCTCGTACCTTCTCATGCTGACATCATGCTCGCCTGGACGGAGGAGAGGGTCCATACCGACCATGCCGGGTACTGTGTTATTTACTCATACCCTCTTAGGCTGGGGTTCAGGGTCCAACTCCCCAATTTGGTAGTCGACTTTCGTCGATACTACAACGTGTGCCCAGGGCAACTCACCCCGTCTCTATACAAACTTCTGGCAATGTTTCTAAAATTTGTGGAGTTAGCTAGACGGACTGTCATGCTGCAACATGTGCTAGCTCTATACGCCCCCCAACGAGTGCGGGGGAGTATGCTCCGGATGAGCCCGCGTGGTTCGAAGGGGTTGATGGCTGCTGTCACACCTCCTTTTTCATACACATATACGTAAAAAACGTAAAGGTGCCACTTTTAATACTACACCCCGAGAAGGGATATAATAATAATCAGTGAAGGAGTTTTTCCAATTAAAGGACAGTCGGAACGGGATCAATTTATTTAATTATTCAGAGTCGCCACCTGGGAAAATAATGGTGTCCCAAGTCACCGGTTTAATCCCGAACCGAGGAAATTTATGACTCTGTATTACAGTCTGCGAAACTAGAAACCTGGATAAGGAATTCTGTTAACCCGGGAGAAGGTGTTAGGCACTCCCGGATTCGGTGGTTTTAGCACGGTCGCTCAACTACTATTTTTGTTTTTATCCGATTTCTTTATATATTTTAACTATGTGCTATTATGTTCCGCTTTTCAATTTTAGAAGAATTGCGACGTCACGAAAACATATTTCGAGTCACACCGCAACCAGTACGCCTGTGACTTTAATGTATTTCAGTTTCGCCGAGAGTAAGATTTGGGTCACATAAATGCGCACCCGTGATTAGGAAGGTATTATTATTAACTAACGCGCCTAAAGCAACTACGTGTTATTATCTTTTGGGAAGGCCGCGAAATTTGCTAAACGGTCCATCCCGAATCTCTAAGTATTTTATTAAGTAATTAATGAGGGCCCCGCATTTTATATTTGATTTGGCGAGGCTCGTCTCTCTTTTATTTAAAGGCCAATCCTAAGCGTACTAAGATTTTCTATGGGTTATTATGCACAATCTCGACAGCCTTTTGATTGCTTATGAGTTTCCACAGCCCGTCAGAAGCAAATATAAGAAATCTATCACCTGGTTGTAAGATGGATCAGCTCTTAGCACTGGCCGAATAAGTGGTTCTTTAAGATGGAATCGTGGGTGAGCTGGACCAACAACAAACTCTGGTTTCTTCAGATATGCATCTCCAATTGATCTAGATACTTGTATGATGCCTTTAACACGCCAAGCTCCATTGACATTAACCACAATGCGTGAATCGTCTGGGTGCAACGACATCAGTTCCTTCCTAACCTCCTCGATACTGGCATTATGATCCTTGGTCAATTGCTCGGCAAAAATTTTATTTGATCTCCCTATATGACCTAATGCTGCTCTAGAATCACCGAGATTAGCAACATACAACGTCCTTTTCCAGATAACAACAACTAGACAGCAGCAACCCTTTGTTGCAATTAATGGTGTAATACCAAATGCCCTTCTCATATAACGTGAAAGCAGATCAAATACTACTTCCATGACCCAAGACTTTTCAACAATTCGAGCAACAAGTCAAGCTACTTAATTTTTGTTGACTTAATTCTTTTGCCATAAAGATATGGATTGTAATGCTTTAAACATCATTTAATGAAGATAACGAACCATGGAAACCAGAACTCAATTTAGTTATGTAAACTTATCCAAGCAATACACAACCAATAATCAAGTAATATGATAAAAACACAATCACCAAGTTTATACTCATAAAAAAAAAATCAAGATTGAGAGGAAAAGAAAGGAAACAAGGCAAGAATTGAACCTGTTAAGCAAGGTTTTTTAGAGCAGAAATTGAGATAATTCAATTATAAATTCCAACTCCAAAACTCGGCAAAAGAGTGGCAGCAACTAATTCAACAACAGAATCGCGAACAAGAACCGGGAGCGGACACTCGAACCAGCGAACTAATTGGAACAGCGGCTGCTAGGCGAAGGTAATAGCCGAACTCTAAGATAACATACAGAGAATTTTTCTTCGAAAGAACTGAGACTGAAAACCACAATCGGCAAACTCGAACGCTACCTCAATGATACCCGTTTAACCCAACTGAGAGAACCAATGCTTCAATGGAGTTTCGTGGCTGGTTAGAGACATTTTACAACTTATTTATGGGTTGTTTTGGGGTTGCTTCACGCTGGGTTTGGAGTAGTTTTCATGGAGATTTGGGGTTATTTTTCGGGCTGAATTTTGCAGCTAATTAGGGGCTGTTTTGATGCTGGATTTGGGGCATTTTGTAAGATTTAAGGGTTATTTTAGATGGAGTATTAGGTAGAGAAAATGAGCTATTTCTGGAGCTAATTTCAGATTTATTTTAATGGAGGATTTGGCTGATTTTGTGGCTGAGTTTTTTGCTGGCGGCCCTCTCTTTTTGTGCCTTTGTTATGTTATTATCCATGGGTGGCGGCTGCTCTCTTTCTCTTAGTTAGCTAGGTTTTTTTTTTCATTGTTTTGTTCTCTTTTTCCAGAAGATGAGACGGGGCTGGCGGCTGTAGTATATTTTCAGCTCTAGGGTTTTTGTTCTTTTGTGTGTTATGAAGAAGAGAAGGGATACTAGGGTTAGGGGTGTGTGGCTGAAGGGTTCTTTATGTGCTAGGGTTTTTTTATTCAATGTTATGTTATTATAGAAGAAAGGGTCATGGGTTGGGTCACAAGTGTTATGGGTAAGGTATTTTGGGCTTTAAAATTTGGGCTTAAAGTCTAAAAATTGCAAAATACTACTAGAATCCTATTGAAATTAAAATAACTAAATATTTTAAAAATACTACCTTTAAAAATTGCGCGGGTCAAAAATTACGTGCTTACAGTGTCCCTCTTTGCTCGTAAACATGAAGAGTTTTCGGAGCAAAGAACTATAAGCAACGTAATCAATTTATGACCCGACGCTTATTTAGAAGAAGATAAAGATGGCTAAAAAGATTGTGACCGAGCCCTGGTATCTGAGCTGCCTACATATCCTCGGCTATAGAGGAATCAGGTCACGTGTAGTTCAAAAGTGAATGAGATGATGGAGTATCGAGGTTGAGAGTCGAGGTTCCGTCCGAGGCTCCGGTCCGTTGTCCCGTTATTACATCAAAATTGAGAAAGACTAACTAAACCTATCAGCTACGAGTTACAAAATTCCTATCTATGAGTCTTCCGAAGCTTGATCTTGAGTTGGTTGGTGCTTCATGCGGACCCTGATCTGAATCTTGATGCTTGTTAGCCGCAGGTGTTGGTTCAATCTTCTTCAGCTTTTGGATCAAGTCCGGACATATAGTGCCCATGATTTTAGGTGGGCTCCTAGTTGCTGAGCCTTGACTTGTATTTCTCTTTCACTGGCATTCTTGTTCTTGCCTTGACTTGTTCAAACATTCTTCAATATGAAGCATTCGTCCATTCTCCAGGTGGACCTCTGCTGGTGACAAAATAAACAACCAAAGAAAGATTTTTCTGCCCCAGTATGGTGACTGGGCACATCATTCTTTTGAATATCAGAATTTCATTTTTTTTCTTTTTTTTTCTTTTTTTTCTTTTTAAATGCAGACATGTATGAAATGAAATGCAGAAAAATATTCCCTTGTTAGAAGGTGGGCGCCTAACAGAAATTAAACGTGCAATGCGATGCAGAAAGTATTCCCGTATTAGAAGGTGGGCGCCTAACAGAATTTAAACGTGCGATGCGATGCAGAAAGTATTCCCGTATTTGAAGGTGGGCACCTAACAGAATTTAAACGTGCAATGCGAATGTAGAAAATATTCCCGTATTAGAAGGTGGGCGCCTAACAAAAATTAAACGTGCAATGCAGAAATGTATTCTCGTATTAGAAGGTGGGCGCCTAACAGAAATTAAACGTGCAATGCGAAATGTATTCCCGTATTTGAAGGTGGGCGCCTAACAGAAATTAAACGTGCAATGCGAAATGTATTCCCGTATTTGAAGGTGGGCACCTAACAAAAATTAAACGTGCAATGCGAAATGTATTCCCGTGTTTGAAGGTGGGCGCCTAACAGAAATTAAAAATGCATGAAATTAAAAACTTTTGTGTTACCTTGTGATTGAAGGTTATCTTAGGTGAAAAATTCATCAGACTAAGACATTTAATCTTAGGAGAAAGTTTCAACAGACTAAGATTTTGATTCTCACTGGACTATGTCCATCTCAATGTAATCTCAGGAGGACTAACCATCGGACTGAGTTTAAGACTCCAGGAGATAACTCTTCGGACTGGGTCTATTCATTTGCAATTCGGACTTTCTTAAACCTTTCAAATTCAACAAACTTTTCTTTCTTTTCAACTTCTTACCTTTCTTTCTTTTCCAACTTCCGATTTTACCTTTCAAATTATGCCTTTCCTTTTCGTTTCAAATTATGCCTTCATTTCCTTTTCCAACTTCTACTTTTATTGGCTTCTTCCTTCCTTTTGTTTTCACATTGCATTATCTCCTTATCTTAGGTGAAAAATTCATCAGACCAAGACTTTTATCTTGGGAGAAAGATTCAACAGACTAAGATTGTATCTTACTGGACTATGTCCATTTCAATGTAATCTCAGGAGGATTATCCATCGGACTGAGTTTATGACTCCAGGAGATAACTCTTCGGACTGGGTCTATTCATTTGCATGGTCTCAGGGAGGATTATCCATCGGACTGAGTTTATGACTCCAGGAGATAACTCATCAGACTGGGTCCATTTGCAATTCAGATTTTCTTAAGTCTTTCAATTTCAAAAATCTTTCCTTTCTTTTTCGGCTTTTGCCCTTTCTTTCTTTTCCAACTTCTGCTTTCATTGGCTTCTGCCTTCCTTTTGTTTTCACATTGCATTATCTCTTTATCTTAGGTGAAAAATTCATCAGACCAAGACTTCTATCTTGGGAGAAAGATTCAACAGACTAAGATTTTATCCAATTCATCTTAGGTGAAAAATTCATCGGACTAAGACTTTTGTCTTAGGAGAAAGTTTCAACAGACTAAGATTGTATCATTCTCCGATACTTGCTTCATTCACCTTTCAACTTGCCTTATTCATCTTCAAAAACAATTGTATTCACCTTCATGCTCTTCGGATGACTATCCGATGACAGAAAATTTTTTCTGCCCCAGTTTGACAATATCTTTTGCTCCTGTTTCAAAGCAAAGAAAACTCTGTCAGTTTAAAATGCGGTGGTTGGTTGTGGCCTTGAACTTTCCGCTTGAATGCCTGGCCTGTTCACCGACTATCCATTTTCATTTCTTCTTTGTTCAAAATCCGCCTCTCTTTAGGCACGTATGTTCTTCCATTCTTGACGAATCCCACAATTCCGATCTTGAAGTCTACGATTTCTTCAATGATTTCATTGGACAACCTTGGGGTGTTTCTTGACTGACTCTTTCTTTTGTCAGAATGTATACACCCTTTCTCTGTTCAAACCCCATACTTCCATTTGTTATATTTTCCCCCGAGTTGGCACTTTGCCGACCTTTGCGTCTTGTACGCACCCCAAACATTTTTATTGTTGCCCGCTCCATTGCACATGTTGCTCTTTTGGCTTAAAGCACTGGCCTTACCTTTTCCTGACTTACGACAATTGTCGTGTTGGCTAAATCCCATCTTGTGCAATTGGAAAGCTTGGTGGCAAATTTTGGAATCATTTCTATACTTGTTATGACCCGACAGACTCAATAAGATGGAGGGTAAAACAAAGTACAAAGGATAGAAAGAAAGGAAAACATAATTCCTAACAAGAAACCTACAGAAGAATGACCTATCGGATTTTGAATACCGACTCTAGCGACCTTGACATGCACTTTTGGCCTTCTCTGTATAGCAAATTTGGTGTTCAACTCTTGTTGCAAGCTCTGCTGTGAAACCGGTCTTCAACACTTCATTTCTTTGATCTGATCCTTAGTCGACTTGTAGTGCCCATAGGGTTTTCACCATCAAGCCTCTCTCATTTGCTCTTTCTTTCTCTCGACTCACTGTCGCCTTATGGTGCCCGTGAGGGTTTTCACCAATAAGACTCTCTCATTTTGATTTCTCTCATCGTGGAGTCTCGTGGTGGTTTTTATCATCTTGAATTCTTCATTCTCCTTTGTTCGGACTTGAGTGTTGCCCTTGATGTGATTCACCTTTGCTCGTTTGACTCGGCATTTCTTGAAGATTGATCGGAAGGTCTTTCTTTGGACCGTAATGCAGGCTTTTGGATGGGGTTTAGAAAAAGGATATAAAAGCTCAAAAATATTTCATTGTGGGTTAAAATTACAACTTTCGGAACCTTATTTATTCAACAACCATAACTTCTGCCCCAGTTTCCTTTTTGGGGGATTTTTTTTTGGATTTTTCCTTTATTGTGACTGAACCTCAGTGAGGCTGCCTACGTACCCTTTCGGGATCAAGTCAAACGTAGTTCAGACTACGTTCGTATTCATTGTTGCATCTTGACTTCTCCCGATTTTTTCTTTTCTCTTCTTTTCTTTTCTTTTTCTTTCTTTTTTTTTCTTTTTCGCTTTTTCTTTTTTTTTTCTCTTTTTTTTCTTTCTTTTTCTTCTTTTCTCCATTTGATTTCCCCGCTCAATCCTCAATTTTGTTGTTGATTCCGAAAGAGGGATATGAAAGAAAATATAATAAGGCTCGAAGGGATAACAATGGATAAAGTGTTTGGATAGCCGAATAAAATGCCTTCGTCATTCCAATCTTCAAGACCTACCAAGTACAAACTACACATTTAAACACCTTTCGACCGATTCACATATTTGCCTTCGGTATTTGACGATTCTCAATGCCATTGGGCAACAATCTCGATACCACGAATGGTTCCTTAGCTTTGGGGTATTTTTGCCTTTGGCTTTAAATTGATGATGCATTTCCAAGGCATTTCTTTATGTTACGCTTTCCCCAATGTTCACTTGATTCCGGCTTCACAGTATTCCAATATGTTTTTATTTCTTCCGAGTATCATTACATCTTCAACATTGTTTCATTGACTTTTAAAATCAGGCTTAGAATTATGTGCATGTCATGTTGCTAAAGTCAGTATGAGAAGAAATACAAAGTGATTAGAAATGGAATGACTAGGAATGATGGGAAACAGAGAGTTGTATTAAACTGATGGGTTGAAACAACAAGACGAACAACAAAACGAACAAACTAGACTAGAATTACAGACCTAGACAGCACTAAAAAAATTTATTACTAAACAAAGCAAAATGGAAAGATAGGGTTTTGACTCTCAAGACAACGTCCGGATTACAACCCTGAAATAACCCGAGCAAAAGAGATGACACCAAAATATACCACCAAAACTCCAAGAGACGAAGCGCCTTCCCAATTGACAAGCATGGCATCCTAGCCACTGAATTCTGCATTAATGTTGCCAAGATCACTTTCTGTTTCAATATCTTCAACTTCAGTTGACCTCCCAAGAAGATTTTCATCACCCACGTCACCGGGCATCATTCCCGCAAAATGTGCTTCGTTATGTGCAGGTAAAGGATTCTGTGCAATGTTTTGGATGCCACTGCCTTGGACCGCAATTATTCCTTTCCGAATCATTCTTTCTATCTCTCTTTTCAAATCCCGACAACTTTCAACATCGTGCCCCAGGGAATTGGAGTGGTATTCACACCTTTTGGATGAGTCAAAACTTCTCGCACGTCGGTCCACCCGATTTGGAGGGATGGGTGCAATCACGCCACGTCGTTTTAGCTTTTCAAACAAGCTTGTATAGGACTCTCCTATTGGTGTAAAATTGTCTTTCAACTTCTGTTCCTTTCCATACCCCTGGCTTGGATGTGGGTTATAAGGTATTTGAAAATTTTGTGGAGGCTGGTAAAGATTTTGTGATGTTCGGGCTCGCTTTCTTGGGTGTTTTGAGGATTGAGCAACATACTGGACTGGATCAACAGAGTATGGAGGGTTCTGAGGCGGGTAGTAATGCTTAAGAGGGTCATGGAAAACTTGATGAGGTTGCGTATACCTTTGAGATGTTCTCATAGGACCTCTTCTCGACCCTGATGTCATCATGATTTCGTCATCCCTCCCATTCACATCACTGAATTCACTTTGGACATCCCGAGCCGCATTTTTGAGAGCTGCTTGACTTATAATTTTGCCTGTCTTAAGACCATCTTCCACCATTTCTCCCATTTTGATTATTTCTTCAAAGGAGTGACCAACTGCAGATATCATGTTTTGAAAGTAATCCGGCTCTTGAGCCAACTCGTGATCATTCATGGGTGGCTTAGCTCTCGCTGCCTGCTCTCTCCATTTGATGGCATATTCCCTGAAACTTTCAGTTGGTTTCTTTTTCAGTTTAGAAAAGGAAATGCGGTTTGGGGTGACGTCAATATTGTATTGAAACTGTTTGATAAAGGCTCGTGCCAAATCATCCCAGACGTGCCAACCAGATGCGTCCTGATCCCAAAACCATTCAGATGCTACTCCCGGGAGGCTTTCCCCAAAATAAGCCATAAGCAATTCTTCTTTTCTTCCCACACCTCTCAATTGGTTGCAATACCTTTTCAGGTGGGCAATGGGATTTCCGCGTCCATCATACTTTTCCAATTTGGGAACCTTGAAACCAGGCGGCAAGTGGACATCGGGGAACATACAAAGATCTCTGAAGGCAACACTCTTTTGACCTGCCATTTCTGGCATGTTTTTCAGCCGTTGTTCTAATCTCTTCAATCTTTGGGCCATTTCTTCTTGTACATTCTTTCGGGTAAGCTTCTCAACATTTGCAGGAAGGTCAAACGAGTACGAGTGGTACTCGAGAGAGTGGTACTGTTCTTGCTGTATAGCAGATTGTGACTCATGAGAAGGCTGTCCTTGGTCATTGGCCCATGCTTGACCCATCTTGGTCATTTGTTGTTTCAATGCTCCGTTCTCCTCAACCACAGTAGACCCTTGTTGAATTTTCTGACCCTGAGTCTCTTGAGCACTCGTAATAGCTTCGATGTCGGTTATCATTTTCCTTGGATCTTGCTTTCCAATTTACCACAACCAACCACCTCGACTTTCTGAAAATTGACAGAACGAAACCACCGGGTTAGCGTTAAGGTATTCCACTTATTGATTTCCTTTGTTTTTTTTTTCTGCTATTTTCTTTTCTTTTTCCCTTTTTGTGGTTTTTTTTTTCATTTTCTATTCTTTTTTTCTTTTTTGTAGTTTTTCATTTTTTGTTTTTTTTTGGTTATGGAAATGGATATGGTCGAATCCTCTGTGGATTGCCTACGTATCATGACCCCGCATGAATCAGACCGAGCGTAGTTCTTGCAAATTAATGCAAGAAATAAAGAGATGTTTATTTTGATTTTTTTTTCTTTGAAGGAAAATTATAGAAGCCGACTCAAACTACAAACTTGTGTAGGAGATTTCTACCAGAATAAGAATATTTTTGTGTCAATTATGACTATTTCTATAAAATTGGCCACATAACGGCTTATTTGACAAAACGACTATTTTTGCAAAATTTAATTAGAAAAGATAAACTTGAATTTTTTTTTTATATTCCGTGGCTCATGGGGCATCGTTCGGCATCACCATAAACCAATACAAAAATATTTTTTTTTTCATAAAATGGCCATGTAATGGCTTATTTAGACAAAGTGGCTATTTTTGCAAAATTTTATTTAAGAAGATGCAAATTCAAAAATTTTGTCATGGGGCCTATGGGGCATCGTTCAGCACCGACACAGGCCAACACAAGACTGAGGAAGTTAAAATGCAAAAATGTGGCTATTTCAGCAAAATTTCGGCCATGTAATGGCTTATTTGATAAAGTGGATATTTTTGTAAAGTTGATTGATGGCTCAAAACTTGATTTTGCGGATACGGCCTTTCGACATTTCCGCGAGGGAATATTTTAAGGCTATGCCCGCAAATTATTTAAAATGACTCAAAGTGGCTATTCTTTGCAAAAACGGCCTTCCGGCGTCCTTTGAGGGACATTCAGCTTATTTTAAGCAAGAATAGCATCACCCGACTTATTTATAACAAAATCAAAAATTCGACATTTTTTGGTTATTTTTGCAAACGGGGTGTGAACCCGGACTTGATTTTGCGGCTATGGCCTTGCAACATTTCCACAAGGAATATTTCAAGGTTGTGCCCGCAAATTATTAAAAATGACTCAAAGTGGCTATTCTTGCAAAAACGGCCTTCCGGCGTCCTTTGAGGGACATCCAGAGCTTATTTTAAGCAAGAATAGCATCACCCGACTTATTTATAACAAAATCAAAAATTTGACATTTTTTGGTTATTTTTGCAAACGGGGTGTGAACCCGGACTTGATTTTGCGGCTATGGCCTTGCAACATTTCCACAAGGAATATTTCAAGGCTGTGCCCGCAAATTATTAAAAATGATTCAAAGTGGCTATTTTTACAAAAACAGTCTTCCGGCGTCCTTTCGGAGCATTCGGCTATTTTTCAAAAATGGCATCACTTTGATTTTATTGACAAAATTAAACACACATTTTTTGATTTTTTAAAAGGGTGGTTGGACCCGATGAGGGTTGCCTACGTATCCCACCTAATGGCGAGAATCAAACCTGCGTAGTTCGGTCAGATTATTTGACCAATTATTTCAACAAAATTGTTCTACCTATTTTTCAAATTTTCTTTTCAAGCAATCGACAATATTTCGATATCTAAAACTTCTCTCTTTTTGTTTTCAGGAATTTAGCCAATCAGCATAATAGGACAAATAAATGCAACATATAACATGCTCGGTCTTTTGGTTACCGGGTCACCTGTCCTAGACGGACCCAACCCCTGTGTTGAGTCCCCTAAGTCAGATATGATGCAAATAAACGTCCTTAATCTAGGCTCAATATCCTGATGTTTTCAATGATACTAGACCGTGCACCCGAGCGGACAACTTGGATCGAGGAGGGGGCTACGTACCGGTGACCCGCGGAGTCAATCGGCTTTGTAACTTATCCGGCCTCTTTTTCTTATTTTTGGTATTGACACTAACGGAAAGGGGAGTCTCAACCTAAAAAGGAAATAGGTTCACATAAATTGAAACGGAGGGAGTATATACAATTCACGCAATATCAAAGCGGTAAACATGTAGCATATTAATCAAAACATATAATGAAATCAGATATAAGCAAAAACAACAATTTAACTGAGCTCGAATTCTTAGACCCCGAACCGAGGTTCGGAGGAAATCCCCAGCAGAGTCGCCAGAGCTGTCACACCTCCTTTTTACACAGCACATATAACGTAAAAATGTAAATGTGCCACTGTTTAATATTACACCCCGAGAAGGGATATAATAATAATCGGTGAAGGAGTTTTTCCAATTAAAGGACAGTCGGAACGGGATCAATTTATTTAATTATTCAGAGTCGCCACTTGGGAAAATAATGGTGTCCCAAGTCACCAGTTTAATCCCGAACCGAGGAAATTTATGACTCTGTATTACAGTCTGCGAAACTAGAAACCTGGATAAGGAATTCTGTTAACCCGGGAGAAGGTGTTAGGCACTCCCGGATTCCGTGGTTCTAGCACGGTCGCTCAACTACTATTTTTGTTTTTATCTGATTTCTTTATATATTTTAATTATGTGCTTTTAATGCTCCGCTTTTCAATTTTAGGAGAATTGCGACGTCACGAAAACACATTTCGAGTCACACCGCAACCAGTACGCCTGTGACTTTAATGTATTTCAGGTTTCGCCGAGAGTAAGATTTGGGTCACATAAATGCGCACCCGTGATTAGGAAGGTATTATTATTAACTAACGCGCCTAAAGCAACTACGTGTTATTATCTTTTGGGAAGGCCGCGAAATTTGCTAAACGGTCCATCCCGAATCTCTAAGTATTTTATTAAGTAATTAATGAGGGCCCCGCATTTTATATTTGATTTGGCGAGGCTCGTCTCTCTTTTATTTAAAGGCCAATCCTAAGCGTACTAAGATTTTCTATGGGTTATTATGCACAATCTCGACAGCCTTTTGATTGCTTATGAGTTTCCACAGCCCGTCAGAAGCAAATATAAGAAATCTATCACCTGGTTGTAAGATGGATCAGCTCTTAGCACTGGCCGAATAAGTGGTTCTTTAAGATGGAATCGTGGGTGAGCTGGACCAACAACAAACTCTGGTTTCTTCAGATATGCATCTCCAATTGATCTAGATACTTGTATGATGCCTTTAACACGCCAAGCTCCATTGACATTAACCACAATGCGTGAATCGTCTGGGTGCAACGACATCAGTTCCTTCCTAACCTCCTCGATACTGGCATTATGATCCTTGGTCAATTGCTCGGCAAAAATTTTATTTGATCTCCCTATATGACCTAATGCTGCTCTAGAATCACCGAGATTAGCAACATACAACGTCCTTTTCCAGATAACAACAACTAGACAGCAGCAACCCTTTGTTGCAATTAATGGTGTAATACCAAATGCCCTTCTCATATAACGTGAAAGCAGATCAAATACTACTTCCATGACCCAAGACTTTTCAACAATTCGAGCAACAAGTCAAGCTACTTAATTTTTGTTGACTTAATTCTTTTGCCATAAAGATATGGATTGTAATGCTTTAAACATCATTTAATGAAGATAACGAACCATGGAAACCAGAACTCAATTTAGTTATGTAAACTTATCCAAGCAATACACAACCAATAATCAAGTAATATGATAAAAACACAATCACCAAGTTTATACTCATAAAAAAAAATCAAGATTGAGAGGAAAAGAAAGGAAACAAGGCAAGAATTGAACCTGTTAAGCAAGGTTTTTTAGAGCAGAAATTGAGATAATTCAATTATAAATTCCAACTCCAAAACTCGGCAAAAGAGTGGCAGCAACTAATTCAACAACAGAATCACGAACAAGAACCGGGAGCGGACACTCGAACCAGCGAACTAATTGGAACAGCGGCTGCTAGGCGAAGGTAATAGCCGAACTCTAAGATAACATACAGAGAATTTTTCTTCGAAAGAACTGAGACTGAAAACCACAATCGGCAAACTCGAACGCTACCTCAATGATACCCGTTTAACCCAACTGAGAGAACCAATGCTTCAATGGAGTTTCGTGGCTGGTTAGAGACATTTTACAACTTATTTATAGGTTGTTTTGGGGTTGCTTCACGCTGGGTTTGGAGTAGTTTTCATGGAGATTTGGGGTTATTTTTCGGGCTGAATTTTGCAGCTAATTAGGGGCTGTTTTGATGCTGGATTTGGGGCATTTTGTAAGATTTAAGGGTTATTTTAGATGGAGTATTAGGTAGAGAAAATGAGCTATTTCTGGAGCTAATTTCAGATTTATTTTAATGGAGGATTTGGCTGATTTTGTGGCTGAGTTTTTTGCTGGCGGCCCTCTCTTTTTGTGCCTTTGTTATGTTATTATCCATGGGTGGCGGCTGCTCTCTTTCTCTTAGTTAGCTAGTTTTTTTTTTCATTGTTTTGTTCTCTTTTTTCAGAAGATGAGACGGGGTGGGCGGCTGGGTTCTAGTGTAGCTCTAGGTTTTTGTTCTTTTGTCTGTTATGAAGAAGAGAAGGGATACTAGGGTTAGGGGTGTGTGGCTGAAGGGTTCTTTTTTTTGCTAGGTTTTTTTTATTCAATGTTATGTTATTATAGAAGAAAGGGTCATGGGTTGGGTCACAAGTGTTATGGGTAAGGTATTTTGGGCTTTAAAATTTGGGCTTAAAGTCTAAAAATTGCAAAATACTACTAGAATCCTATTGAAATTAAAATAACTAAATATTTTAAAAATACTACCTTTAAAAATTGCGCGGGTCAAAAATTACGTGCTTACAATACGCTCTAGACGACGAGGTTGAACCTCGCCCGTTTGAACAATTTTCTATATTCGGACCGAGCATTTGGTGGCGCCCTCTCCATGATTCCCAAAGACTTAGAATTCAAACATAAGTTGTACTTTTTGGTCAATAAGATTGGCTCTCTTCCCCTTCTTATTCTCGGATAATCACTGCTTTCATTATCGTTTCTGTAGCTGACAGGTCACCTCCGTCTCTATTCAGTGGTTTGCACAGGTGGCTCAAAGCCGTTGTCCCACACATCGAGGGGGTCTGTTCGTGGCCGTCTTTTTGGAGGAAATATGGTCGAGGGCCTGCTGTAGGTAGGAGCTTTGCACTTTCTATGTGTGATTTATTCCAATTTTCAATACAACCTGGGACTAACCCAGTCCTTTATTTGCATGAACGGTGTACCGAGGTAGAGCCCCTCAATTGGCGTTTCAGCGGGCTGGTGCGATTGCCAGGTTTTTTGCTGCACCAGTGCCAAGCCATGTGCCCAGGGCCACATCGGTCGAGTCTTCCACGGCGCTGTCTCCTTCGCGTCCTTTAATTTGTGGCGGAAGTCCGTCGGGGACCGTTCGCCCACGAGATGGCTCGTCTTCTTGTGATGAGGAGGATAAGCCTTTGGTCAGGTGTAGGATTATTTCTCCTCCAGCTCCATCATCGGCGGCTCGACCCCGCTCCTCTCATTATAATAAACGTGGATTCCCCCCTTCTGGAGTGAGAGAGGATGCGCATGCGTCGCATGCTCCAAACGACGGGCTAGGGAGAGATGAGGCTCAGGCTCGAGAGGATCGAGAGGGAACTGCCCCCCCCACTGCTTAGTCTTCCACTCATATGGTCGAGTTGGGGGAGCCTTCTCGGGTGGTCGTAGACATTGGCAGTTCGAGCACTCCTTCGATGGAAGTGGCGGCGGTGGGAGAGGGTTCTAAATCTGACTCTGGTTTGGACTTTGAGGATGTCCATATGTTTCGTGACGGAATCACGAATGTGGCGGTCCATCCGGACGGGTGGCCACACACAGTTGAAATTCCTGTGAACGAGAATTTGTTATTGCTAGACTCTGCGTTGGTGATGTTTTGCAGTTGAGAACGAGTCATTTAGGGGGGTGCCAGATGTTTGTTTGATGAACGAGGTAGCAGTGATGCGAATGAGGGTACGTATTCCGGGGTGAATGCTTGCTTGTTTGCTATTTATTTCCCTTTTCTTACAAGCTTCTGTACTCCTGTCTGACACCTCATTTTTCGTTTTCAGGCATTTTTGTTGCAGGTGGAGAGCCTTCGTTGGGCCAATATTCAGTCCGGGGTGCTTTTACGCGTACTTGACAGATGTCGTCGTTACCGGAATAAGTGTAAGGAGCTTAGCAAGCGCATAAGAACCGATCCCTGTAATCGGGCGTTAGTTGAAGAGTTGGCGAGGAGGGAGTTGCAGACGAACTAGGTGCTTGGTCGTATAGGGGCCTTAGAAGATTAGTTGCCTTGGATGAGTGATGAACTCAAGGCTGGGCGGAGGGCTTCATTTAGAGTGTGAGCGCTTACGCTTGAAAGGTGACAGAGGTTACCTCGGAATAGAGTGGAAAAGTTGTTGCACTGGAATGAGAAGTGGCCGCTTTGAACTGAAGGTTGGCTGAAGCCTCGGCCCGTGCGGACGAATTGCAGGGGGTCATCCGTGCTAACGATTCCCAATTGCCATTGGTGAGAGCTGCTGCTGCCTTTGGGGAGAACAGCTTTAAGGAGCGGATTAGGGTATTAGAGCGGGGCGCTAAAGATGCAGCGGGGCAAATCACGCTCCTGGAGGAAGAGAACAGGCGCATCCAAGAGCAATCCGCCTTTATGTGTGGCTCCCGTGAGGTTTGGGTTTATGCGGAGGCCCAGCGGGATGTATACAAGCACCTGTTCGAAGCCGGCATTATTTCCGTAGCGATTTTCGAATGGGCACGCCAAAGGGCACGAGAGGCTCGTGTGGAATGCGGTTTTAATGATGTGATGCCCGGTATTGATGATGGTGCTGGTGGGAGTCTAACCGGAGCTGGCAATGGTATGGGAACTGCGGGTGATGGTGAAGGTGGAACAGGTGACGAAGCGGCGAGGGTAGGAGTAAGTGCGAGTGGTGCGGGCGGCGATGCTGATGGTCCCGAGTGAAAACGAGTGATTGATTATTTTTTTACGGTTGTTGCCGTATATTGTTGTTCCTTTCTTTTTCTTTGTTTGGTCGTTGTTTTTTTGGGATAATGTTTAGTTTGGTGTGGACAGGCGTGGCCCGTGATTATCCCTTTGAATCAATGGTGAATTTCCCTTTTCGTGTTGCTCGATTACTGCTTGTTTCATTTGTGCTTGCCTCTAGTTCAACTGTCGTTGATGATTCGTTGATTAGCTTGAGTCGAGGGCTCGTGGCCATAGTACTGATCTAACTATGGTGAACTGATTCGGTGAAGGCTCGTGGCCTGAGTCCCAATTCAACTGCTGTTGAACATTCTTTGAGTAATTTGAGTCGAGGGCTCGTAGCCCGAGTACTGATTCAACTATGGTTGAATTCATTCGGCGAAGGCTCATGGCTTGAGTCCCAGTTCAACTGTTGTTGAACATTCGTTGAGTGATTTGAGTCGAGGTCTCGTAGCCCGAGTATTGAGTCAACTATGGTTGAATTAATTCGGCGAAGGCTCATGGCCTGAGTCCCAGTTCAACTGTTTGTTGAACATTCGTTTAGTAATTTGAGTCGAGGGCTCGTAGCCCGAGTACTGATTCAACTATGGTTGAATTAATTCGGCGAATGCTCATGGCCTGAGTCCCAGTTCAACTGTTTGTTGAACATTCGTTGAGTAATTTGAGTCGAGGGCTCGTAGCCCGAGTACTGATTCAACTATGGTTGAATTAATTCGGCGAAGGCTCATGGCCTAAGTTCCAGTTCAACTGTTGTTGAATATTCGTTGAGTAATTTGAGTCGAGGGCTCATAGCCCGAGTACTGATTCAACTATGATTGAATTAATTCAGCGAAGGCTCATGGCCTGAGTACCAGTTCAACTATTGTTGAACATTCGTTGAGTAATTTGAGTCGAGGGCTCGTAACCCGAGTACTGATTCAACTATGGTAGAATTGATTCGGCGAAGGCTCATGGCCTGAGTCCCAGTTCAACTGTTGTTGAATATTCTTTGAGTGATTTGAGTCGAGGGCTCGTAGCCAGAGTACTAATTCAACTATGGTTGAATTAATTCGGCGAAGGCTTGTGGTCTGAGTCCCAGTTCAACTGTTTGTTGAACATTCATTGAGTAATTTGAGTCGAGGGCTCGTAGCCCGAGTACTTATTCAATTATGGTTGAATTAATTTGGCGAAGGCTCATGGCCTGAGTCCCAGTTCAACTGTCGTTGAACATCCGTTGATTAATTTGAGTCGAGGGCTCGTAGCTCGAGTACCGATTCAACTATGGTTGAATTAATTCGGCAAAAGTTCATGGCCTGAGTCTATTTCACCTGTTGTTGAACATTCGTTAAGTGATTTGAGTCGAGGGCTCGTAGCCCGAGTACTGTTTCAACTATGGTTGAATTAATTCGGCGAAGGCTCATGCCCTGAGTCCCAGTTCAACTGTTTGTTGAACATTCGTTGAGTAATTTGAGTCGAGGGCTCGTAGCCCGAAACTAATTCAACTATGGTTGAATTAATTCGGCGAAGGCTCATGGCTTGAGTCCCAGTTCAACTGCTGTTGAACATTCGTTGAGTAATTTGAGTCGAGGGCTCGTAGGACTGATTCAACTATGGTTGAATTAATTCGGCAAAGGCTCATGGCCTGAGTCCCAATTCAACTATTTGTTGAACATTCGTTGAGTAATTTGAGTCGAGGGCTCGTAGCCCGAGTACAGATTCAACTATGGTTGAATTAATCCGGCGAAGGCTTATGGCTTGAGTCCCAGTTCAACTGTTGTTGAACATTCGTTGAGTAATTTGAGTCGAGGACTTGTAGCCCGAGTACTGATTCAACTATGTTGAATTCATTCGCGAAGGCTCATGGCCTCATTCCCAGTTCATTGTTGAACATTCGTTGAGTAATTTGAGTCAAGGGCTCGTAGCCCGAGTACTGATTCAACTATGGTTGAATTAATTCGGCGAAGGCTCATAGTCTGAGTCCCAGTTCAACTGTTGTTGAACATTCGTTGAGTGATTTGAGTCGAGGGCTCTTAGCCCGAGTACTGATTCAACTATAGTTGAATTAATTCGGCGAATGCTCATGGCCTGAGTCCCAGTTCAATTGTTTGTCGAACATTCATTGAGTAATTTGAGTCGAGGGCTCGTAACCCGAGTACTTGTGTGCAGATGAGATGAATCAGGCTTGCTCTGATCGGGTTATTTTCTTTTTTCTTAGTGTTTTCCTTTTGTTTTTGATTTCTGGAAGGGCTACGCGATCTTGCTAGGAAATTCCCACAGACGGCGCCAAATTGTTTGTCTCAAAATATTAACGAGCATTTTTGAATTCAAAACAATCAATGTAAATGAAGGGCCAATCATAGCAAGTCGTAACACATCCAAAATTTAACAAGGGAAAAGATAATGGAGATATTTGTATTAGTAACAGAAAATATCAGTGATCTTTATTCATGATAATAGAGTAGTCTGACTCTCCATGGAGAGGTTCACATCATTACAATCATGTTTCATTCGATCTACCATCATTCTGTTTTTTGTCTTGGGTTCTCACTCTATGTTTTACAGTGTATTTTTAGAGTCCCCATGAGGAGAGAGTGGAACCCTCTTTTTTGATTCCTCATTTGGTATTTATAGGCATTGCTGTAAGAGTTGACCTTTTGGGAATCGGGCCCACGTTAGGAGGTTATTTCGGACATATCAGGTGAGTCGCGACTTCGACGGTCGTTTTAGGCGGATACAGATGACATCCTTAATCAAAGTGATCTCGGTGCCTATTACGCTTGCGTTAGTCGAAAGTAACGATCGGTCTTATTGATTGCCGTGGAATCGAATTATGACTCATACAGAATATTTGATTATAAAATTAAAAAAATTATATATTTAAAAATTACATAAAAAATACATATGAGCTACGATAATTAATAATTTAAAATATTTTAAAGAAAATAACTTGTTTGACCCTCTTAATCTGGGCACCTTCGTATAAATTAGGATGAAGAAAGTTTTAGTAAAATCAGTACCGTAGGTGTGTGACAACGTAAGTGACTTTAGTGCAAAGCTCAATAAATTGTAGAGTCAGAGTTACATTTATTTAATTGATGATAAAATAGAATAATTTTGAATGATACAACAAATTAAATCTTTTTTCTCTTTTTCAAAAGGTCGTCGCAAAGATGTAAATAGATAGAAAGATATATGATAAATTCATTGAATAAAAGGATAATGCATAAAACTCATCTCATCATATGACCTATTTGCCAACTACACGTATTTTCTATTCGAGGGTCCTATTACCCCTGAACTATTTTAAAGTGTAATAATTTACTCCTTAAAAATCAACAATCAGATGCGTGTAAGGTGGTGAAATACACGCGCCTGTAGGTCTGAGAACATCCAATTCTAGCGGGTTATCAGTTAATTTTACGACAAATATTGATTCGATATTGATTTCCATTCCACAACCTTTGCTTGCCAGTTAGCTACACCGACACACAAAATCAAGATGGCGGCAATCTTTTCCAAACTATTTCCTCATGATTTTACTAGATTCGTTTGATTAATTTGAGTGCTTGAGGTTAAATGACAATGATACATAAGTAAGTTATCCGTATCAATTTTCGTAGTTGACATCTATTAGTTTTTGATGACTTATGATTAAAACTACGAAAGTTGACTATGATTCGTTGGTAATTTTCAAATTTCTAACACGTGAACTAGTAAATTCACATACTCAGATGAATTTATTTTACTATATCCAACATCCATTTATGAAGACACACTGAGTTAGGCATTTCAAGAGACATTGAGGAAGCAGTCTATCTCAAAGGGCTTGTGAAGATACCCGCTACTTGATCTTCCACTTGCCTTTAAGAGAGTGTGCACACTCTCTATGCCACGTCAACACTTAAGGTGGTATTTACGCTTTAAAATAGTTTGGGAGGGGGGGTAATAGGACACCCGAAAAGAAAAGGTGTGTAGTTGGCAAATGGGTCATAGTATGGGATGGATTTTATGCATTATCCCTTGAATAAATGAACACATCTTTTATGGGAAATTCACGGGATATTGAGAATGGGGAATAGTTTCAAGTTGGAAGGGAGTAGTTTTAAACTGGAGTTTTGAAGTAAAATAAAAAATAAAAAATCTATTTATATATAATATACATATAAAAAACCAAAATAATAAAATAAAATAAAACACACACACACACACACACACACACACACACATATATATATATATATATATATATATATATATATATATATATATATATATATATTACTTTATTTGGATTAATAAATATAGATATCGTATAATTAAATATGATTAAAAAATAAAAAAATAACTATCCATTCAAATTGGGTGGGTGTAGTTTCAAGTTTGAGTTTTTAAATTATTTTAAAATAGAAAAGAAAAAAAATATCAATAAAAAAAGAGAGAAGAAAACTACCCATTTAAACCGGGAAGTAGTTTCAAGTTGGAGTTTTAAAATAAGAAACAAAATTAAATAAAATAATGAATTATTAATTCAAATTGAGGAGTTATTTCAAATTAGAGTTTAAATAAAAGTTTATGTTTACTGAGGGAAATAAATAATATATATATATATATATATATATATATATATATATATATATATATATATATATATATATATATATATATATATAGAGAAATCTATATCTATTTATATATAATAGGAGAGGCAAAGAAATATTATAATGACAAGTGTCATAATTTCTATTAACAATATAATTATACTAAATATTGGATAATATAATAATTAAATTACATAACGAAAAACTTATTTGGTGACTATATAATTTCCTTTAATTTAATGAAGATTTTATTTATTAAAATTTAGATAATATCTATTTAGTTTATATAGAATAGGATAATTAAATAATTGTGATAAATTTCAAATGTAACATCGAAAAATTAATAAAGTGACAAATATTTTTTTAATATTGATCGCGCATCGCGCGAGTATGATTACTAGTTATTTTTCAAGCAAGGATCAAGAGTGTAACTAGCCTAAATTTAAGGAAAAAATATGTAAAATTATTTATCTATAAGAATAAATATATTTTATGACCGTTTGGTTCTTTTCCTGTTCAGTATTAAACCTCATACAAGTCGATTTGGTTCGATTTTTTTTTGTTAGATTAAATGTATAGTGTTTCTTGAACACCTCTATTTATTTACTGTTGAACCGAATAATTTCAAGTTTATAACTTTCAGAACTTTATTTATTTGCTGAATTTTATACAACTCAGTAACTTGTTGTGTTATCGTTATATTTTGCCTTATTACTATTGTCAATTGCCAAATTCACGCAACTTGTAAATTGCCTAATTTCTCAAGTTATAACGTATGACCATTTTAAGAATGTGCAAGTAATGCCAATTCGTTTGCTGAAGATAATTAATTGATAATAACGAAATTCTATTTTCAACATCCCTTAACTATGGTTGCTTATTTATTTATTTTGCTATTGGTTTTTAGCGTATATACTTTAATATTATTTAGCTAAGTAATATTTTTAAAATTGCCTCTCATCAATTAAGTTTGATGTAAAATGATAACGTTTAGCTCACAATAACAAAGACATACTCTTATTATATTTCATTGACTTTTGGTTGCATATCATATTTCATTTGAGGAATCAAATTAAAATCCAACAACCAAACAAAATAAATAATGTCAAACGAAGCGTTCTCTGCAAGCTCAATGTTTGCAAAAACCAACTTTAAAATGGCCATTTCAAATCCATAAAGGCTTCAATCTAAGAAACTTTCTTTGGACAATCATTCCTTATTTCCTCTCATATTCCAAACTCTACACAACAAGGAGACTTAGAGCAACAGTCAAATTGTTTCTGTGTGACCTTTAGACCACGGGTTCGAATTATGGACCCGACTATTGATGCTTGCATCAGAGTAACCTTCCTACATCACACGCTCTTGAGGTATAGTCCTTCTTCATCCATTGCGTGAACGCGGGATACTTTGTGCACCAGGCTGCCCTATTCCAAAATTCTATACATAGTATCAGAATGCCAAAGATCAAAAAGAAGATCATAATTAGTCCTACCAAATTTTCTGCAAATGTAGTGTTCTCAAATGAAGAACTATTGACAGAAATCCTCCTACATCTGCCTGTAAAATCACTTGTCCAATGCAAATGCATATCGAAAAAATGGCATTCTTTAATCTCTAGTCAACACTTCACACGCCTCAGATTTCCCTATTTCATCCATGCTCGTGGCATGTTCTTGTACCACTCTTCATTTTTAACCAACCCTTTTCACAAATTTGTGTCTTTTAACTTAGAAAATCCAATTCCAACACCATTCCAAAAGTTCCCTTTTGCACAACATGACTCTCCTAAAATCTTTATAATGCAATCTTGCAATGGACTTTTGCTATGTTGTACAAAACATAATCCATTCACATTTAATGAGGATTACTTTATATTCAACCCGACTACTCAACAATTCATCACACTTCCTAGACCAGGAGGGGATGTTATAGGGATGAGTTTAGCCTTTGATCCGTGGAAATCGCCTCATTACAAAATCATCTGTCTCCGATTTTCTGAACTGGAACCTGAAAACCAGATTGAGATTTACTCATCTGAAACTAAGAGATGGAGATTTTCTGGTCCATCTTTTCCTAAACGTTACGATATAAGTTTCAGACATGGTCTAGTTTACTGGAATGGAGCCATTTATGTGTCATGTAACAAACGTTTCAATTTGGAACAAGAAAAGTTTGAAGAATGTCCTCTGCCTAATTGCTTTGATGGACAAGAGAGGATTGTCTATTTTGGAGAGTGTTATGGCTATTTGCACTTAATACAAGTGAATCCCCAGAAACTAACTTTGTACAATATTTACGAGATGAAAAATGATGGTACTGAGTGGTTCTTGAAATACAAGGTGAATGTTGAAGATGTTGTGTTAGGATATCCTACGATAATTCGAAGTTATCTTGAGCCAACAGATTTTCATTACTATGCCATGGCTGTGGTTAATGTTGTAAGAGGAGATAAAGAGGATGATACTTTCTTGGTTTTGCATATTCCTGAAATGGCCATTCTACGTTATAATCTTGCAGATAATTCATTCCATATGCTCTGTGATTTTGATAATGGCCAAGATAATGGTATTCTTGAGGAATTTGATGAAGAACTTGCTGTGTGTCTGCATTTTCATAGTTCAAGCACTTACCAATATATTGAATCTACCTATTATTGGTAAGTCGATTTGTCCCTTCCCCAGACCTCGCTAATAGCACAAGCTTAGTGTATCGGAGTGCCTTTTTATTGCCATAATCAATCAATTATCTGGTGAAAACAAAGAGAGGTAACTTGCAGTGGATCAATGTTCTTATCCAGACTGAGATGTATAAAAAATAAACCCTTACTTGACGTACTAGTATTATTCTTGTATTTTCTTATTGTTGGTTCTTTATTATTACATGCTATGCTCTATTACATTATTTGTTACTATTGCTTATTGCTTTATTTGCATTGTTTCATGAGCCGAAGGTCTATCGAAAATTGTATCTCTACCTATATAAGATAGGGGGGCAAGTTCTGAATACACATTACCTTTCCCTAAATCCCACTTATAGGATTACATTAGGTATGTTTGTTGTTGAAGTGCATTATATAATCCAGAATATGAAATGAAAACTGTCGTTGAATGGTATTTAACAAAAATGGAATTGAGATTTTGATAAAATGAGCTAGGCTAGAGGCACTTCTAAGAAACCTCTTGAAATCTCAAATTTTCAATCGGTATGAGATCATTCTTTCATCGGAAAAGAGCCAAATATACCCCTTTACTTTCAAATATTATATATGTGTACCCTCCGTTATACTATTAAGCTATTCATAGCCCTATCGTCATACTTTGTAGCAATATTGTCCTTGATTTGGACAGAGTGCTCTGTTTCTGTGCTCACAAAAGCGAGGTAGTGCATCTTATTTAAGATTCAACATTTTAGCACCAGCCACTAAAGCCTATATAAGAATCAAATTAACATTTCACAGCACCAAATTCGCAAAAATGGGTGGAGGAATGTCATTATGGTTCTTAGTCAATGGCCATTAACGTCAAATCCATTTGAAAAATAGACTACTCCTGCTATTATAATGTTTCTTCTGATTGTTGAAATGTTTCTTCATGTTTCGATCGGCTAATTACGTTGAGATCTTATTAAAAAGTCAATATCCATTGTATAATTCTACTCAAAAATTTGGGAAAATAAAAAATTCAAATTCCAAACAACTTAGAGATTTATTTTTGGGAACAGGGATTGTCTAATTCCTGTTGGGTTACGCAGGAATAGGCACTAAAATCCTCATTATAAATATAGATTACAACATGAATTTTGACCTGATTATGTTTTGATCCAAATCCAAAACGAGGGGGTAAGGGTAAATTTTGCTGTGTATTTTATATGTAGGTTTGATTTTTAATTGGGTCGGGTATGGGGTTTAAGTGGGTAGCGGAAAATAGATGGGAGATTTTATTCAAGAGCTGTCACGTGACACTCTGTCCAAATTAAGAGCAATATAGCTAGAAAGTATGACGGTAGGGCTATGAATAGTCCAATAGTATAACAAAGAATACTAGTAAACAATAATTAAAAGTAGAGGGACATATTTGGCGCTTTTCCGTTCTTTCGTTCAAGAACTAGACAATTTACCATTCTTACTGGTATAAAAAGGACATGATTTGGTAAAAGATACAGCTTACCTATTTTTTTGAAACAAAGAAATGCTGACATTCGCCTGTTGAAAACAATTTCTCTACCTTCGGGGTAAGGTCTAAGTACACACTACCCCTCCCCACACCCCCACTTGTACCAATATACCGGGTATGTTGAGAAAAGCTTACTTTCCTGTCTTTTTAAGTACTAGTACTATATAAGCCCAAAAAAACAAATTTCTGTTAACACCATATAAGAGCTCATAATAAAGTCAAAGCGGACAAGAGTAAGAACAGTGCAATATCAAAATTTGACCAAAACTATAGAATTCAACAGGACAAGAAATGGTAAAGGAACAACAAGTTCTTAAAATTCTCCAGTACCTAATCACAATCTAAGGGAAAAAACATGCCTTCCATCTTCAAAGATCTTGCACACTCAAACCTACAAATCAAAATGTATTCAAACCATTAGAGTCATGAACTACTGAACTATGCGAACTCAGTAACAATAGAGCATATAAACTTGCCAAATGGAGGAAGGTAAGTAAAATGTAAGCACAGATAAACTTACCTGGAGGAAGTGACTGCTTCAACTTGTCGGCCTTCTCAAAGTCGGACACACAGAGTGTGTAGAGGTACTTGGAGCAACGAACCTTGAATTTGACCATATCCTTGTTCTTCTTAATCTTGACGGATCGTGCATCCTTCCTCCTTGCTGTGAGAAGGAAATCCTTGATTTCGTGGATTTGCTTCGGCTGAAAAAAATTGTTCGGTTAAAACATTCTCTCTCTCATACAAGGATTTAAGAAAATGCACAAAGTAGTCTTAAACAAGTTCTGATACAGAATCTCATCAAATTAACTGGTAGTGAAATGTTTGCCTGCATAACATGTAGGAACTAATCAATAAAAACGCTTCAGTTCAACATTCACTCTCTCGCACAAAGATATAAAAAATGCACAAAGTAGTCCTAGGCAAGTTAGGATATACACAATCTCAACAAATCAAATGGTAATGAAATGTTCGTCTGCCTAATGAGTAAGAACTAATGTATCTCGGACAAAAACAACAATAATAACAACGACTTAATCATAAACAAGTTGGGGTCAGCTATATGACTCCACGCTGATCCTGTTACTCTATAATGAAACTCATCTTGAGCCAATATTATATGAAAATACAAAGAAAAAATGACTCAATCGTAAACAAGTTGGGGACGGCTATATGACCCCTCACTAATCCTGTTACTCTATAATGAAATTCATCTTGAGCCAATATTATATGCAAATACAAAGAAAAAGTTCTACAAGTTATATCTTCTAAAAGTATAAATTCCTGTTAAAACCACTTCTACCTACTTTAAAAGTGCTAACATGTCAAAAAAAAAGAATTTCTCACATATAACCATTGCATTATACTTCTACTATCCAAAAACCTTAACACAACAAAATCAATTAATTACCACTAACAGCTAAAATCTCCAACACATCTCCTGATATTATCCCGATTACATTATACTTTTACATATCCAAAAACATTAACAGAAAATCACTTTAACTTCCTCTAACCCAAAAATAAAATATAAATCTAAATTAATATAGATAAATGCAAATAATTAACAATACCCAACTCCAGAGATCCGTTTTTCACCCCATAAAAACCACCTCTTTTACTACTAATATAATCAAGAATGCGTAGGAAATGTACACATAACAAAAAAAGTTAAAACAAAAAATAAGAGTAACTATTACCATGATTGGGGCTTCGGGTTAGGGTTTGCTGCTGCTGCTGCTGCTGCCAAAGACGAGAGAAAGACAGAAGCAGTAATGTATAAATGGGGTTGCTAATAAAACCCTAAGTTGTTCATTTCCAATATTACCCCTAGCCCGGGACCGGGACCGGAACCGGGACTAGGCCAGCCCACTAAGAGCCCGTCAGGCCCGGCACAATAACCCACCAAAAGTTTTCTTTTCAGGCCTATTAGCCGTTGGACAACGGCCCAAAAGGGTAATTTCTTTATATTTTTCTTTTCACCACCAACTTTGAAATATTACATTTTAGCTCCAAATTCCAACTATAAATATCTCTAACTCTATTTTTTTTCATCACTACCGTCTTCTCATTCTCTCTAAATTCTTTCTTCATTGTCTCTTACACAACAATATTCAGAATTGGCGATTATTATTATTCTTTCGTCTCACGATTAAACTTCTCAATTATTTTTTGATGTTTGAAGTTAGCAAGAGCGACCTTTAACAATTTACGGATATAATTTTTCTCCCTGTTTTCTATACGGCATTTTGGTACATCTGTTCCAACTCTTACTTTACTGCTTTAGTCATATTTATTTCATTATCTTTGAATTTATAGTTTTTGTTATTTTATTTGGATTATGTCTTCAAATAAACGTATATTAAGCAAGGGAAAGGGTAAGAATAAAGGTAAAAAACCAGTTAGTAGTATTAGTTCTGTTAATCAACAATCTTCTCATGATTCTGAATATGATTCTTCACAATATAATAATGAAACATATTCACCGAGGAAAATGCAATTTAACGCTACCAGTAAAAAACAAATAATTAACCCATTTGAAAAATTATTTAATTACGAAAAGAAGATAAATCGGGAAAAAATAACAAAACCGATAGCTAGTGATTGTTTACCTTTTAATTTTACTATTTCTAAAGGTTTTAGTACATATATTAATAGAGTAGATAATAATCCTTGTTTTAATGGTATTCCTAGAGCTATTTGTAGAAATAATGTTCTGAAATTTTATGGAGAATATCAACAATATTATATGCTCTTTATTTTCGAAACTTAATTGTAGAGTTTCTCTTACATTTGATATTAGTCGTGATGTTCACCACTTAGATTATTTAACAATAACATGTTATTGGATAAATTCTGATTGGTTAATGCAAAAATGTATTATAGCTTATCGTTATATTGAAGATAAACACAATGGTTCTTCTATTGACACATCTATTCAAGATGTTGTAACGTTCTATGGTCTTACTAACAAAATTATGTGTATTTCGTTTAATAATAATGCTTATGCTATTTCAACTTTAAAAATACAATCTGTACCACCTTTAAATGAAAATTTTCATGTTAAATGTGTATGTGATATTTTTAATTTAATTGTACGTGATAGCCTTAAATTTTTTGATTCTCATATTACCAAAATTAGAGGTGTAATTGCATTTATTTTTCAAAGTAATTCAACAACTAGAATTGGGGAATTTAGGAGAAAATGCAAAGATTATAACCTTAGACCAAGAAAAATACCTTTAGAAATTGTCACAATGTGGGATTCTTTATATATCATGTTAAAAATTGCATATAAATATAGAGAGCCTATAGCTGCTACATATAATAATTATATTGAAAATTCTGCTAATTATTTAATTGATTCAGATTGGGAAGTTGTTAAAGATATTGTTAGATTATTATCAAAAATTTATCAACCTACTCTAAATTTTAGCGGTAGTTGTTGCCCTAGTGTTAATAATATTTTTCTTTATTTAGCTGAAATTGCTTATTTACTCTTTAAATTTAAGGATAATGAAGTTTATAGAGACGTTATTATTGCGATGAAGGAAAAAATTAAAAAATATATTTTTCCCATTCCAGTTATTTTCCAAATTGGTGCTATATTAAATCCTTGTATTAAATTATTTTATGCAGAAGAATTAACAAGAGTATTATATGAACATTTAGAAATTGGTGAGGGAGAAAATCCAGATTTGGAAACTGCTAAATCTAGTATATTTTCAAATATTTCAGCATTATATGATTATTATCATAAATTAATATATAGTGATACACCAAATATTCCTACCTCTGATTCTACCAACTCTTCACAAAGAAAGGATGGTACAAAAAGCTTTACAAGTTTTAAAGTGTGGAAGGAATTTGTCGCTCTGCAACGTCAATCTCAAATCGAGTTTAATGAGCTTGATTTTTATTTGAAGCTTGGTACGGCGGATCGATATTCTAATATTGACATTTTGCAATGGTGGAAGGACAATTCAAAAGAATTACCCGTTCTTTCTAAAATGGCTCGGGATGTGCTAAGTATACCAGTTTCAACCGTGGCATCAGAATACGCTTTTAGTCAAGAAAGCATGCAAATCAGAGACAACAACCATTCATTGGTTGGGCCGACATTAGAAATGCTAGTATGTTTCAAAGATTGGGTTAGATCAGATAGAAGAAATCAAGGCGTAGAAGAAGAGCAATCAGAGAATAAAGCACTTGAAGAGGTTACTGACCAAAGCGGCGAAAGCGATAATTAAGACAATCCAATTCCAATTAATACTCCTCATATGGCTAATTTATTTGAATCTTTTGATCATATCTATTGTACTTACAAGTTTTTCTCCCTTTTAAATAAAAAAGATACTCCAACGTGGCTTCTCTCTCTAGAAATCAGATATATTTAGTTAAGAATGGATACATCTCAACTATTTATTCTTTTTATAACTGTGGTGTCTAAATCAGCTTGTGCGTGCCTCAACGGAATACGGGCTGAGCTCTTTTGCTCCTTTGGGAGGATGGAGACAAGAATTCATAACTCTTACAATTTGCAAGTAACCAATGTATTATGCCAGTAGGCTATAAGGGGAGTCACTCGCAATGAGCACAAAGACAGACATCCACTGATCTTAGTTTAAATGAGAAATCAGAAAACCACTACTTGGTGAGTTGATGTACATGACTGCATTTTCAAAACAAACAAGAAGTTGATCAAACTACCTTTCTAGCAAAGAGTACAAACGACTACTGACTTTTAAAAAAATACAAATGTTTCGGCTAGTATTAGAAGCATTTTCGATGAACAACAGAAGGTCCACTCTCGTCGTAATCTGCCTTAGTTATGTGCTGGTTTTGAGGGAAGACGACTTTGGCAAGTATAGCACCACCAATCCATGCTGAATATGAAGTCAAGTTCTCTGGCATATATTCTGGAGGCTGTAAGAATATCAGGAAGAGGAAACTTAGTAACTACACAAAAGTCAAAATTTAAGTGCTAAAACTGTTGGAACTTTAAGTGGAGCATTAAAACAATCAAGAGGTACAATATGAATGGGGGATATCCTGCCATTACATATCAAACAAAACAAACAATTATTCCTTCGAATGATCTCTCCCCGGGTTTTTAACTATCGTAAGTAAGGTGGTAGCTCTTCATTCATGAACGAGCACTTATTCATAAGAGAAGCAAAGTGGCAGCTCCTGATTCAGAAACCTGGAGTTTCCGCAATGACTTGGGCTGACAATCTTATGTTTGCCATATGGGCTGCTTTTATGATGGAAACATAAAAGCGGTAATGGTATTATTGACATGGAGAACGAATAAGCATATAAGCTTGAAGCGTTTGATCACTCCCAAGAAGTGAAAAGAACGCTAAGCTGTCAATCAGAGAATAACAATAAGATACCTTTACTAGGGAAGGACGAACAGCTGATGAGCAAAGCGTAGCTTCTCTTTGGAACCGGTCCTCAAACCCTACAACCACAAGCAACACAAAGGTTAGCAGCCATAACAGCAGTTTCCTGCAATATAAGGAAAAATAGTAGAGCTTCAATCGGTGAATGCTTCTTTACACGTAATTGATTCAAGGAATGTGCAATTATCACATGGTCCATGCATACAAGTTCCAAATTACATGTATTAACTGCTACTAAAACATCTGCAAGACCCAAGGAACAACAGAGTCTAGACTTTACAAATGGCCAGTGCGAACTTCAAAGGAAGGACGCGTTCAGGCATGTCCAATCCATCCGTGCCAATCGACTGACTGAGGATCTCTGAATCCATTCCCCTCTTTACCGTACACTCATCATCCAACCAAAAGATAAGAGAAATGTCTAATCACATCATTGAGAACCATTATACAAACTTTTTTACCTTCATTCGCAATATATTATGTATTGATGGGGAGAGGAATAAATTCTACTTCTCTTCAATGTGATACTCCACACCGATCTCCCTGCCTACTTCAAGTTACTATTGTTGTTGTTATTGATAAAAGTATAACTACAAGAGAAAGCTGTGTTATTTATTAGTTTGTCAATACCAAATCTTTTTAATTTGTTAATTACCATGGTCTCTGGACGAGCTTGCACACTCCTCGACTGATCCAAGGAGCAGTCTTTCACAGACCAAAAGCACAAGTGTCGACTCAAACTTACCCACCAAGGCCTAAACAGATAGGCGTGCACCGAGTGTTGGAGCTGGGATTAGAAACAGGACATTTCCAGGTTATTACTCCTATATCTCAACCACTCGCTCAGCCAACGTTTTGGAAACTTATCAATGCTAACTCATCAACAAGTCAATCAGCTCTTCCTACTTTTCATTTGGGATAATGTGCAGGGTAGAGGACTAAACCAGTTTGGTAAGAGGGGATAGTAATATTAAAAAGGGATTTGCGTCCTGGAGCTTGGAAAAAATATTACCAATGAAAGGGAGAAATGGTCCCTCTGATCAATCGCATACTCATCAGCATTTCAATACATTTTGTGTGTCATCACCATGCAGGCATCCATTGAGAATATTACAGGAATATCCTATTTAAGAGAAGCAGAAAGGAGACGGTGAGATTGCCTTTATGTTTTACTCTTTGCTTGTCAAACAGTTGCTGTAGCCATCAAGTATATGAAGCACAAGCCAATTATATGAAGGAAATGATCAAGGTAGTTCTCCTAAGGAGAAGACATATCTTGTAAAGAACAATTATTGTTGCTGACTGCTACTTATGGTCCACTAGCTAAACATCAGCCCATCAGACCTCTTCTAAGTGCACTCAATCTCAAATGTATCCAGTACATAAATATTGAAAGCTTGCCCCAAAAAAAAGAAAATACCAATAACGGAAAATAAAAGGGAATATTACACTTCCCGGTCGCATTAATTCGAGCAAGGAAAGGACTGAATGTCATACAACCAGCATTTCAAATACATCCAATCAAATTGAATTACTTGAGATAAACCAACAAAACAAGGAAAACTAAATAGTTCTACTAACAAAACAGAAGCGCAGAAATACAGAGAAATATGAACATTCGTCAGTCACATTCATCTAAACAAGGAGATGAAGACTGACCAGTTATAGTAGCAGTGCCACCACAAAGTACAGTGTTCTCTAGCAGCTGGCGGTGATTTTCAGACGACACAGATGAAATACTATGAACAAGCTGCTCGACTATTCCATGAGTATCATTACCCAATATAGATGGTTGAAACAATGCCTCACCAACTGTGTATCTTTCTTTTCCAATTGTGATTACCTAAAATACAAACAAATGAAATGAGATCCATTCAAACCAACAACAGTTCTACCCACGAGATAAGGATGACAGAACGACAATAAACGAAGGCCGGCTAGAGAAAATTTTATTAAAATCAGTAAACTGCAATACACCATGATCCTAAAATACAACGCCCTTACTCCTATTAATGTCTAGTGTTTGGTGGAGTGCAAAAAGCTCACAGCCCTTTAGCTCCTTTCCCTAAGATATGTACTTACTTTTCTGTTCCACAGAGAGAAGCAGAGAAAAATATCTAACATTAACTAATTTTAAAACCAAATTGGTCTTCAACTCCATAATGGGCCACCGAAAGAGTTCACATATGGAGGTTTCGAACCCTTTTGCTAGAACAATACAATCAGAAAAGCGGTAATTTTAATGAACTGGCTTGTTCTAGCAAAGCGACAAAGAGAGCCACTACACTACAATTTCCTTTAGAGAAATTGGACGAGGATTTCTTTCAGCAGCTTCAGAACAAAAGGTTATGTTTACCTTTAGAAACTAGAAGAAATTCTAGAAATTAGAGATTTATAATACAATGAATTGGTTTTCTATCAACTTTGTACAATGGTGCCTTATAAGCTGAAAAGTAGTGCAAAGAAACCTGGCCATCCGGCAGAGTATGTTTCTCTTCCAGGCATGATTGTTGAAGCTTCTCATAGGCAATATCATCATCAGCACAGCATGCATAGCGCTCTTTCAATTTTTCCACATCAGAAATATTGAGTTTCACTGTTGGATTTGATTTAGTAAGCTCATCTGCTAGTAACTTTGTCAAATCCAAACCCCCGATTTCCAACCTTCTTGATGCTATGTGCTGAACAGCACCCTCGATGACAGGTGCAATATCTACAAGGTCATAAAAAAGGACAGCAGGAAGAACTGTCAGAAATCAACACTAATGGGGAAAACAAAGAAAAGTAAAGCAATATTTCCAAAATAGTAAGCAAACAGTTCGACTTTTAGAAGTAAAGAAGCGTGCATAAAGAATTTGAATATTCATTACAGACAAAATAAGGAAAAGCCATATTTCTGATAGCAAAGAGAAGGAAATCAATTCTCACAGTTCGTTAATCTGAGGCAAGAAAAAAGAAAACAGCAGTATTCTGCTCATTCCATATGAATAGAAGCTATGAGTTTCTTTTCTTTCTATCCATTTATTTGGATAAGGTGACATAAATCGTATAAAATGTAGGCACCAAACAGGTGTCAACCCTGTATGAAACCTGTGGTAGCGATTAGTGATAAAATTATTACTCCTACTGCTCAAATTTTCTCAAAAACAAAATTGAGTTACTATGACCTCTCGTATTTCCATACTTCTAACCTCAAATGATGTAGTCTCTAAATTTACGGAAGAACAATGCAGCCTTTATATGCAAAAGAGTGATATTACAACATTGCGAGCTAATATCCTCCTCATTGAAACCTAAATTCCAACTTTTTAAGATGTAGGGAGATGAATAAAAATTATTCAAGGTCACTGAGAATTAACGTGCTCTAGATAGGTTGCTGTTCACCAGGTGTCAAGTGTTGCACAGACTCTTCTCTTGAATATATATCACAAAAAGAATTTTGGTGCAATAGTGGTGAACTTGGTCAAAGAATGTGGAACCGTGAAAACACGAGGTGGACATGTGCACAGAACAAGAAGAAAGGAGGTATCGCCTCATTTTGTGTTGAAGACAACTCGTTAGTTGCAATTCTCTTTCTACAACCATCGCTCTCTTTCTTTACACTCTTCATGCGGATATGCTCCTCATCGATGGAGATTGCACCTACCCATGCGCTCCCTAACACCTCTAAGCAAGGGTTCTTTGTGAAATTACCTCATTCGAGGAAAGTCAGTATCTCGATACCTTTCATGACCTACTTTTCTTTATCTGGAACTCATATTTAAGGTTAGTGTATTCACTCTTTTTAGTGGATGCATGTGTTCTATTGGATATAGTGCTGTCCTTAAGTGATGTTGCTGAAGCAATGTTTAAGGGGCTAAAGGCCTATTTGTACAAATTTGTTGATAAAGCAGCATTAACTGTAATCGGTTCAGCTAAAAAAGGCTCAACTCTAAATAGACAAAGAAAATGCAGAATATTGAGGAGCATACGGCATATCAACCGTAGCTACCACAGGCTGGATTATTACCCTGCCTTTTGCTTGAAACTAATAAAACCAACTGTATTACTAAGTTTTTCCAGCCAATACTGCAATTATAACCACATTCTCAAGCCTTTTATGTCTCTTCACTTTTATTTTGCATCTTGAAGGAAATAGCAAGAAAAGAAAGCAGACAATACTGCTACCTAACGACTACATAAATAGGCCCCATAAGATAACGGGAGACTAATTGATAGAAAAAGCAAAGAATCTACAAATACACGGATGTTGAAGGATGAAAAGTTTTAAGGTAATGCAGATACCAATTTTCCCATGACCAACATCAACAGTGCAGCCAGATATGCGTCCAACAGCATAAAGCGACAATACTGCCTGCTCAGAGGCATAAAACCCCGATATGTTAAATGTTTCAAACATCAATTGCACCAACTGTTCCCTAACAGCCTGTAAACACAAAGGCAGCGATATATATTAAATTACATTTTCGTACTAATACACAGTAAAGACATCAACTTGATGTTGCAGTTGACAACAATAAGTCAAATCTAGCATTCAACACCAATGACTTACTATTTGCTCCATATTTCAAGAATTTTCTTCAACATTACAGGCCAAGCCAATTACTATTTACTTAGTAAAGGAGATTAGCTTCTCAAGCTGGCATTACAGCTCATCCAAATGCAATTCTTCAAATCATTTTCTTGTCATGTGCATTGCTAACTAAAATGGTTTTCACTATAGAAACAGAACTCCTTTTTTAGCAGTTGTATACACACAAACCATTCACTAATTTCTAGAGAAAATTTGGTGGTGATCCCCGAAAGATAAACAAATTACAGAACTATGAAAACGTTTTTCTTAAAAATCAACAGCTCACCTTGGGAGTGCAAAGTGGATCAGTGAACAAAATTTGGCCTTCATTTCCAATTTCCCAACCAAGACCAGTGTAAAGAACATGGTGCAACAGGTCTTCCATGGCATCCCAATCTTTAATGAAACCTCTCTCAATGGGATCCACAGTGATATCCTCCTCCTCCTCAACCAAGGAACCTTCATCATCTTCAGGAATGCGTTTCATTTGGGTCGGTATTACCTAAGCCATACATTTACAAAGTAAGAAAAGAAAAGCAATAATTACAGTATTACCATCTCAAAAACCAAAAATTCACAGATCAAGTAAATAGCGGAAGTTCCAAATTTCAAGCTCTTTGCTATGGGGTTTTTCTTGTACTTTGGAAGAGTTAGTACCATATATTCCTAAAGCAAAAAAGGACAGCCCGGTACACAAAGCTCCCGCTATGCGCGGGGTCCGGGGAAGGGCCGGACCACAAGGGTCTATCATAAGCAGCCTTACCTTGCATTTTTGCAAGAGGCTGTTTTCACGGCTCCACGACCTCCTAGTCACATGGCAGCAACTTTATAGTTACTGCAAGGCTCCCCTTCTCCTAAAGCAAAGAAAAAAAAGAGTAACAGATACAGCATTACCATCTTAAAACCCAAAAATTCAAACAAATTGGAGTTAAGTAGCAGAAAGTTCCAATCTTGATACCCTAATCTTATGGGGTTTTCTTAAAAGTTTAGTAACATATATTACCAAAGTGAAAAGAGTAACAAATACACTGTATTACCATCTTAAATCCCAAAAACACACAAAATGGGGCAAAATAGCAAGTAAATAGCAGAGAATTTCCAAACTTGAAGCTCTTTTCTTCTGTTTTTTTTTAAATACTTTTGAGGAATTAGTACCATATATTACAAAAGTAAGAAAAACAAAGAAATACCTACATTATACAACTCCTAAAACCCAAAAATGCATATAAATTGGAGTAAATAGCAGAAATTTCAAATCTTGAAGCTCTATTCTAATGGGTTTTTTCTCATACTTTAGTACCATAGATTACCATTGTAAAACTCAAAATTATCACACAAATTGGGGTAAAATAGCAAGAATACAGCATAAAGTTCCAATTTTGAAGCTATATATTTGTGGGGGTTTTTTTTAAGTATGGAAAAGAGGAGAGTACCATAGAAGGAGATTGATCGGGAACAGCAAAACCAGCTTTGAGTAATTTAGAACCAGCATCCACTACTACTGCCTCCATTCTACACAATTATTCTCTTTCCTCACAGTAGTCAACAGTGGAGTTGTAAGAGGAAAGGGGTATTTGGTGAAGAGTGTGTGTGTTTGAGAGAGAGAGAAAGAGAGAGCAGAGAATTTTGGCGGAAACTGAAAATGGTGGCTATTCCCACCTCGTTTCTTTTCTTTCCCTTTTTATATTCTTTACTCAAACTTGTCCTTTCTCTTTTCTTTCTTCTTTTTGTTCTTTAAATGGTAAACGGGGCAACCTTGGATTAATTGGTAAATTTGTTGATATATCATCAACAGAATAAGGGCTCGAGCCGCGTAAATAACTTAATACAAAAATATAAAGTAAGGTTGCGTATAATAAATTTGTGTAGTCCGATCTTTCGCCGGAATCACGCATAACAAAAACTTAATGCATCAGGCTAAACTTTACCTTGAATTATATTTTTGTGATTCAACCTTTCTCGGACCGGGTCTAACGAGAGATTAATGCATCTGCCTCACCTTTACTTTGGTAGGGTAAATAATTTCTCTAAAGTTTTAATTTTGAGGTACTTTTGATTTTCTTGGCAATAATATGTTTTTAAAAACTTACTTTTTATTAAAACGGGAAAAGGTCTTTCATGAAATATGAATATTTGGTATAAAAATTATTTTTGATAGGGGGTGTTCAAAACCGAAATGAAATTGAAAATCGAACTGAAATTGAAGCTTAATGGTTTATTGGTATCGGGTTAAAAGTTAAATGGACGACGAACATAATGAAATTTTTTTATTAACGACTTATCGATTTGGGAGTGAATTATTCAATTTTCTTAACGTTTTTATTAACGACTTATCGATTTGGGAGTGAATTATTTAATTTTCTTAACGGATATATATATATCAAAAACTCTTCTTTCTCAAGTACTCTATCAAAGTGAATTAGAATAAAAGAAAGCCAAATGAAGAAATCATCTAACTGTGAGAAAAGATAAAATTTGTTGTCTGAAACAAGATACCAACACCAGTTACACCTCTGCTTCATCAACTGCCTAGGTTTCAACACATCTTAGAATTCTAAGTATGACGAACATTTATTTTAATAATGGCCAATTGGAAATCTTTCACATAGACTAAAACCAATGTGCATAACCATAAATACGATTCTAGATAGATGATTTACCCTTCACGATATCTCTTCTGCTTTGTCCCTTTTAGTACGTCGACCACCTATTTAAACATATGGTTGAATTAGGACGATAAATCGCCCGATAAACACCCGATAAAAGCTAAATCGATACCAATCCGCCCGATATCTTATCGGGTAACTAGCGAATTAATACATTTAAAAGCTGATAACCGATAAGACAAACTGTTATGAGTAATTAACCTCTCAATTCGCCCGACAAGCAATCCTAATTTTCGAGCAACAAAGATGATAAGTATATATATATATATATATGATAAGTATATATATATACATAAGCTATGATTGGTACTAGTCATGTAGAGTTGAACATCGAAATCAAATAATAATGATTTAGTTTTGCAGATAAAAAGTAGTCGTGCATATTTTAATAAGGCAAAATAACCAAAGAGCCACTTAAACTTGTTGAATTTTTATCTCGATAAATAAATTTATGTATTTTTCATTTGAACACTTCTAGTTGACCAATTGAGTATTAATGATTATACGTGTGTATGAATCGCCTTGACTTGGATGACATGTCAAATACTTAGCCTTTTATTATTTGACACGTATAATTAATGGGGTCCGCCTTTTTAAAAATTAATTTTGCCAACTTTAGTAATTTTTTAATCAATTTTGAAAGCTTCCATCTTAGCTTTCCACCATCGTTGTCTCATCTCATCTGCCTCCCTGTTTATTTCTTTTTCTCCAATATCAATTTTATGGTTTTATCACCACAATCAACCTTAAACCAATAATATTTTCTTTCTCTTCTTTAAAATATATACTAATCATCATTTTTATTTTTCTCCCATTATTTTTTTCAAAATTCTCTCTGAAAACCCCCAAATCAGTAAATAAAAACTTACAAGTCAAAAATTACTGGAGCCGTCACTATTACCAAAGAATCAGCCTCAACCTATTATAGCACCACCAAATCGGTTGTACATAACCCCAACAACTATATTACAAGACAACTTCTTCAATAACCATTTGTAATTTATGATTTCAGAAATTATAAATTCTTCTATATTATCAAAAAAAAAAAAAAATAGTGAGTAATGATGGATATGAAAGCTTGAACGAGGGTAAATGGGAAATGGAAGGAAGATTAAATATTTGAGTTTTTCTCCTTAGAGAAGGGACATTGTCTCTATTGGAGGAAGAAAAAACTTTTGACGGGTATATATACAATTGCTCTTAAAGAATTAAGAATAAGATAAGCCCCGCGCTGCTGTCGTCGCTCGGCTCCGCTTCGGATTTAAACAAAGATTGATTAATCATTTTGGATAAAATATCTTTCAATTATTTAATTAATTAATTTTATTAATTAACGAAAATTCAATCCGAAATAATCCATGACCCGCGATCGGTGCGGTCCGTTTTCTTTCTTGGTTATTTTAAATCCATTTACTGTTTTCACGCAATATTTCTTCCCACCTGTTCCAACAACTATGAGTGTTTCTAAAAGGTCGCAAACCTTTTCAGAAATAGTGCCAAATGGTCTATAAATATGTCTTCAATCCGAGAATCTTGCTTACTAAATTTTTTGATTATCTTCTTCTGCACAATATTTTTCAGTGTGTTTTACGACTATTTAGTAGTTCGAAGTTCACCAGAGTTTTCGGTACTAATATACTGGTGAGTTAAATCGTTCTATCCTGGGAGTATATGTTCCAAACACCTCGGGTACTTGAGGGGAATAATTTCCTTAAGGACACACTGTGTATTGAGTGGACTCGATTTATTCCTATACTATTTTCCAGAATTTATTTCGTCAAACTGATTCAACTTTTTGTTTCTGTTTCTATTTCAGAAAGTTCAATGTTTTTATTGGTTATTACAACAATACAGATTGAATAACATAAATCATCACGAACCATATTGCTTAGTTAAACTCATCTTCTGCCAGTATTATGCAAATACGAATAAAAGTATGAAATTTTTATATATTTTGTAAATGCATGTATCTTTAACCACCTACATTAACCATGCTAACATCTAATACACATGCTATATATTCATTAGTTTGATATAAACATAGAATGTGGTAAAGTGTTTTTCACCAACAATAACAACTATCCAGTGTATTCCCACAAAGTGAGGTCTGGGAAGGGTAATAGGTACACAAACCTCACCCCTACCCGAAAGGGCAGAGAGACTGTTTCCAATCGACCCTCGGCTCAAGTGAAAGGGAAGAGAAAGAAGAGAAAAAGAAAAGGAAAAACAAAAGAGCATTAGTAACTCGAGCAGAAAATGCATAAACAGATAACTACACATAAAATCGTAAATTAAAAGGCATGCAATAACACCTAACAAGTAACTACCATGGGGAGCACGATACAAAACGCAAGACATCTATGGAGGGCCCTACCAAACCACACCTAGCCTCAGGAAAGAAGTACGAAAAGCTCTAGAAGCCCATATCCTACAACCTAATTCTAGACCTCGAGACTTTACTATCAAGTGTAAAGTGTTTTTCATACTATAATTTTCTTTCAGATCCATTTGAGTTTATGTATTATCACTGTGTCACTTATGTTCGAACAGTTATTTGCATCAATTTGTCAATCATGAGCCCTTATAATTACAACAACAAACCTGGTGTGGTTTTACAAGTCAGGTCCGAGAAAAATAGTATATACGCAATCTTATTCCTACCATGTAAAGATAGAAAAACTATTTTTGACAGACCTTCAGCTCACAGACGCATAGTCACAACATTCTTGGAAAAAAAAATACTATAGTGGAGAAATCATGCACCAACCAATACATATTTACCTTAAGTTAATTACAAAAATAAACAACATTTTCATAAGTAAAATACCCTCAAAAATTTTATGCTAGAGAAGTATCAGCTTCTCAAACACTTGATGAATGTTAGACTTATTTACAATAGTTAAAAAACATTTTATATAATAAGTTGCCTCATTTCTCTACCCTAACATAGCTCTTAGTGAAAATAATTACAGATTTTGCATTTACATTTCAAGAAAGGAAATTATAAAGACTTATTTAGGAAGGAGCAAAATTGGAGTGCTGCTTATTTACAACCATTTATCAGCCTCCTAAAACAAGCAATGCCAAAAAACAATTGCAGAAGTCAGATGACACACTTTGTCAGCTGTACAAAAAAGAATGTCTTCAATTCTTGAAAACTGGAATGCCTCGAGAAGAATTCGAAGATAAAGCAGCGTGTTTCTCTGAAAAAAGACGATGCAAGGATCGTTAGAAGTTGTTTAAAGAACAGTGTTTAGCACGTGCGAGACATTGTACAACAACAACACACCAAGTGAAATCCTACGAGTGGGGTCTGGGGAGGGTAGTGTGTAAGCAGACCTTACCCCTAGCTTGTTAAGGTAGAGAGACTGTTTTCGAGACATTGTAAGTATGTATATATCTAGGTAATTTTACCAAAACAAGGAGGGTACTGACCTCCTGTTGTGATGAGCTTTTCAACGCGAGATACAATGTGTTTTCCATAAGTGTACTTCTTGAGAGCAGTAAGGTGTATTCTAATGCGAGAAAGAATTAGCTCGCGGCTCTGATCATCACATGTCTCGAGAACCTTCTGCACTACATAGTTTCCAAAAGGATCCTTCATCATAGCCTACATTGGAAAATCAAAGTGATTATAATTGAAAGAAGATCAAACCTTTAACATCCTTACTTTGCATTATTGTTCCTTTTTAAATGCAGAATATAATGGTACAGAATGACTTAAAACAAGAATAGTGACAGACCTGTAGAGGTTCGTTTTCTTGTGTCGAACCAAGCATCTCATTCACCAGGAATTGACGCTCCTCTGGCGTTGCAAAGATCAAGCACTTCTCAACGACGTTAGAAGCATATTTGTGCTGACTCATCTTTACAATTTGTCCAGTAAGTCTGCCTATTATAACAGACCTCTCGTGTGGTTTACCGTGTTGGAGTACATGCTAACCAAGTAAGAGGAAGGGTAAATCAGGACTCAGAACAGAAGAGTAATAAGTTGTAGTGCAAAAATAAGAATTGCAGACTATCTACAGCAGACTTTTGACAGCAATCGAAAAGCTAAAAAAAATGATAGATATATGTCTAGTGAACAGCAGTTTTTAAGCACTTGTCTCCCATCTTTGACACAAATATTATTTAATAGCTGACGACACAAATCAACATTATTTCCTTTCTGATGTGGAAGATCAGACTAAGCTGCAACCACAGAGCATACTAAGACAGAACCTTGACTCAGTTACCAAGATAAATCTTTTCTGATGTGAAAGATCAGACTACGCTGCAATTGCAGTTGCACAAGCAACTGTCTCTATTAGACGAACAGGTTTCGTTGTTTTCCTTTTTGGCCTGCTGGTTGCTATTGATTCAAGTCGTTGTTGAGATTCCTAAGTTGAAATCTCCTCTACTGGCTCTCCTCTTTGCCCTGCTGATTGCTATTGCACCCAATTGCTTTCTTTCCCTTCGGGAGATTGGTGTTGAACAAAAAGGTATCACAATTTTTTGTGATAGTCAAAGTGTTATTCAATTAGCGAAGAACCAAGTTTATCATGCAAGGACGAAGCACATTGATGTTCGGTATTACTTCGTACGAGAAATCATAGAAGAAGGTGGAGTCAGGGTGAAGAAAATTCATACTACGGAGAATCCTGCTGATATGCTAACAAAGGTGGTGACTGCGATCAAGTTTCAATATTGTTTGGATTTGATCAACATTGTTGAACACTGAAGATTGAAGATGAAGACACAACCAAAATTTGTTATAGAGAGGAAATTGAAGATGTGGGATTTTTGCCAAGGTGGAGATTTGTTGAATTTGGCAAATAAATTTGTCCCACATCGGTAGTTCAAGTGAAGTTGGGGGGATTTTCCCTCTATAAAAGAAGGCTTAATATTTATGATTTAAACACACCTCTCATTTGCCTTCTTATCTTCTTAAGACATTTGTATCTTATCTCTTTAGTATTATTTCACTTGTATTTTGGAGTGTAATAAAATATTAATTGTGTGCGAGGAGTAGGCAAAATTAGCCGAACCTCGTAAATTTTGGTGTTCCTTTTATTGTTGCTTTATTGTTTTATTTATTATTTAGTGGCTGCCATAATTTTTGGTATAGTAGTTGTGACTCATTCACGCTATATACATTTGGCTTCCGCAACACTACTAACACTTAAGAGGAAAACAGAAGTCTGAACATGAAATCCAAAACAGGAATCACTTATTTAGCGAAGGAGTCGGATGTCAAGTAACGATGAATACCTGAATGACATAGTTTCCATACTGATCCAACACAAGAGTGCCAACAGCTTGCATTATTTCGTCCATAATAATCTTTTGTGTCTCTGAGTCGTCACAGTGCTCAAGAACTCTCTGAAAATTAACGGATCCAAAGTGATTAAAGGAACTCAACGCCAAATTAAAGAACTAAAATGATAGCAGATTGGTACCTGAATTACACGGCAACCATAAGGATGTGTAGACAAAGACACAACTTGCCCAAAGAAGGAAGCTACAATGAAATGAATTCTATCTTGAGGTACATGTTCTATGCACTTTTGAATAACATGATTACCATTTTGATCACGAACACATTTCATTACATAGCCATCTAGTTCTGTAACCATTTTAGTCTGCAGTTCCACATCAAAGACCTCCAAAGCCTGTGATCACATAATATGTTTCAATCCGAAATCCAGAAAAAAGGGACAAACGGGTGAACTATTAAGCAAGGATATAATACTCAATAAAATATTAATCCAACCACATAATACTCTATCTCTTTTGCCGACTAATAGATATGATAGAAACAACTAAAACAACAACAACAACAACAACAAGCCCAGTATAGTTCCACAAATGGGGATTGGAGAGAGTAATGTGTACGCAGACCTTACCCTTACCCTGAGAGGGTAAAGAGATTATTTTCAATAGACCTTAGGCTCAAGAAGATGAAAAGAAACAATAGAAACAAGCAATAACAACAACAACAGTCAGATTGATAATAACATCAATCTAAGAGCCAGAAAAATAAATGGAAGAAAGCAATAGCAACAAACAATAACAACGACAAGATAATAGGAAGCCGAATCGGAAGATAGTAAGAAAACAACATGTAATACTAGCAATCTAAGAACAAGACACTATTAGACTAGCCAAAAAAGCCCGGTATGGAACAAAAAAAATACTCGACCTACTAATCTTTTACCCTAATTCTCGACATCCACACCTTTCTATCAAGGGCGATAGAAACAAATATAACCAATAAACACCCAACAGAAACCACCAGTGAACTCTATATAATGCTAAAAGTATTTCGCCTAAAATTTTCAGATGCTATATGAGATATAGAGGAGCATTTTTCTACTAACAAAGCATTCATGTCATTCTGCAACTAGACCAAGCAAATTATACAGGATAAAGTATAAGGATCAACCTTCTGAATAACTCTGCATCCATACATTTGAAGACTCAGAGGCAAAACATGACCAATAAGTTGCCTCGCTAATTCCTTTCTTTGACTCTCCGTACCATGCTCAAGGAACTGCATATATTTATTAAAAAATGACCATAAATACAAAGTTCATCTAGATCCGCATAATGTCCACTTGAAAAGGAAAAAATATAGTGTTATGATAGTACAAATGACAATATATACCTTCTGAATGACATAATTTCCAAAGACATCGGTCATTAAACTGTGAGCATGAGGAAGAATTTCTGGGAAGATCTTCATCTTTTCTTCAACAGTGGCAGTTTCCAGCTTCTTTTGAATAAATCGACTCCCATACTGATCCTTACTAAGTAATAAAACGAAGCCAAATAAGAGTAAAAAAGAAATATGATATAAGTAAAGTATATACAAACTGCAGCTTACACACACCTGAATTCTACGACATGATTGAGAACGTCCAAAAGATCCAACGACCTGGGATTATTCTTGAGATCGTCCAGCAAAGACGGAACAACCCTTCCTTCAGCAACATTGTCTGAATGCCATGAATTCGCTAACTTATTTTCTTGACACAGTATAATACCTGAGCCAAGAGCATGAGTCGAATGATACTGATCCATTAAGCTGTAACAATTATGTAGAAAAGACGAGGGATATTGTTGCTTCTGTTGCGGGAGTGATGTGTCAGCATACATTGTTCCAAGAACTTTTAAGTCTGTATTGCCATGAGAAGCTCCAACCAAATTTCTTCCCTTTGCAGATTTATCTACAGAAGTTTTCTGTAGGTATTGGGTAGCCTCCTTGCTGTCGCTCCTCAAATGGCGTCCATTCGCGCTGGCACCATTTAACTGAGCACCTGATTTTTGAATAATGTGAGCAATAAAAGCACTAGGATTCAAAATATACTGCACAATACATCATCATTGAGCAGTAAAGCTTACCAAGATTTCCATTCAACGCCACGTTCACCTTCTGATTGTATTTGTATCCACCGGGTACATATCTCGTAGAATCAACATTTTGATAATTATTGGCTTGGTGCTGGACATTTGATTTTTGACTCACAAACTCAGGACTCAATGTCCTTAGGAAATTCGCACGTCCATCTACGTAGAAGGTAGAATTATGGTCCCTTAAAACATCTTTATCATTTACAGGATCAGCAAACTCAGAAGCTATAGCCAATTTTTCTGCTCCACAGTATTCCATAAACTGTTGGTGATCACCCTGCCTATAACCGTTTGATACTCTAATTTGAAACCAAGGTTGCTGCATATTATCATCGTAGTGAAGTTGAGTAGAGTTAATGTCAATTCCATCACAGTGCCCAACTGAAAGCTGAGGACTAGGTGATTTTCTTAATGGATGAGGCTCAGGTGTTCTACTCCTTTGTGATGAACCTATCGCAGATGTGAAAGAGTTAGGGTGACATGGCTTAGGATTTTGAACTTTTTCCACTCCAGAAAAGCCGGGGGGAGCTTTTCCGGTATGCAGTGCCTCTGCGCTTTCTGTGCTTGTAGAGTGTGAAAGATCAGCGAATGAGGATGCAGGTTGGTCAAGCCCTTCCTGAAAAAATAAAATCTCATTTTGATATTGGAAAATTCAGAAGTATCATGTAAAGTAGAGGAGGAGAAGGAAACTGTCTTTTCTGAAAATTCATGCAGCTTGGTTTGGAAGATCAATAACGACAAGACAACAGAAAATTTGTCGCTATTGATTCTTCCTTCTAATAGGACTCCTATCTTCACACATGTTATCAGTAAATGGCTAGTCTATTTGATGGTATCTCCAATTCTCCATAATAAAGAAACTGAAAGCCTTTTTTTTAAATACTTTACTGCATTTTCCCCTGAAAATTATTAAATGGCATTTATCATAAATTGCAGTATAAAAGTGATACTTGAGGACTACTTGCTCACTAGAAGAACTTTCTGTTTGATCTCTAGGCTTTACCTACATTACGCGGACTCTTCAAAATGCTGCCGCACCCGTGTTGAACCCTCCGAAAATACACTACTTTTGGAGGGTCTCACACGCACCTAGCGACATTTTCGAGAAGTCCGAGCAACATAGGGTTGTACCATGTGCACCAAAAAAGAAAAACAATGCAAATACTCCCTACACCTCAATGTATATGATGTTGTTTGACTGGGAATAAAGTTTAAGTAAAAAAGTAAGACTTTTTAAAACATGTAGTCTAAAACAAGCGATAAACAATTGTGTGGCATAAATCATCTCATTAAGGGTAAAACGAAAAGTTTATAGTTAAACTGTTTCTAACTACAGAAAGATGTCATTTATGTTAATTGGGACGGAGGGAGAATGTCACAAGCACACATCAACATGGAAAAAAGGAGGTAAATTATTGATATCAATGAACTAAATACGAAACATCTGGATAAAGAAAAGATGCTAGGGGAGTAAATATACCAGCACAAGACAAGAGTCTATCACCTGAACTATATCCGCGAAACTCTTTTTCCTTACACCAATTCCAGAGCTTGGTTCCAACGTTCCTCGTGAAAGATTCCTCGCAGCAGTCTTTCTCAGATTTATCATTTCATTTTCTGCTCTCTGTATAGGAAAACCAGGCTGCATCGCGAACAAGGATGAATTTCCACCTTGTTCAATCCTCTGAGCGATTCTCCAATCCTCTCGAGATAACAATGGTGGGGGCAATCTTGGATTAAGATTGACATTTGAGTAATAATATGCTAAGTACGCTGGATGTGATCGAATTTGTTCTTCTGTCAAAATTTCACTACTAGTGGAATTACCATTGTTGTTACTGTTATTACCACTAGATTGTGCTAAATTGGAATTCTTAAACAAACTTCCAACAGCATTCAATGATCCTTCAACAGTAGGAGGAGCACTGCCACTTCTTGATATATTTAAATCTCTCTCCTTTTCACCAACTAAATCGCGATTACGTTGCTGTTGCTGCTGCTTTAGAAGTATCGATTCGAGCTCACTCTCCAAACTGTTCTTTCCCTTTAAATTCCCATTTGAATTTGGTGCCATCATGTTATCTCCATTACTTACATTCACATTGGACAGAACAATGTTATCTTCCACACTTTGTGTTGTCATGTCAACTATATATATCCCATTAAAACACAAAAATAATCAGGTAAAACCACAACACAAATTAGAAAGAGTCAAAAATCAATACCAGTAAAGATATAACACATCAATCAGAATACAGCAAGAAGCAAGATATATTAACTACCAAACGAAAAGTAAACACCTTTTACTGGATTACACTAAAGAGCAGCCCAGTGCGCGAAGGGCCGGACCACAAGGGTCTACGCAGCCTTGCATTTATGCAAGAGGCAAATTTTAAAAATAATAATAATAATAATTTCGCAACCCCAAAATGCCAAGAACAATTGACACACTATACAAATAGTGCTAACAAGGGAATTCGAGAAATGTAAGAATATCATACCTAGAATTTGATTTTTGTCAAGGGATTCAGCAATTTATATATGTAAAAGAAAAGGAATTATTTTTACCCTATTTATGCAGTATAATTTTTTGACGAGGAGATTCAATTGAACCCCCTTCATCATACATAGCTACGCACAATGGATACAAACATCTCATTCAAACATAAAATCACATGAATTTCGATAACTTCTAACACATAACAAGCGTGTAAATTCACAGTATTGAAGATTTCTAACCTAATTCAAGAAATGCAAGACAATAAAAGAGAGGGTATATATGAAAAGCAAAAAATACATACATATATTGATAGAAGAATCTTGGTGTTTCAGGTTTCCATACGATAATCTAGGAAAAGGGGTTGTGTGGAAAACATAGAAGAAGGGTTATATGTGTTATAAGTATTATAGGATAACCAAAAATCAAACAATTAGCAATGATTAAGGTTGTTTAATTCTTGTATGACGTTAATTGCTTGTGTTCCTATTGTTGGGGATGAGTTGTGGTTTTACGTGCATGGGGCTTTTTTGGTTAATTTAGTACTTGTGAACAACGTGACAATAATTCATGTTGTTTCTTAAAGTGATAAGCACGTGTCATGTCGAGAATACTTAGGGACTTAGCTAGGAGAAAATATTGGAAACTAAAATTCTCCTAAAAAAAGTTGTGTGGAATCTTGTTTCAGAAAGTTCTTAAATTATATAAATGATAATGTAATTTATTTATTATAATTAGGGCTAAAGTTAGAATTTGAAATTTATGAGTTTTAAATTTGTCATCAAACCTAAATTATTTTAGTTATGGAATGCGCAATTAAATATTATTACAGTTTTAATAAATTTCCTAATATAAATATAAGGTCTACTAGGTTTATCCGCACCCGTATGCAATAAATATATTTCTTAATATGCTGTAGCAAGTTATTTACTTTATTTTTCTGATTGTCTAATTATGATTGTTATAAATAGTTACCTTTTTATTGCAGGTATTCAACATGATGTGAAAATATTACATTGTTAGTACAGAGAAAATCTTGTTAAGGGGAAAAAAGAAGTTGTTCCCTGTATCTCAATAACTCCATAACATGAAAATAGAAATATAATTTGGTAATCAGGTTTATTGAGGAGAAAATATTTGTTTATTTTATGTTCTTTTCCACATTTTGCTAGTGTTGTGACAGCAGTGTGTTGCTGATTTTTCGGTTAAAAATTGTTATCCTAGATTTAATTGTATTCGGTTTACTTCTGATAGTTCATACAATTTGGCATCGGTCTAATATATTTACTTTGCGTCTCAACCAAAGAACGAACTCTTATTTTAGAATGAAACATCATTAAAATTTTGGTTTAATTTATATCCTTTTTTTAAGCTTGAGTTTGAAAAATAAATTTCATGAATTACAAATTTTACTTTTCTATTCTAAAATTTGGTTGACAGACCACAACTTTAAAGAGTAAAACCGAAGTTACCAAACCACACAAACCGAAATCGAAAAGTAAAAACACCATACCATACCAAATATATTTCGATATGATATTGGTCAAACATTTGTAAAACTAAACATATAACACCGAACCAAAATCTCTCAAAATTGCGCCAAAACACGAATACCCCCAATTCAAGGAGGTATCAATAATTGTACACAGCTAATGTACAATTACAAGAGCTTACGCATAAAAACACCAGTATATCTTTATGCTAGGAAGTTTACACAATTAAGTTTTGGGCTTCTTTTGTGAAGTCCCCTCTCCTGGCTCAGACTTGCGCTTTATGCCCAAAAAGTGCTCAACCTGAAAGACGGAGCGATAAGAATGATAACCCGAAGAGAATTAGATGAGTGAACAAGCATAAATATAGGCTACTGAACTGATGGTTATGTGCAAGCACTAAAAGCCATAACATCAGAAATAGGACTATTAAACTATGTTGCGCGGACTCACAAAAATGATGCCGCACCCGTGTCGGATCCTCCAAAAATAGCGCACCCAGCAACATTTCATGAGAGTCCGAGCAACATAGCTATTAAACTATCTCAAGTCAATCGGCATAGGAGCAGATAGCATCCCTACTTTGCTTTACACTTTCAACTCTATTAGAACAATCCACTAATGCACTGTAAGATAAAGGCAAAAACCAGAAGCATCTGGCTTGATCAAGGTTCATGGATGGCAAGGAAAAAAAGTGCTTTTTCCAATGTCATGGGCAAATTACAGCGTTTCGGTACTAGGCGCATATTTGAAAAAGGTTTACATGGATAAACATACCACTATTGCTAGTTGCATGTGTCTGACATTGATTAAGCGTCATAATCATAATAAAAAAGAAAAGCAATATCCCCAATAGAACACATGCGCAAGCGCGCGCCACATAGCTAAGGACACAGAGACTCTTGAGTCTAATTTTTTTTAAGAAGACACTTAGTAGTCTACTCAGACCTGAAAGAAATTCATATCCTCAGTAACTTAGGGGCTGTTCCCAGGATTAAGTCCCACCCTCCCATAGGGATAAAATAACAATACAATCCCAGGATAACTAATCTCAGGATTAATTACACCGCAATTTTATCCAACCAAACGTGGGATAAAATCATCTCAAATTTCCCGGGATTAATTATTTGTTATCCCTCGTACCAAACGAGCCAAGGAACAATATATATTGAGAACATTTTCCACATCTAATTAAGGGTGTTTTAACCAAAAGCATAACTAAGTTCATCTGCCACTAACCAAATACTACAAATAGGACATAACCAAGTTCATTTGCCACCAACCAAATACTACAAAATAGGACTGTTCATTAGGTAACAACAGTAAGACTACTTACTTACCGAGGGGGAAGGAAAAGCAGGAAGAATGAAACTAAAGACGACACATTCAAGGACTATAACACACAAAACGGTTCAGGTGACATCTTTTCAGGAATGTTGCATTCAAATCATGGAGTCCTAGATAACTAAAATTTGCTCCAGTGCTGTGAGTGTGAATCATACAACACAAATATCAACACCACATCAATTATGCTAAATCATGCTACAAGCTAGACAAAAAAAGAAAAGCACAATGGTTTGCATGTTTTGCACCATGAACAAATAGCACATTAGAACACACTGAATCACAAGCACTGAGCATAGCGTGAGAATCAATCCGCCAAAAATATATGTATTCAGGTGACAGCTAGTGAGCTCTCAAGTAAATCAGCATCCTAGCCACTTATGTAAGTATAATCATCAGCAAAAGATACTGACCTTCTTATCACCGAGCATGGGGGTCAAACCTCCAGGCAGGTCCTTCTCAACAGTAGCAAAACCACTCCTAGGATCACTAGTTTGCCTGACATAACAGAATACTTTACAATTACAAAACCATATACAATGTGTGGACAAATTTAAAAAAAGAAAAACAAGTTTGTGACATGAAAAATATGAGAGAGTCAGTTGTATGTACATATATTTCAATGACATGCATAATCTCGAGGTGAGGGTTGCAATCATTCGATGTTAAACGTTATCGAGTAATCTAAAATACACATGCACAAATCTTACTCCCGTAAGATAAAACAAGCATCACTGTTAACGAAGACTAATCTTCTCAAGTCATTGAATATGTGTTCCGACTTAAGAGCAAAGACAAAGGAATACACTAAAGGAGCAAATCTCAACGATCCAATTCAAAAAAAAAAAAAAAAAAAAGACAGTCGGGTGCACAAAGCATAAACGCGGGGACCAGGAAAGGGCCGCACTGGGATGTTCATAATCTATTCTAATGAAAGCATTAGTGGCTGCTTCCTGGCTCGAACCCGTAATCTATAAGTCACACGGAGACAACTTTACCGTTGCTCCAAGGTTCCCATTCTCAAGTTCAAATCAAAATTGATGAAAATTTCGAACCGGGGAAAAGTATAAGAATCCTTGCCTAGGTAACTGACAAGTCAACTGCATAGTTGGTAATCCACATGGAAAAACCTATAAAGCACTTTGAATCAAGAAACTAAAACATACCCTGGTTTAACATTTCCACTGAGAACAAGATATGGAGTTTTAGATTGAGCCTGAGCTTCTCTCATCCTCTGCACAGACAGTGATGGCGTATCTGAATTTTTCATCTGTTTTATCTTCAGCTCCTCCTGGTATTGCCGCATACGCTTTTCTTGCTTCATCTTTCCTGGACCCTTCCCATGAAATTTATGTGAAAGCAACCGAAAAGCCTCCTTTGGAGTCAGCTGAGAAAGATAAGCCACATATTAGTTGAGCAAGGAATAAGGCTACATTAGCCAAAACTCACAGAACCAGGTCAAATAGGTAGTTCTCAGTCCCCCGCCTTTTTTTTGGTTTTTCCAATTTGGCAAGTATCATTTCAATCAGTTTATTATATTGAAATTAAGAGAACTCTCTCTTTCTCTCTCACACACACTCAACCACTCAGTTCCAATCTAGTTAGGCTTTCAAAACAATTGACATATGGGTGCACAAGTTTCACACCAATAACGGACATAGTCGTACAGCAACAAGCTTACCCAATAACCTTTATTTCAAACACTTTGAGATGTGACACATATCTACTGCCATCCTTATCTTCTACTACTCAGAAATCCCCTCCATGTCATTATATGTCCACGAGCAGTACTATAAGACCAGTGTTGGAGTTTTATGTATGCAAAGAGTTGGTTCAAAGGATCGGCCCCAGACAGATTTCTCGTTCATCAAAAAAAAAAGAGAGATGGTTACCTAGACTTTATGTTCACATAAAAAAATACTGTGGGAATCACTTATCAAATGAATAAAAAATTAAATCTCGTAACCTTATCAGTAATAAGATTCACACTATTGAAAACTGTAGAACAAAGATTTCCCTCTCGAGAAGGTACAGACATCTTTGGACAAGAAAGTGTGGGACAGGAGGAGGCAAGGAGCTTTTTCCATTACAAAAAGAAGGATGGCGAGCGACAGCCTGACAGGTGCCATAGAATGTGTTGAAAAAAGATACAACTGAATTAACAGAATACTAGTCCAAGGGATTAACAGCACAAAACTACTGGTGAATGTAAATTAGAGAATCCAAAAACTGATTAATCAAGTAAAAGTACTTACAATTCGCCCATACTCATCAGTCCTTTCAATGCGTATCTCTTTTTTCCCATCCTCACCACGGATGCCTACGAGCTTGCTTTTCTTCTTGTCCATGTTTCGACCACCCCATTCAATATCTTCCTTGAGTGTACCTCGTTCTTGAAGAAGTTTGAGAGCCCCTGATAAACCCTTTCCAACTGGAACTTCATGTATCGTCGCATCTGGAGTAACTTCCATTTCCTCCTCCTTTACAGAGGGTTCCTCTTCTTCGGTTTCTTTCACCTCAGTCCAACCACCATCCTCAGTCTTCATTTCTTCATCAGAGGGTTTTGGGAGCACCTCTTCCTCCATGAAGACATCATCACTACCAGGTTTTTGTTCTTCTACAAAAATCAAAGCAGCATAACATCAGAAACATCACCCTTGAAAGCCTTTGCCGAGTTCCAGTAATGACCAAAGTGTAAGTTGCAGCTAATTGATAAAACATAAAGCAAAAATGCAACATTAACACGTGAAAAATCTCACATGCTTAACAGGCATGTTGTCTCATTCCAATTTTACCAGATGTTCCAGCAGCGACTAAAAACGTGTTGTGTAGAAAATGGGAATCTTTCTTTCCTCGGAATCAATTCCAATCAGAAACGAACATTTTTCTAAATAACTTTTTTTATGACCTCTTTGTGTTAAGAACTTATAACACGGCTAATTCATAATGCTCTTGTCATAAAAAATACACGCCCATAGGCAGAGACATGTAAAAAAAAATACCCATAAGTAACAACACTGCTTCTATTCACTAAATCGTCAATAAATTAGAGAGAAGATTAATATACTATAACTTCTGAATATTTGCGTTCTTTCTTAATCATACATAACAGAAATAGAGGTGAAAAGAAAGAGTGATTCAATTGTAAAACGTTTGTTTCAATAAATCTGGAGACTCAATTCTAAATTCTAATACGTTTCAGGATTTTATTTCAATATATCTGGAGACTCAATTGTTTGAAAGATATATCTGGAGACTCAATCGTAATATGTTTTCAGAAATTAGTTCGATAATACCACATATATCACTCTCCACACCTCACCAGGCGAAGAAAGAGGGCACGTTAGTTTTAATTAAGTGGTTCCATTCCGTACTCTGTTTTTTTCCCAGTTCACAAATTACTCATTACTAGTAACATTTAAACTGTGCCAGCACACAAACCTATTCCAAAACATGGTCTACCCACAACACATGCAATTGAGTAAACCTTGCCACATCCCTTAAGAAAATAAAATGCCAATTAGCACAAGAAGTCAAACAAAACTAAAAGTTCTTACCTTCATCAAGCTGAAGACCCCAGACAAACTCTTCCATCTCTGTGAAGACAACCTTGTTCTCTTGTGACTCTCCAGATACAGAACTTGGATTATCCATTGAATCATTTGCACGGGAAATGGCAAGTGAAGCAATTGACTCTGGAAAGGTTTTAGCAAGGCCCTCTTGCTTTTTTAAAGCAAGCTTTCTGGCTCTTTCTAACGATTTTCTAAGCTCCTCCTCATCATCATCAAATACAGTATCATCTTCCTCTCTCTGATTGTTATTAGTCTTCTCGGGTCGAAGTGCTTTAGATGCCTCTTCAGCCTTGGCATAAGCAGCCTGGTAAGACTTGCTCTTTGTCTCTGCCTCTGCTCTCTCCATTTCCTCCTTAAGGGCCTGCCTTGTCTTATCATTGCGAGAACCAAGATCACCAATACCCAATCCAGAGGATCTGGCCTCCGCTTCAAGGGCATCTAGGTCCATCTTCTCTTTCTTCCTCAGTGATTTCTTCTTCTTGGGCTTCTTAAATTGAAGCATCTCCTCTTGAGTGTAGTAGTCAGACAATAATTTCCCAGAAGAATTGAGATCTTCAGCCAGAGTTTTTGAGGAAGACCCCTGAATCCTTTTCCGGAGCTGGCAATCAAAAGAAGGTAACTTCATTTAACAAACATACTCCGACATACACTCCAAAAACCATCCATGATTAAATAGATAAAAATTAGTTACCTCCTCCAGTTTCTTCTCTGCATCAACACTGAATCCTCCAGTTGCATCAAGAGTAACACCCTAAAAGAAAAGTTAGGGTAAGAAAGAAAGATTGGATGTACGATTCCGTACTTCTCAAACTGAGGACAAAGTGCTTTAGAAAAAGTTTCAGACAAACAAGATTTTCTAAGAAGTAAAGAGAAGGAAACAAAGAGTTCAACCTCCTCTTCAGCTGGGTCATCATATTGTGGTAATATTTTCCTTTCAAAACCAGGGTCGTCATTGAACCTAAATCCAATAAGAAAGAGATAAATTAGTCATACAAAATCTGTGTACAAAGCAATGTATACAGCAATATTAAATCGTACTTGTCATCGTAGATCCCTGTTTTCTTCTTTGCAGCCTTGTAAGCGTCATCCCTCTTCTTTTGTTCTCCAATTTCCACATTTTCAAGCACATCAACCTCTGGGGTATACAATTCAAGTCACTACAAAATCCGAATCCACAGATACTGAAAACCGAAAGAAGAGACAAAAGAAGAAAGGGAAAACACGAGCAATATAGCTTGATTGGTTACCTTGATTAATATCATCACCAGCAAGTATGCTCTGATCTTTGAGTGTCAAGACAACTGCCCCACCTTCAGCTACTTTGTCAAGCCCATGCAGTACTTTCATCCCACCTAGCTCTTCTGTAGAGATAATACAGACAAACTTCAGAGCATTCTTCAACTATTTTCTCAGAGAATATAATATAGTTAAATTTAACTTCCGTTCACAAACTGCACAAAAAGCACGTCATATTTCACGAAAGGATAATCTTGGCTACTTTCATTTCCCCAATGATAGACTTTAAAACTTCTATTTCACATGCTACACCAGTTTGATTAGAGCTGGATGACAAAGGGGACCTCACCAACAATTTTCATATCATAGGCAGGAGTAGAAGTGAAATCAAACAGACTACGAATGAAAAGCACATAAAAGGGAAGATTAGGACCCAAGAAGAAAGGTAAAAACCTGCAAAAGACAAATGCACTAAACATATTACTCATTTCCTTGGAGTTCGGAATACTAAGCAATATTTAATGACCTCGATTGACTTCAGATGATCTCCTAACACAATTGATTAGAAAGATTATCCAACAGATATATTCAGAAAGAGGAGCCATACTTGCAGCTAGCCGAGCTTTCTCCTCGTCATCGCTTTCTTCGTCATTCATTTTGTCCTGCAAAAATGACACCATAATAAATCATGAAGACCTGAGGTCACATAAATCCAATTTCTACAGAGAAAGAATCACAGGCACTTCAGCAGACAACCTACCTGCTCTTCAAAAATCTTTGAAAGCTGCAACGCTCTCTCTTTCTCAGCATTCCTTTTCTCCTCAATCTTACGGCTCTTGCTAACCCATGTCATCACCTCAGAAGCACCTTCTGATTTTTTCTTCAACCTCTCTTCCTTCATCCTGCAGTCATAAACATTCTTCAGATTATGGCTATCACGTAACAAAATCACCCGTCAAACTACATCCAGATTTTACTGTGTGAATACACCCTTCTAGAATGCTGTGCAGCTAGAAAGTAGCAACCAATTGTGCACATACAGTTAACCTGATTAATTTACCAAAAAGGCACCGTAGGCATCATAGAAGCCGCATATCATAGCTACAAACCATGTGCAAGCTTAGGATAGATGATAAAACAATATTAGGAACAAATAAATAAATATGGAAAACTACAAACAGAATGGTTACAATCACAGATTAGATTACTTAATTGGCACCATCATCGTCACCTCTCTGTGGTCTGTGTCTTGGTAAACTTACATAGTTAATGTTAATAACATCAGCACAACCACATGGGTGGATATCATCATTATCAAACAGGATCACTGTTATCATGCATATTATCATTTTCGTTAGTATCTAGTTCCACAGGGTAGAATCAAAGTGGATTGTGTTATTTATTTAATTTAAACCTTTTATGTTCTAAATTAGAACATATTCCAATTAATGGCTTTTGGAAATGTTATGTTTGCTTTAACAACTTATCATCTAGTCTCCTAGTAGTCTTACCTACACTCTGTCTTTCTCAATCCCCTTTCCCCTCAGTAAATTGATTTTGAAATGTTATTTTTAAATTTTAATACTATGAGCTACCTTGAGTATCAGACTAGTTTAGTAGTTTTACCTGAGCTTTTTCTGATTTCCAGTTTTTTCCCAATTTTAGTCAGTTACTCCGTCTTCATGTAAAAGAAGAAACCAAGGGGTACTATATGATTCAACTGATGAATAAGTCTTGACTTCTAACTCCATTCATTTATTTTTAATAACTACTTCTAAGATTTCCATTATTTGGTCAGACCAAGTGGGCAAGGATATCAAATAGTACAAATTAGAGAGAACTAAAATGGCAGAAAACTATAATGCTCCTCCTATCCACAGTCGTATTTGTCCTCCTATCCACAGTCGTATTTGGTCTCCTTCGGGACAAGGACTTCTAGAAAAGATCAGGGAAGGCCCAAAATAAAGGACTCAGCTATAGCTTAAGTAGCCTCTTTTTTTAGTCTCTAGAGAATTCTAAGGTTCTTGCTGGATGTTTATCCTGCAGATAAAAAATGAACTATAACAAGGGCTCCGACCATACTAGTGTCACATGGTCATAGCTCAACTATTGCCAATACTATCTTGTTATATGAATTTTTTTACTTATTCATGACTAATGGTTGGGTATTGGCAAATAAAATATTTTTCGCATTTCCAACGCATGGTTCCTGAGCAGGGTACCTCAATGCATTACATGAATCCTATTTGACATCTATGCTGTCAACGAGAGAGTCAGATATCCTTCAAGTCTATGGCAGACTCCTTACGAAAGGGGTAAGATCAGAGCAACCAGTATGATTTCTATCAACAACACCAAAAAATGATGATAGCACCCTCTACCTGATAAGAGTAGGCTTAGACAAAATAAAGTTCCATGATTCCTACATAAAATATCTGAAAACTGTATATTATTTATTCATTTCTTAGACCTCTTATGCACCATCTTTTTCTTAATTTCCTAGCTAAGTAGCTTTTTAATTACAATAGTTACTCAATAAAAGGGGGCTGCAGCAGCCTCTAATTTCAGAGGTTTTCTTCACCAGCCCACTGTTTCTAAATAACTTCACCGGAAAAGGGAGGGGAGGGGGGGGATTGGGATTTTCCAAGTCACCAAGACAAGAACAGCTAAACCTCAGTCCCAAACAAGATGGAGTAGGCTATATAAACCCTCACCCCTCACTAACCACGTTACTCCATTTAAATCATCTCATACCAATATTATGCAAACACAAATAAATAGTACTAGAAGTTCTGTATATTTTCTAAACGTATGCATCTCTAAAAAATTAAACCACTCCTAGAAAGTATAAGACCTAAAGTAAAAGTGCTAACATCTAAAACATATTCTTAACTAATATGTACAATGAGTACTATTCCCTTCTTGAACTCCGTGCTTTTTTCTTAAATGCTTCATGAAGTAGGGAAAAGAAGGAAAGAGAAGGGAAAACAGAATATGTTTCGACATAGCTCTGTCAGAAGGGAGCGATCGGTGTGGATACTTCATGTACTCAAAATACACTTAAGAATTACCAAAGAGGATTTACACATATTAGTTCAGGATACTTTCAGTTGTGTCAAATATGTAATGTTACTAATGTACCATGGCTAAGTCAATGCCTTTGCTCAATTTGACAAAAGAAAGAGAATGAAAGTGGAAAAGAGAATAAGTTTCTTCCTGAGTCTACATTTCTCCTACTTCTCTCCTATTTACCCTACTTTTACTTTTCTTCCCTTCCCTTCCTTTCTGAAGGTGTCAAGCATTTTATTAATGTTGTATTAAGAAGCATAGAAGGACACTGGAGCAGTAAACAGTTTGAGATGTAAACTTTATTAACACTTACATCATTTCTAATAAAAAGCTTCTAATCCTTATTAAAATAAAAGAAGAGAAAAGACTGGCATAGACAAATTAATTTCTAAGTTTTTTATCTTAGTAGACAATAAACAAGAGATATCATTAACAGCAAGGACATACTTAGAAACCTAAGTAGCTTTAACACACTTAAATATGGAACCAATAGATAAAAGATTACTTACTTCAGAATGCGTTCCTCCAGTTCTGAAGCAGAAGATTGTGATCCAGCTGTTTCAACTGCATTATTTCGTGCCCTATCGTCATCCTCATAAGAAACAATTTCTTGCTTGGCCACATCCTGATAATCAGAATCTTCATCATCAACTCTTTGCACATCATCCTTCTGCCTGTCCTTACTCCTATCATGACTCTCGTCTCGCTGCCTACGGTTGCCTCTATCTTTGTCTCTTGACCTCTCCTTATCCTCATCCACTTCCCTCCCCTTCTCTTTAGTTCTCTCTCTTCCCTTTTCCTTGTCAACTGCATCTCTACCTCTTTCCCTGTCTTGTTCCCTTTCTTTTTCCTTTTCCCTATCTCTGTGTTTCTCCCTTTCCTTCTCCTTGACCCTCTCCTTTTCTTTTTCTTTATCCTTCTCCTTCTCCTTGCCCTTGTCCTTCCCCCTCTCCTTCTCTCTCACCCGCTCAACATCCCTTTCCAACTCCCGGTCTCGCTCCTTGTCTTTTCCACGATCTCTACGGTCTTTATCTCTTTCCCTGTCTTTATCTTTATACTTGTCCCTATCGCTATCTTTCTCCCTAATCTTCTCCCTTGTCTTATCCCTTTCACGCTCATCTTTATCCTCCTTCCTCCTATCTCGAGTTGATGACCTATCTTTCTCCAAGTCTTTACTCTCGCGGTCTCTTTTATAGTCTTTCTCTTCTCTTCGGCTACTACTTTTCCTATCCTTGCTTCGATGCTTACTTGAATCTTTAGATTTATCACGCCCACTTTCTTCCAAATCATAGTGCCCATCTTCCCACCTCTCCTTAATCGGAGAGTCGTCATGATCCCTCATTTCAACACTTCTTTCACGCCCATCTATCTCCATCATTCCCATCAGAAAAAGGATACACCGTATAAGTTATTTCACTACCAACAAGTCTTAAAAATTCCTGAGATGAAGTTAAGTGAACACCACATAAGTATACTCACATAGGCAAAGGAAAAATACAGAGAACAAACATCAAGAAAGCAACTACTTTTACAAAAAAAAACAAAACAAAGACAATGCAGGTTGATAACAAGAGAATGGAACAGGAGATTATGTTGTTATCATCCCAACTGCCATCCCAACTGCTCAATCAGTTATACTGTATACCTTTCTAATAATAGCAATTTGAGCAACCAATAGTGTGGTCTAGCAGTCAAAGGATCATGAGGTTTCAGGTTCTAATCTCAATTGAGGCAAGAGTACTAGGTGTTTCTTCTCATATGCGCAGTCTCGAGAGTGGTAAAGTTAAGGTAGCAGGTACTCGTGGAGTAGTGTGAGGCACGTGCAAGCTGGACCGGACACCACCATTATTTAAAGAAAACTAGCAATTTAGAAAATATTAATAGTTAACTAATATACCTGCGACTTATTTATTAATTGTGTAGTACAAATTATATTTAGAAAGCAAATAAGGATGCAATAAAACTCGCAAAATTCACGAATAAATATCTCAAAATCGAAGTTGGAGCTTACTATGAAGACCAATTCACAATTAGTATTATAGCCTAAAAATTGTCGGAAAATTAGGGGTTTTTCTTTATAGGTGAATCTTCAGATAAGGAGAACAGGAAATAGGATAAACGATAGGAGCAACTTACGGTTCAATTTCGCCGGAGAAGAAATCGACGGAGCTTGCCGAAGAGAGATCGGTGTACCGGTGAGCTTAGCAACGGAGGGCGTCAAAGTTCAGTCGAAGAGGAAGATTTTGGAGTTATTTGAAATTGAGGAGAAAGCCAAATTTGGGCTGATTTTGAGTCGATTAGAGAAGAAGAAAGAGCAAATTTCATTTGTAGCCCTCGGGTAAAAACTAATGACAATCGGTAGTCACAAAATAAACCATACAATATATAGCCTAAAATCAATTACAATGGCTAGCCCAAAACCACTCACTCTTTCCCTTCAAATTTCAAACATTTTAACTCAGGTAGCTACTAAATTTGGTGACTATAATTCCACGAACCAAAGCAAAATTTTCAGAAATCTTTATTTTTATGGCCAATCAAGTTCGGTGGCTATAATTCTTTCAGTCATCACCTCTTATATCAATTTTCGTTTCTTTCTTATCTGCCAATCAAGATTTAATTTTTACTTCTACTTTTCTAGATGGGCATTGATCAAAATGTGTAATTAAAATTAGAGATATTCTTTTAATTTTTATTTTTATTTTTTGGGGTTGTCGGTAATAATATTACAATCATTTATTGTTGTTAAAAGCAGCATGATATACATATAATTCTAATTTTTCCATACAATTTTCAAAATAACAAAATATTTTTTATTATTGTTGACTCTTAATTGTCTAATGAAAGCAGTGGTCATCTTCAAAGTAATATATTTTAACATAAATTAAGAAAAAATACAAAAATTAACACGTCCACCAGCATACAACATCAACAACATGCAGATCTTGACTAGAAAATCTCACTCATTCTACTTTCACTTCCAATATCATTGATGTAGCATTAACAGAAAAATTTATTTAAGACTTAAATTAAAATTTCGATAATTTTTTCTAGGCACTTAGATAAAATTTCCAAAACACACTCGCACAAAGAATCGGGAGAGACTAAATAATAGCTAAATGGACAAATACAACCATAAAGAAAAAGGAAAAAGAATTAGATCAGAAGTGATGATGCATAAGTATTGTCTTAGTCTAGACAGGTGGTTGTGTAAACCCACGTGTTATGCTGGGAAAAGGTAAGAAATAAGTTGTAAAATATTAATTAAAAAACAAAAGGGTGAGAAAAGTAATGTTGGAGTAAAAGGAATTGAAAAAGATAAAATACATAGAAAGTGTAAAATGTTAGTGCAAAAAATGGCTAAAAAAGAAGATGAGTGGTATTGGGAAACCAAAAGTATCTAGGTGCTACTGTCCAAACTTAAGGGCCATGACTAGCATCCGATCATACTTGTCGAACACCAACGTACATTTTATCTATCTTTATTATCTTTTAGGGCTGACGAAATCAATATAAATGGTAGACATGGATCATGGACAAGCAACAATAAAATATGATGGCATAAACCTACATAACATGGGATGACCAGACAATCAAGAAACTTTATATATATGGTACAAACTATGTTTGGCTATCCCCTCACCCCATTAGTTGTGATTGTTGTTTGGGTGAGGAAGAGTGATAAGGCATGAAGGTTGATGTCATGCACGATATATGTTGAGGATATGTTAATGCACGAAGGAACATTCTGTGCTATGTTTTTATTATTAATGCATGAAGGAACATTCTGTGCCATGTTTTGATTATTAATGCACGAAGAAATATTGTGTGCCATGTTTTGATTATTAATGCACGAAGGAACATTCTGTGCCATATTTGATGATTAATGAACGAAAGAACATTCTGTGCCATGTTTTAATTATTAATGCACAAAGGAACATACCGTGCCATGATTTGATTACTAATGCACGAAGGGTCATTCCGTGCCATGATATAAGAGTTGATGTGAGGAAAGCACGAAGGGTGGTGCCGTACAACTGTTGTTTTTCTACTCTCGTTGTCATTGTAGTTGTACAATTTTATTCCTTATTCATTGATTTTATATTTTTAAACTGTTACAGCCCCTACATCATGCTCCCCTCCCTCTTGACTGGTTAATTTCTATATTCTTTTATATTGCAACTATATGTATTGAACTGCACATGTTGGTTTGGTAGTCCTGCCTAGCCTCGTCACTACTTCGCCGAGGTTAGGTTAGGCACTTACCAACACATGGTGTCGGTTGTGCTGATGCTATACTTATGTGCTATTTTGCATAGATCGCGGAGGCGGAGAAGCTTTTGGACAACAGTAGTTGATTGGGAGCTGACTTCAGTCCAGAGATTTCGAGGTAGCCTAGCTCACATTCGCATGGCCCAGAATCTCTCCTATCTTTATTTTTGTGTGTTATCCTTGTATCGAAACAAATAGTATTGTGTTCTATTCAGACCCCGTATTTAGCATTCTATAGATGTTCGTGAGTTAGTGACTCCAGTCTTGGGTAGAGGTTGTCATTGAATTTCCGCACTTGTTTAAGTTTATTTATAGTTAAGACTTCCGCTTTTATGTTAAATGTCGCATTGCCTTAATGTTGTCGATGTTTGCCTAAAAAATTAATAATTAATTGGCTTGCCTAGCTCCTAATAGAAGGTGCCATCACGACTCCCGACGGTGAAAAATTGGGTCGTGACACGGGTGTGGGAGGGAAACATGGATGAAGGTGTGGAAATTGAAGAGAAAAATGTGGGGGGAGTGGTATTAAAAGGAATATACGGCAACATTAAATTAGGAGTGTAATTAATACACTTAAAATACTACTAATGGTATATAATTGGTAATTAGGTATACTAAATATAATTATATCAAATTTTAAATATTGAGGGTAGTATAGTTTCCTATATGGCATAAAAATGTGAAAATTTCTTAATATTCTTCTTGGAAAAAATATTGTAGTAATTACACCAAGTAGTCATTCTAAAGGGCTACTATTTAGAAATTAGCCAATATGTCATGAATTTCGGTTTTTCAATTCAACTTTTCAGAACACAAATGTCACTAATTGTTCTGAAATAGAATTTTTTTAATTTAAATTTCAGAGTAAAATAAACATTGCTAATCTCTAAATAGCAGCTCTAAGAATAATTATTTGTGCACTTCCCCAAAAATATTGATACTTCTCAAAACACAGCTTGGAAAATATAATTTTCATTGGGACAATTATTTTTACATGGTAAGAAGTAGGAAAAGATAACATGGGGAAAATTGATGATGATAACATGATAAATTAAATAGGTAAATGGTTACCTTTTCATTATTACAATTAGGCTATACATCATTTAGGTCATTAGGTGTAAGGTTCAAATTTCACCAAGGGTCTTTCTCTTTGTCTTTACGTTCTTCCATTATTCACAGGTCTATCTATATTAAATCCCTCCTTTGGAAAAGGTTTAAAATAAAGGGAAAAAAAGCCAAAAAAGTACCTCTACTTTTTATATTTATCCACGTTTGTACCCTATTATACTTTCCGACTAAAAAACTATCTACCGTTATTAAAGTAGGAGAAAATGTACTCAGATTTAACGGGCCTCCTACGTGGCAACCGGGTCCCTCCTAAAATTTTAACACAAAATTTGCCAAGTAGACAACCCGTCCCAGTATATTAAGAAGAAATGCAACAGAAGCACTGAGATGCATAACATACAATTATCATTCCCAGGATGCTCATGTAAATAAAGAAGAAAGAGATCTATGGATTAGTCAACCATGGACAAGAACTTCTGGACTATTGTGCATGAACAGGCTTGAACCTCAGTCTAAACCTTATAATCTGTTGAACTTTGATGAGAAAATTAAGAATTGAAGTAACTTTTCTATATGATCAAATTCCCTATTTCTCAGGTAAAAAGAATATGAAATAGTACATAGATAAAGATCAAAGAAGCAATAAAATGGCCCAATCAGCAGGTGAATCTAGGAGTCTTTCTCTAAATAAAAAATTTTTTAAATTATTTTTTAAAATAACAGTATCATGCCGTCCGACCAGCTCCCCAAATACCACCTATCTCCTTACATTAAATTAACTCGCCCAGTATATTAAATTTGTCGACCGGAACTCGAACTGAACCACGAATGGTCCTCAACGGCCGCGACCTCGAAGCCTACCGGGAAAATTCGAAGCTCAACAGGGTCGGAGCTGCTACGTCTTTGCAGTTTTTTAATGACTGTTTTCCAGCTATTTTCGAGCAGTGGGGGTGGGGGGGTGTTTCAGGGTGGTTTTGGGGGTTGTTTACGTGGTTTTAATGGAGAAAATGGAACCATTTTTTATGGAGAAAATGCTGGATGATGAAGATCTGGTTGTTTTAGGTGTTTGTAAGCTTGTTTGAGGTGTTTTGTGGCTATTTTGGTAGCGAAAATGGCACAAGGAAGAAGCTGAACATTGGACTTTCATGGCTGCATTTGACGAGTTTGGTGCAGAAGTTTTCATGGCTTCTATAGTGAGGTCACAGTAGAGAAAAGGAAAAATGGAGTTATAGAGAAGACAAATTTAATGTACTAGGGCGGGTTAATTATCTGGGGCGGCTTAAATTTGTTTACTTGGCAAATTTTGTGTTAGTCGACAAAATTTTAGGAGGGACCCGGTTGCTACGTAGGAGGCCCGTTAAATGTGGGTACATTTTCTCCTACTTTAATAACGGTAGGTAGTTTTTTAGCCGGAAAGTATAACGGAGTACAAACGTGAATAAATATAAAAAGTAGAGGTACTTTTTTTGGCCTTTTTCCCTAAAATAAATTTGATGTTATTTTCCTTTCTTTGTGAGGCCAAACCAATTTTGAGATTTTACCCGAGGATTTTTCATTTTTAAAAATTCTTTCGTGGGGTTAAGTTAAGTGTTTCTGATTTGTGAAAAAATAAAAAAGGAAAGGTCTTTGATGGGAATTGAACAGTGCACCTAGGTGATGCAGGGGTAACAAACTATGATTTTATGCATTATTATAACTTTTTTCTTAACTGATTGTTTTTAAAAGCAAATACTATTAGTTTGCCTACTCTTGTATTATTTCCTCACATTTCAGACTCAATTTATTGTTTTTTCCTTTTAGTTTTACTTTGCTAGATGAATATGTAGTTAATTGAGACCATTCATCAGTCTCAGACTCTCGGTATATGCATACGTTGTAACTTGTAACACAGTAAAATTTGGAATTTATTTCACTGCACATATGGGATATGATAATGGCTTTTGTGTGATTCTTATATTTCCCCTGAATTTAGTTATTTTTATGTTAGTAATTGATAAAAATACTCAGATGCAAATTAGCCTATCCTAATGAAAGCATTAGTGGCTGATTGCCTGGTTACACGGCTCGAACCCATGACCAGGAGTTGTTTTATGATCATATCAACGCTACAAAGAGAAAATGTTTAGTAGTAGGTCATGTTAAATAGAAGTCAAATCATTCAAAATCTGTACTAAATCAACTCTTGTATTTGTTTTCTGATCTTATCAACACTACAAAGAGGTGAAGGGTTCAAGAACAACAACAACTACGCCTCAATCCCAAACAAGTTAGACGTGGGTTATATGAATACTCACTTCTCCATTTACGCTTAATTCATGTCAAGAAATGTACAGGATACATGAAACGAAAGAAACACCTTTATCTTTTAATGTTGAGACAAAAAGTCAGTAATCTGTGTATGGCAATCCTTTCAACTTACATGTGAAGAACAGCAATTTATTGAATGGCATCTTGAAAATTTGTACAAAACTGGGAATAATATGGTACCAGAACAAAACAGTATACATGAATTCTGCAAGTTTTGGATATGCCTTCAAGTTATAAATTATTATCTTCATTTTCTATCATATCGCGAACCTCAGTAACGACTAAATATGCTTTGTGACCTCCAATTACTTCCGCTTGTTTATTTCCGTCCCTCCATAACTGCACATACGCAACATTCATACCATCATTTAAATGATAAGAAGCATTTGAAGCTAAAACCATATGAGTAAAATTAGCTTTCGAGCAGCTAAATGAAATTAGTTTGTTACCTGTATGGTCGGCATTTTCTGTTCATGTTTTGTTGCCACAGAGATTTGGACACATGAAAATGCAGAATTTCACATCATTAAATGAATATGAATAAATTCAAACCACAGTATTGCACACAACTAATCAAATAACTACCATGACACAAGTCACAACAGTACCACTTTACACAAATGAAAGACATGTTTTCCTAGTTAAAAGGAGTGGCTTCAACCAGTAACATCTGCTTTTAGCAAGTAAAGAATTTATACATCATAGTATCTTATGACAGCTGCATGCTACCTGTATATATCGAGTGGAGTCTAAATTGTAGGGTGTAAATCATATCTTTTTTTCTCTGCCACATTGCCCGAAAATGGAAGGCCTAATTTCGGAGCAGAGCCAGGATTTGAAGCTTATGGGTTCGGAATTCTAATCCTTTTAAGCTAGTAGAATCTAAATTAATAATTTGTATATATTCAATGGATTTCTTAAGAGGATACCGAGTTTGAACCAAAGCTACTGCGTCCGACCGCACCCGTAACCGAAAGGCCTGCCTAGTTTAACCATCAAGAGGTAAAGCTATCTTCCCCTTATTTCTAACTTCAGATATCCCATACATGTCAACACTACGTCTGTCTAAGCCTTAGCCAAAGAGTAAATCTGATAGCTACCAGTGAGAGGTAGTAGGTACTTGGTGAATTGATTGAAGTTCACGCTATCTGACTTGGACACCATTGTTATTAAAAAAACAAGTACTATTTGATTGGTATACGTACAATCCATTGACAAAGCTAGATAGAAAAAAGAAGTTTTATACTTTCACAAGGGAAATGCTTCAAAGGCGCTAGTTGCAAAGATGGTGTCTCAACAGCCTCAAGAGTTTGAGTTAGTTTGATTAGCTTTACTAGTTTAGTACTCAATAATTACGTAGCAAAAAGACATTGGCCATTTGGTAGGTTTAGGGGGAAAGGAAACCTTACAGTTATTCCTGCGCGAACCACAAGCTTGTGTGGAACATTATTGACATCAACACAGTAAAAGCGTGTTCTGTGAAATCAAGATAGCAGAAGATCTAGATCAGTACCCAAACTCAACTAAAGCTATTCATGCTCGAGAAAGTGAAGCACAATGCACACCTAATTACACACAAGATACTTAATGCCACAAACAAGCAGTTAAGTATGAGCAGTTACTGCCTTAAAATAAAAAATTGATTCTTGAAATTATAGTTTAGAAGTAATAGCCACCGAGCTCATCCAAATTTATGAACTCGCGAAAGTTAACTGTACTCAGTCCTTCCCTGCTATCTGAATATCTCAATCTCTGGGACTAATTTTGATAACATGAGAAATGTTCACCAATTTATAAAAGAAACTATGAGAAAAATTCAGAGTACCTAATCCTTCTAAAAAATATTCACAGTTAGCAATGTTATGAGTTATGACTAGTCTCTAAACAAATAAATGTCACAAGAATCCAAAGTTTTGAATTGTCTTCTCTCACAGATAGAGACAAGTTTGAAGAGTAGTGCGGAAGTTCATCAGCAAGAAGTTTGAAGAGTAGCACTAAAGCTGATCGCAAATCCTATAGTAATAAATACACGTGCAATGGAAGTAGACACTTTAGGCCTAGATAAAGCTTTTTTATTGCAAGGTGTTATATCTGAAGCAAAATGCAAGAGAGCACAACCTTGGGAAGTAGTCAGCAGCTAATTTTTCCAATTTTGGTTTCAAGTATATGCATTTGCGGCACCAGGTTGCCATCCTGCAGATTCAAAATTACATCAACTTAATACCAGCTTCTTTCTTGATAATATTTCATATATTGCATATAAAAAACCTTTTCCAGGAGATAACTGATACATTATCTATATGCTAAGCCACGGACATATTTAAGACTAAGGTGTTTCAATCTTTTGCAAGGCCACAAAAGTGGAAACTATTCTAGGTTTTCCAATACATGCATCAGTTGAAAAAGATTGTGACTCCTAGAAGTAAAAGAAAAAACTATGCATGGAACACCTTTCTCTTCTAAAGGGTAGCCCGGTCCACTAAGCTCTCGCTATGCGGGGAAGGCCGGACCACAAATGTCTGTTGTATGCAGCCTTACCCTACATTTCAGTAAGAGTCTGTTTCCATGGCTTGAACCCGTGACCTCCTTGTACATGGAAAAAGGATCAGAGACTGAATATGAGAATTCAAACCATTCTCTTCTACCCTGCTATGCTAAAGTTACGTGAGGCAGATGGAAACTACAAATGAAATGACTCCCTAGTTTCAAACATGTAACCCTAACAAGAAACTCTTGCATCTGCATAGTATAGAACATACTAAGACACTATACATAGTTGAGCCCTCATTGCATGTAATCTCTCAATATTTGGAACTTTTCATATGTAGTTTCTATGTATTAGCACTTCTTATTGAGTTAGTTGTTTCACATTTTCAGAAATTTCATTCCATCACTTGGTTGACTTATACTTGAGCCATCCCCATAACTACTGTTCTACCAATATAACATGCCAAAATACCAAATTATAACAAAATAAACACACAAGGGCGAAGCTACATAGCCCTAAGCTATATATAGTAACATATTATGTTTTTAGGGTATATAACATATATTACCCTTTATGGGGAATTTTTTTTACTTCTTTCAAGTTTGACACCTAGATGAAATTCCTGCCTTCGCTACTGTATAACACATCCTTTACACAACGCCAGCTCCAAATACTAATAAAACATCATAAAACCCCAAAATACCAGCATAAAGTTCTAGTTAAAAATAAAACCAATTTACTCTGCTTTTTACAGAAGACAACTGAAAAATTAATTATAAACCAAAAAAGGCAAAAAAAACTTTATAACCCTTTTAGTTTTTTCCAATTAGATAATAACCCTTTATTTCTTTCATATGTTCAAACAAGAAAATAATATTGTTGCGCTATTTTTTCGATATGAAAGACATGAATCATAAACAAGAATAACGCACGCACCATAGAATTACAACGGATTCATCAATTTGCTGGACGTCAGAAATGACCCGATCAAATTGAGCTTCACTAGAAATGGGTTGTAGCTCAACAGAAGCTGGTGAACTATCAAGATCTTGTACAGAACTTTCTTCACTGTTATTTTCCAAAACCTGAGCTCTAGCTCTGAATTTTAAATGAATTTTTGAACAATTTACAGATATTGGGAAGACAGGTATTAATTTTAGACATTTGAAGTTTGATATGTAGGATTGGTCTGATTTTTTCGTATATAATTGTTGAATAACTGCAGAGAATTGTGTAGAGCTAGACATTGGGCTGACCTGTTGTTGGTTATGAATTACGAGTCACATCACTGGGGCAATTGGCAGAGTAGTTGAAGAAGGGGAGAGGAGTTAAGCGTGCATTGCACGTGCAACGTTGACGGCTTTTGTACTGGTTGTAGCTATGAAGATTGGCACGCATGCGACCCTTTAGGGGTCCTTTTTATTTATCCGGCAAAATAAATACTAGTTTAACCATGTACTTTGTACCCAACTCATGTTAAACACTTGTTGATCAAAGGTTTAATTTTACCTATTAAATCTTTAAATGTATATTAATTATATATTATTTTTGACCAGCCTAATTAATATTCAATGTTGTGCATACATGCGCTTATTTAAATTACAAAAACAAACGCTAAAAATGGACAATCGGTCTTTTTTTAATTCCGACCCAAAAAAGATCTAATCCGGTCAAATAAAAACTACCCTCAACCAGATTAACAAACACAATTCTATTTTCACTAAAATGTTCGTCAGCCCTAACCTTTGAAGGCAACTCCGACGAGAAAACATTTGTTGGTTGTTGCTGTTGCTTCCATCCTAGGTTAGTATTCTTATTTTATGTTGTTCAATCATTTTATTTTAGATGGGTGGGTCGAAATAGTTAGAGTTTACTTGGATATTTCGTTAGGAGTATCTTTTGGGCTTTAAGACATTTTTATGGGAAATCTCTTGCCATTATCTACTGAAACATAATGCTTTTAAGCTTGTGTTGTCTTTTTGTTTCTTTATTGAATTATATTTTTCATTATTATCCATTTTAATTTCTGTATTCATTGTTTGCATGTGAAATTAAAACCCGTTGTCTGCTTGTTTCAGGGACAATGTCTTTTTAAATTGTTACATTAATGTGGTATCACATGGGTGAGTTAATTATTGGTTCTTTTAATAGATATGTGGGGGCGATCAATCCTTAACTTTAGACGTGGATGTAGATAGGATTTCGTTATTTGAGCTTATGATTAAACTAAGAAGATGAGGCTAACTAATGTGGTTGAGTTGTATATATGCGATGGATAGGATTGATAAACTGGTAAATGTATTGACTGATAAGGACATTATAGACATTTGCAATCAGTAAGAGGATGGGTATACACTAGAAATATATGTGAATCATGCTGCCCCTTTATTAGTCCAAGACCCTATTGAAAGAGGGAAAGTATGAGTAGTAGTAAAGCTTCTGAAAAAAGGCCTATAGAGGTTGAATAAGTAGATGATGAAGATTCTGATGAGATACACTGGACTTCAAACATTTCTGTTACTTCTGATGGAAATGCTTTATTGCATATTGCACATACACTTAAACATATTCACAACATTGTACATTTGTATCGTAAGTTCACTTTCTTAAAGGCTTTCTCAACATTTATCCAGCATGTGCCGTGTATGAAACAATGACCATCTTCAGGTCACCCCCTATTGAATCCCCCCCTCCTCCCTAATAGAAGATGTCTGACAGACAAGAAAAAAAAATAGGAAAAGAGAATAAATTAAACATTCAAAAGCTGGGAAGCTTTCATGGAGAGGTATGGAGATGACTTTTTTCCTCTGTAGTGTGTGTGGACATAACAAGACGGAATGCCCTAGTAAAAAAATTGTTGCTGCAGGAAATGCTGGCGGTGAAAATGCTATACCAACTGGTACATTTTCATATGCTACTGGAAGAGGTAGAAGAAAAGGAAGTGAAAGAGGAAAAGGAACTAATACTACAACAACATCTAGTTCACAATCAACAAGAGGTAGAGGAGTTTCTGCAACAGGTAGAGCGGTTGGAAGAGTAGAGGCAGCGGGATTGGGTTGTTTTAAGCAAGAAATGGGTTCACTTCTTTTACGCAAGAAATGGGTTCACTTCTTTTACTCTAAGTGAACTAACTAAAAATATAATTAGTGTTTCTCTCTTCTATTGAATGTAATGTTGTAACTAAATATATTGTACTTTGGCAGAGTGGAGGACAAATTCCAAAGGTCTTAGTACCAGAACTATAGCTTCGGGAGGGAATGTGCTTACCAACCAAGAAGTATCCGCTTAAGGTGGATGGGAACAAAGCCAAAAACACAAGAAAACTTCAAAGAGCTGCAACATCACAACACAATACTAGTTCATCATCTCAACCAACAAAGAAGCAGAAAAAGAGATAAAAACTTTGATTGTAGTTTAAGCTTTATGTTTTGTTAAGTGTTGCTATGGATAAAGTGCTATATTTTTTTGAAGTGTACTATGGACAACCAACTGCTATGTTTCGTAAAATGTTGCTATTGACAACCAAGTGCTATACGTTGTAAAGTATTGCTAATTTGTTTTGGTGTCTACTATTGAACACCTATTTTGTGGAACAAAGTATATTAAGGTCTTCTTTTTTATACTAGTATTCTTTGGTTATACAAAAGCTGCATTACTCATATTTGGTTACCAAAGCTAAATAGGAAGATAAGACCAACAATTTCAATGAGCTAAATATGAACATAACACAAGAGCTTATCTTTAAGAAAGTATGGGATAATCCTTATAGACAACAACAACTTCAATCAGACAAATACATGAACACTCAATATATGGGAATATCATTTCACAATATATCAATGCTAGGATCTACCAAATATAATGTCCTTATGGATGATTAATCCTAAAATCAATAAAAAAAAGTCTCCTCCAATTCCTTTGTTTTGTGGATTCCTACAAATGCCCTTCAAACTGCTCCTTCTTCTTAAGAAAACCCAAAACCACTTGCTTCAAGTGTTCATGAGTCGGGGATCAAACCATACGAAATACTTACGCCTAATTTTCTTATCTTTATGCAAATCCAAAACAAATCGAAACGAAGCTTATAAAATCTTGAAATAATGATTATAACAATCTAAGATTACCTCAAAAATTTTAAAGCCATAGAATCGACGACCACAGTTTTCTATGCTTCATGAAATTACTAGTTTAGTTGCATCTTCACATCAACAAAATAGATCCGAATTCTCCATTCAATATGAACCCTAATACAAGAATTAACAGAAGGATAATTATTTTACCTTCTGAATTGCACTTAAATTTAACAAATATAACGAGCTTAAAAATATTAGATGTGGAACGTGAAGATGGTGGTTGGATTTTTTTGAAAATGGTTGCTTTTAATATGAAAAGATGAAAATTGTTGCTTTCAATAAGAAGAAGATGAAGAAGTGGGCGTTAGGATTAAGAAAATGGGCCAAATTCTAGTAATTAGCCTTTATAATTTGTCAGGTAACGCAGAAAATAACTTTTCATGTGCCGCATTGGTAGTGTTTCACACATCCGAAAGGCTGGTCAAAAGTAGTGTGTAATTGACACACATTTGAAAGGTTTGATGTATAAAGTTAAACTCGTGGTCAACAGGTGTGTAACATGGATTTAGGTGCAAGGTGGATAAGTAAACTATGTATTTTACCTTCTTTATCTTGATGTCTACTGACTTTGGGGTTCGAATAATTCAAAATTCTACTAAAATTAAGCGAGTTTATTCATGAAGCTTGATCCCAAGATGTTTGATTATGTATTGGATCCCTTCATTCCTAGAGTTTGAAACCCGGGTTATCTGATTATGTATTTGCTTTGGTTGACTCTAAATGTACTTATTTTTATATGTTTCTACTTTATATTACGATTCAGTACTACAATTATAGCTGAATTGTAAAGGATAATTTTAGAATTTGCTCCATAGAGCTCGTTGTAGCATCTTTGATTATGCTAGATTTTCTTTCTAAAGAATAAACAAATACATTATGACGTTGAGATTAGTTTTATTGATTTCGGTTATATGAATGTCTAGTTGTGTTGAAGAAGAGGCTTTTACTTCCGGTAGAAGATGATATATAAAGGTTATTGGGCTTTTACGCTCTTAGCCTTGCTAGAATCCAATATTAGAAGGAAGAATTCAATAGATATTCCAATATCCGTTTTCTTAGATAGGTAAGAACTCAGTTGACGTAATTGTCATGATATCCCTCCTCCCGTCCGCGGGTATTCGCCTAGCCTTCATATAATAGGTTGGAAAAATCCGAATTAAGAAGAAGATTTAGAAAAATCAATTATCTTATAAAAGTAGCTAGCAAGCCAAAGGTAAGGAATGAGTAGCTACACAAATCAAAGTTTCAAAAGCTAAAAGAGAGATCCGAAGAAAAGAAAAAAGTAGGTTGAAACATGTGGTTATAGGAGTTGACTTTCGATACTTTTTGCTGACTCGATTTCAATACCAAGTAAGAAAGTTCAACTACATAAAGTAAAGAGAGGGCGTATTAGAGTTAGAAAAAGGAACACTGAGAACCATACCAAATAGAAAAATGAAGCAACAAATATATTCTCTACATATGGCCACATGTTTTGAGTAAAAGACAATAAGAATAAAGATTGTGGGACAAAGATTAAAAAAAAAATCACAAGCTTGAGACTTATTCGGAAAAGGAGAACACTCTGAGAACCATACTACACAGAAAATGGAATTTTTGTATCATTATAAGACTTGGAAACATCTGCAGCCATTGTTTGTATTACCAAAATTTTAACTCATAAACTCTGGATGATTTTGGAAAGAGCTGAATAGGACCCAATAACTGCTGATATAACACCAATTATGATAATAAGTATACATGCTGATACCTGCATAGAAAAGGCAGTGTTATCAAAAGCGAAAAGATCTAAGGTCTACTGGGGCTTTAAGCTCAAGGTGCTAAGAAAACGTGAGATTCAGTGAAGAAAGGCACAAAAGGAGAAACAAATACAAATATGTATGGCTAGTCAACTACTAATATATATTTGTATTAAGCATGACTTGCAAATATCAATTGTTTATTACTGCTTCTTCAGGATTACGCTCATCTGGCAAGGAAAAATATGCCTTAGAGCCTTGATGGCAACACTAAAACACCACTAAATGAGGCGAAGTGCTCAACATGTGTTGCACCTCGCTTCAAAGCTTACGCACGCTTTATGCGTGCCTTTGAACAAGTTCCATCACCAAGGAAGGTAACACTAACAACGTGGACATATAGTTTACATAAACATCTAGCTTGATATGTAAACATGTCTATAATCAAGGCGAAAATACAGAGGCAGATTTAGGGCGGGTTCCGTGGTTCAACTGAATCCATTATACATATGCAAAAAGATTTGGAATGTACATGTGAATATGTGTGTGTATATATATATATTTAATAACATGATATCGAACAATTGGAAATTGATGTCGATTTAACACAAGGTTTCTACATAAATCAAATTAATTCGACTATGTAAGCTGATGAGTCGATTGAGTTTTGACTAAAACTTGATAAGTACCATGTTTTTCCCTAAATTAACAATTAAAACAAAGTATATGCGTGCTGTCTTTGTCCTATCTGATAAATGGGAAACATCTGTTGTACCTGAATTGGACTTGTTTTTCCTTTCAATATTCTCAAGAAGCAAGCACAAGGTAGGATCAATGTCTGGAATAATAGAAAGATCATATATTAGTACAAATCTATAAATACAAAAAATGGAAACAGAAAGCCTATTTAACAAAAAATATAAACTGGTAGAAAAGGACTCACAACTAGCATTGTAAATAATGATCCAATCAATGCCATCACAAATCCTGCAGGTTAAAGTAAAAAAGTCTTTTTAAGGCAATGAATGTTGCATAGGTAAGCTTAATATCATGGTTTTGTTGATAGTTTTGAGAGCAAGATCGTTCCGAAAGCGTTAAGGGGATTAATAACACATTGTTCAAGTTATATTGATAATTATAGCAGCTTACAACATCAACAAACTCAATGTGATCCCACAGGTGTGGGGAGGGTAGTGTATACGCAGACCTTACAACTACATTGAGAAAGTATTTGGCAGACCCTCGGCTCAGAAAAGATACAAAGGCAAAAATGATAAAGATAATTATAGCAGCTTAACTTACCAAAAAAAGGAACTTTAAGAGCAACAAGTAATGTGGATATCACCAATGCAGTTCTAATGAGGACTCCGTATATGTGAGATTTGGCGTGGTTCGATGGTATCAACTCCTCCAAACTCATAGCAACAGGGGCCATGGTTAAAGCATATGTGTTTCTTGTTAAGGAAGATATTCTTCCTTTGCTAAAATTATCTTTAAAGGAAATTTTCTTATCCTTAGTTCTGCGTGCACTAAGCTCCCGCTATGCACGGGGAAGGGCCGGCACAAGGATTTATTGTACGCAACCTTACCCTGCATTTCTGTAAGAGGCTGCCTCCACAGCTCGAACTCATGACCTTCTGGTCATATGACAACAACTTTACCAGTTACGCCTAGGATCTCCTTCCCTCATCCTAAGTCTGACAGTCTTATTTTAATAACATACTTTGAAGTAGTGCAATGCAGTGAAAAACAAATCATGGAGTCCAGAAAAGGATATTTTGTGAATGGATTAACAATCTGCAAAAGAAGCAGACAATATGTCATCGCATGTTCAAATGGTTGTATTAAGGAGAGAACTCAATCGATCATGTTTCACTTACTGTGGTCCAAAAAGCGATTTTGGAGGCAACTAAATGTGTGGGCAAGTTTAGAGTAAACTGGGATTCAGCTGAGTCGCCAAACATCATGTATCCCATCACAGCTGCTCCAGCATACAACACAGTCACAATACCGAAACTGCATCCAAAGTATATCCATGTTAACAGAAATAAGGAAACAGGATGCTGAAAAAATTTCAACAAATATTAAATTCTGAACGCACGCTAAGAATTTTAAAAGTTGAAACCATCAAGTTTGAATTTTGTTCCACCTCGAATTATCTACAGGAACAACGTTTAACATACAAGCATTAGTTTCCGCAAAACTAAATACCTGGTTAAGAGAACAGCAGGGAATTGACTACGTTTCTCCAATGATGTATATATATTGGGAAAAACTGCATGTCCGGAGTAACAGTATCCGTAAAGTCCGATAGCAACAGGAAGACTAGAAACATTCAGTACAGTATGTTCGCTTTGAGAGCCAACATGATCCACTAAGCCAAGCCAGTACAAGCAAACGACAACCATTACAGAAGCAATAACTCCTCCAGCTGAAAAATTATGCCGGTCCATTTCAGAATTCTCATTGTACACAATAGTTGAAACAGGAAAATGCCAAACTCCAAAAGTATCACAAGAGAAGGTTACAAAAACTACACAATTATTTCATCTCAATGGAATGGGGTGTGTGTGTGTGTGTTTGTGGTGCACCCATGTGACAGAAAATCGGCCTGCCACTTTTGGCTATTCAGATATGAAGCTCTTCTTATAGGAAGTTAGCCACTTACCTGAGATGTAACTAAGAACAGTGAGGTCACGCAACCAAACGGTAGGAAGAACAGCTAAGGTGGTTATCAAAGCAAAGAGATGCCGTGCATCTAATTGAAACCCTCCCAAATTTAAATGTGCATTTGGAAATAAAGCCGACAGGTTATCGCCCTCCAAAATTATGTATTCAACACAACAGGACTGCAAGTGAAGGACAACAGTAATGAAGCATATATCAGGATGAGGCACACATTCAGAAATTAAAAGGACAAAGGATGTTAAGGAAAATGTGCAGGCAACATAAACTTACATATAATTCCACGTATAATATTATCTGCATCCACAAATACACAGAACAAGAAAGAAGCAGTATCAGAAATCGGTGATGATTGCATACATATGCTTAAACTGTTAAATATGTAGCTAGTCTAAGATTATCTACGTATCAGGAATCGGTGATGATTGGCCAAAAAGTTAAAATATGTACCACAGCGATTCCTCAGCATTCTTTACCTACAAAATTTATCATCTTTATATCTCTGTTATCAAGCGTGGTTGAAGTGCAAAGACAACTGAAAGCCAAAAGGACATACCGATATGATAATTCTTCCCACTGTACCAAAGGCTGCCTGACCAATATCCGGATAAGTCTCGAGCCCTGGTTGGCTGTCCAAACAGTATCTGAGGAGAATGCCAGTATAGTAAGAAAGCACACCGAAGATGAATAATATAGAAAGCCCTGCCCATCCACCTTCCTTCACAGCATAAGGAGTAGAAAGAATTCCTACTCCACATAGAACATTAATACCTGTATGAAAATTAAAAAGAGCATTTGTAAAAACTATGTTGCTCACCAACTGTTTGATTGGTACATAAAACTGTGTACAGAATACTAACCGTTTAGCACGCCTTGGCCATAGGAACTTTGACGGGAAACTGGAAATTCATGTGCAACCGATTTCTCATCAGGAAATTTCTTAATAGCAGACCTCCTTGACGGAAGAGGAGGCAGCAAAGTATGAGAGCTACGTCCCTCATGTGGAGCCTGCTCCTCTTCTATGAGAGGTTTATGAAGAGAGGGCAACACTTCAGGAGTGTGTCTCCTACTGAGTGATGAGCCAAGGAACGAGCTGCCTAAACGTGTTAATGAAGGTGTCCCCAGGAAAGTAAGACTTGGAGACGGTACACTACTATATATATCCATAGATTGCCTGAAACAAGTGTTTCGCAAAGATTAGAGGTGGGATATATAAGTAAGACATTGCAAACTAGACAAAACTCATTTGAGACATGACGCACTCGGGAGAAAAGCTTTGCATCGTCATCGGAGATTACAGGGGCTAAAAACAGCAAATGATCCATTGGTTGTTAACCACAAAACAACACATAAAAACACTTTTTTACGCTCATATTGAATAATTTGTGGAGGAAAATCTAACATAGTGAAGAGATTCGTTATCTTCTTCTTTCATAATTCCCATGTTAATGGCAGTGATAAGAACTATGAAGTTCCAGCAAAGCTAAATTTTCCTCAATCGATTCTTTCCCCATTTCAACACCCTCTCCTTCTTGCATTGATGACTAAATATGTCGGTTTTGTTAATTTCATTCAGGTTCACCAGGCAATGCTGCCCATTCAGTTTCTCTTTGAGTTGGAAACTCTTTAATTAAAAATGCTCCTAAAGTAAGATAATATTATAAACTCAGAACTAGCATGATTAGAAGCATATGCTCAGGTCATGGTTTTATACAAAATTTGAACTAGAAGACAATACAACAATAACAACAACAACAAAAAACCCAGTGGGATCTGGGGTCGGGGAGGGTAGTGTATAAGCTGACCTTACCCCTACCCGAAGAAGGTAGAGAGGCTGTTTCCGATAGAGCCTCGGCTCAAGAATGAAACTAGAAGATAACGAATAAAAAAATTATCATTACAAGTAAACATTCTCCTATCAGAGCTGAAAGCGCAAAGCTGAAAACTACATGTAAACAGGAAGAGAAGCAAAAGTGAAATCTAACAAGTAGTCAGTCAAGAAATGGAACTATTGATTGAACTCCAATAAGCTATAAAAACTTCAAAAGATTCATCTCTCAATGCAGTTCATAATGGAAAAATAATCAATCAACAAACAGAGAAGCCCCATTTTAGCTACCGAACCAACAACAATTGGTACGTTTCAATCCGATGCAAGTTGGGATCAGCTATATAAATCCTCAGTGACCATGCCGTTCAAATAAGACTAACACCGTAGAAAATAAAACAAAAATAACAACAACAAGAAGAAGTTAAACCTCATTATGCTACCAGAAAAGGAAAAAAGTCAAAAGCCAAAATGATACAAATATTTATTCTAATTCAATCTATTGAAAGAGGGAAAATGTAAAAAATATGAATACCTGTAACTTTGAGGCCAAGCAGGAGGGTTAAAGGAACTCGGTTTGCTGTCAGGGAAATCATTTTCATTATTATCATCATTAGAGTAATTGGAAGAATCAGAGTCATTCCCATCTTCATTTTCAGGTTTATCCAACTGCTTCTCCTCCCCATGATCATCCTCGTCGTCGCTCTCTATGTAGAAACTATGTTCAGAGACAGAATTCTTCATCTTATGTCTCCCTTCAACCCCTCAAAAAACTCTGCATACCACGAATTTTAGAGTACAGAATCAAACTTTAAAATGGAAACCAATGAATCAACAACTGAAAAATGGAATCATTCCATATATATATATATATATATATATATATATATATATATATATATATATATATATATATATATATAGCTTTTGGATTCCCTTGACATAAGGAAAGATTCTAATATAATAATGGTTCAAAAATTGCTTAAGATCACATGTTCAAATTCAAGGTGTAAGGCATTTCATTCAAAAATTGCTTAAGATCACATGTTATAATTTGTAATGAAGAAATTAACGGATACACCATAAAAAGGAAAGGTCAAGATTCAAAAAGAAAGAATCTTTTTTATTCATCAGAAAAAAATGCCTTGAAATTTGAAACCACAAGCAACAAAAAAAAAGAAACATATACTAATAAGAAGAGAAAAAAAAAAAAAATCTTTTCCTGAAATCATGGAGTAAAATTAGTGGTTATGTGAAAGATCTTTGAAAAAATTCAACTTTCCAAAGACAATTTCCTATTATTTTGACACCCAATTTGCAAACACACACACACACAATTTGTAGATTCAAGAATCAACAGTACATCCAACTGACCCTTTTTCACCTTCTCCTTCTGCGGAGTATAATTTAAGGCAGTTTTAGAGTTTATACAGAGACAACCAGAAATCTAATCATAATTATGTCATCAAAGGATGTGATTACGCTACCATTCCATATAGTGGTGGCTCCAGTATGGTGCCGCCGTGCCGGACACGGGATGTGGGAAACCAAAAAAATATCTAATCATAAAGAAAACAGTGCACAAAGTTACTATAATTAGAAAAGAAAAAGTTTCTTACTTTATAGTCTCAGAGGAATTCTGAGATATGAATGTCAAAAGAGTTGCTCAAAAAAGAGTTCCTTTTTCTGCAGGCTTTTCCACTGAAACTAACAAAAAAATTCAGCAGCAGACACTCAGATTTATATGATATATTTATTGAAATTATAGGGAGACAGAAGGAGTAATATAAGTAGGCTAATGTTGTGCTGTGCTATGCTGATGTTTGAATTGTTAAATTATTTTTTTCTGATTTTTTGAATAATTATACAAATTACTCAGTATGTTCAAAGATGATGATGATGACACAGATTATAGATGGGCCACTTATACAGTCCTTACTTCCCTGCCGCATACACAACGCTGCACATGACTAATAAGGTTTGCGTCTTATCTTTCATGTTTTCACGTTATCAAAAAAAACAAAGACAATTAGTGGGCGTTTGGGTACAAGAATTGTCAAATTCCAAAAAAAAAAAGTTTTAATTTTCAAGTGAAAATAATATTTTAAAATTATAGTTGTGTTTGGACCATAAATATAATTTTGAGTTGTTTTTTAAGTTTTGTAAATTATATGCGAGAATATTTTGAAACATAACTTTTTGGAGTTTTTAAAATAATTTCAAAAATATTATGACCACTAATTTTTTAAATAAAGGTGATTTTTTATTTTTTATTTTATGTTCAAACGGGCTCTTAATTACGTCTTAAAAATCCTTTGCTATGTTTAGTCACGAAGCAAGAACTTTTTTTTGTCAAGTGTATTAATATACGACAACTTATAGCCTATTTGGCTTTCAGTCCGTTTGGTTTAGCTGATTTAGACTAGCTGATAAGCATGCTAAAAAATACTTTTGATTGCTGAAGCTAATTTAAAAAATATGCAGTTACGTATTTGGATAAAAGTGCTGAAGTTAATAATAAGCAGCTGAAAAATTGGGTGTACTAAGAGTTTTGTTTTAAAAAGAAGTAATTTTGGGATAGAATAGTAAATATTTTGGTCAAATCTAAAGTGCTTATAAGCTTAAATTTGATAAGCTGGGGGAGACCAACTTATGACTTTTTGCTTATTTTTATCTTATAAGCACTTAACTTATAAGCACTTTTAATTTTACCAAATGCGTAGATAAGCCAAAAAGTACTTATAAGCCAGCTGACCAGCTTATAAGCTTAGCCAAACGCCCTCTTAGTATTTCTAGACAAATGTTTTTTCTTTTGGGTCTTTCTTCGGTGTTTTGGTCAATTTTTTAGAAGAAAAAAATACATAATTTTTTAGATACAGAAAAAAATAGTTTCTCCCTAATAGTAATTTTGAATAAAATACATTAAAAGTATTTTTTAACAAAAATATATTTAAAATTATATTTTAAAAGTATGCTCAAAAGTATTTTGTAAATTAATTAGTCAAACATATATTGCTTTTCACAATAAGTACTTTGCAAAATAAGCTTAATTTAGGAGTTTGGCCAAGGAAAGTACATTAACAAAAAAGTTAGGAGTCCAACATTTACTGTTTCTAGAAAAACTCTAGAAATTTCTCTCTCGGCGTACAATAGGTGAGCTAATGTGCACAGTGGTCGAAGATGCCTAGAGGGCGGCCAAAAGCTACCAGAATTGTTGCTAGACATGCAGCGGAGGTAATTAAGGAAGCTCTGGGAGTGCGTAGCATAGAGAAAAATAGTGATGGACTGAATATACTATGGGTATTCGAGGAGAATCGCCGGTGCCGGAACAGCAACGGATTACACTAATGCACACACCTACAAGTGCAGAGGTGGTAATCCAAGGAAAAGCCCTAAGCACTCAAATGAAATTAGGATCTAAAGGAGGAGAATTTCAAATGCGATATCAAGAGGTGAAGGTTCGAGCAAAAGGAGCTTATCAACTGAAAAAGAAACAATTGGTATGTTGATTGATCCTGGCGGAGTACAAAATAATTTGAGGAAAGCACTAGATCAGATTCCTAATATGAAGACAGGGGAGCACAAAGATTGGGCAACACTCTTTAATAGAAACAAAATGGCAGCAAGAAGGATGAATCTCACATATATTACTCCAATTATACAAGATGGAGTGAAGATTGTTGAGCTTAATGAAGAGGAAATTGAGAGAGCCAGTGCAAAATAGAGACCAGCCCTAATTTTGTATGCTGTGGGAGAGGATCCGACTATCGGGGCCCTAAAAAGATTTATTTCTGCAACATAAAACTTTGCGTCAAAGCCAAAGGTATTCTACCATAACGATGGTTACTTTGTCGTTCGATTCAATAGTATAGAAGAAAAGGATGTTGTCCTATGTTCTGGGCCATATACGATAAACAACAAGCCAATTATTATCAAATCTTGGGCACCCACGTTCAATTTCCACAGTGAAGTACTGCAAACGATCCCTCTATGGATGAAACTGCCAAACTTGCCTCTAAGTTGCTAGGAAAGGGAGATACTAAGTAGAATTGTAAGTGGACTTGGATACTTGTCTATGTAGATGAATGCACAACAAAGGTAGAAAGAATCTCATATGCTCGATTACTAGTGGAAATGGATGTTACTAGGACCTTACCAAAGACTATAAAGGTCAAAGATCCAACAAGAGGAGTTTATTACCAAGAGATAGTATACGACTGGGTACCGAAATATTGTCATACATGCCTACAGGCTGGGCATTCATGCGTTCTGTCTCAGAATAAAAAGGAACCTATAGGAAAGCAAAGCGATGAAGCTACAAAACCAAAACAACAATGGGTAAGACGAACAAGAAACATTCAAGGGAGTGAGGGGCAGTATGTATTAGAAGCTCAAAGGGAAAAGGGAAACAGATTGAAGAAAAGCAAAATGAGGTGGAAGGTAAAAGCAAAGAAGTTAATCATGAATATGATAAATCACAAGGAGGCCAATGGAAAATAGTTCGAAACAAGTTAGTTGCCAAGTGAAGCTATAACAAAGGGCAGAGGAGCAGATTGAGTGACGAAACAACTGCTACTACACTTGTTGAACGAGAGAAACCTATGGAAGTGGTAAATGGTATTGATTCTCCAAGTTGACATAATACAATACCAGAAGAAAAAGGGATGATAAGCAACACAAGAATGAGTGGAAGAAGACAATGGGGAGATGAAAGTGATATGCACCTATTTATTTCCACATGAAACTAGCCACATGGAATGTTAGAGGTCTTAATAAGACCTACAAGAAAAAAGAGATGAAGATATTTATAAAGAATAATAATATAGTAATACTACAATAATAGAACATAGAGTCAAAGAAAATCATGTTGCAGCAATTCTAAAGAAGATAGTGACTGGTTGGAGCTGGTGTCACAATTACAACCACAATAGGAGAGGCAGAATTTGGATAGTGCGGGATTAAAATGTTGTTAATTTTGATGTCGAGCAGACTGCAGAACAATTTATTCATGGTAAAGTTAAAGTGTGTAACTTGGGCATGAAGCCTCATAAGCAGAACTACCCCGTTCATGATTTGGAGTTAGCTGCTATAGTTCATGCATTGAAGATTTGGAGGCATTACTTGTATGGCGTATCTTGTGAGGTATTCACTAATCATCTCAGTCTTCAGCATTTGTTCAAGCAAAAGGAACTTAATTTGAGGCAGCAGAGATGGCTAGAGTTACTTAAGGATTATGACATTATCATTCTGTATCACCCGGGAAAGGCTAATATAGTAGTCGATGCTTTGAGCCGAAAGGCGGTGAGTATGGGAAGCTTGGCGTATATTCCAGTTGAGGAGAGGCCATTTGTAGTTGATGTTTAGGCCTTGGCCAAATCGATTTGTGAGACTAGATATTTTAAAGCCCAGTCGGGTGTTGGCTTGTATGACCGCATCAGAGAGTGTCCTATGAGGATTCGCATTTGCTTGTCCTTAAGGACATGGTTCTGCATGATGATGCCAGGGATGTGACCATTGAAGATGACGGTGTGTTGAGGATGCGGGTCCGAATTTGCATGCCTAACGTGGATGGGCTTTGGGAGTTGATATTGGAGGAGGCTATAGCTCGCGGTATTCCATTCATCCGAGTGCCGCGAAGATGTATCAGGATCTTAGACAACACTATTAGTGGCGGGGCATAAAGAGAGATATTGTGGAGCATGTAGCCTGGTATCTTAATTGTCAGCAGGTGAAATATGAGCATAAGAGACCAGGTGGATTACACCAGTAGATGGTCATTCCTAAGTGGAAGTGGGAGAGGATCACTATGGATTTTGTCATCGGACTCCCTCGTACTTTGAAGAAATTTGATGCTATTTGGGTGATTGTAGACAGGCTGACCAAGTTCGCGCACTTCATTCTGGTTTGTACTACTTATTTTTCAAAGCGGCTGGTAGAGATTTATATTCGGGAGATTCTTCGGTTGCATGGTGTCGCAGTTTCCATCATATCAGATCGGGGCACTCAGTTCACCTCTTAATTTGGCAGACGGTTTAGCAAGGGCACTCAGGTACAATTGAGCATAGACTTTCACCCTTAAACGGACGGGCAGTCTGAGCATGCCATTCAAATATTAGAGGATATGTTATGTGCCTATGTTATTGATTTTTTATAGTCATGGGATCGGTTTCTGCCCCTTGCAGAGTTTGCGTACAACAACAACTATCAGTCCAACATTCAGATAGCACCGTATGATGCCTTGTATGAGAGATAGTGTAGATCTCCAGTTGGTTGGTTCGATCCCGATGAGGCTAAATTATCGGGGACAGATTTGGTTCAGGATGCATTAGAGAAGGTGAAGGTAATTCAGGAGAGACTCGGTACAGCGCAGTCGAGGCAGAAGAGTTATGCGGACAGGAAGGTTCGAGATGTATCCTATATGATTGGTGAGAAGGCCCTGTTGAAGGTTTCATACACAAAGGGTTTTATGAGATTCAGAAAGAAAGGGAAATTGAGTCTGCGGTTCATTGGGCCTTTTGAGGTACTTAAGAGGATTGGGAAGGTGGCTTATGAGCTTGCCTTGCCACCTAGCTTGTCAGGCGTGCATCTAATTTTTCATATTTCTATGCTCCGGAAGTATATTGAAGACCCGTCCCATATTCTAGATTTCAATACAGTTCAGCTAGAGGGTGACTTGATATATGATGTAGAGCCAACAACCATTTTGGATCGTCAGGTTTGGAAATTGCGGTCAAAGGATGTTGCTTCGGTGAAAGTGCAGTGGAGAGGTCGGCCCGTGGAGGAGGCTACCTAGGAGACCGAGCGGGAGACGAGGAGCAGATACCCTCACCTATTTGAGGCTTCAGGTATGTTTCTTGACTCGCTCAAGGACGAGCATTTGTTTAAGTTGGGAGGGTGTGACGACCCGATACGTCATCACGTGAGTTACCGCCCCGTTTCTCCCATTTTCTGCTTCTTTATGCTTTATTATGAGTGTCTTGTGTGAACGAGTTGATTTGGATTCATTTTAGTATCAAATGAGACGCTTAGTCTCTTTAAGGAAGGATTGTTTTATAAAAGTCAATTGGACGTTGACTTATGTGTTAGGATTCTTGGATATGGATTCCGATGATTTGGTTAGCTTCAAGGGATGATTTGTGACTTAGGAGTGTGATGGGAAGTGATTTTGGAGGTCCGGTGTAGAATTAGGCTTGAATTGGCGAAGTTAATATTTTGACAAATTCTGGTTGATAGGTGAGATTTTGATCCGAGGGTCGAAATGGAATTTCAAGAGTTGTTGTAGCTTCGTTAGGTGATTTTGGATGTGTGTGCAAAACTTTAGGTCATTCAGAGGTGTTATGGTTGGTTTTTTGATCAAATGCGCATTTCGGAAGTTTTAGAATAACTTAGGCTTGAATCCGATATAATTTGATGGTTTTGGTGTTGTTTGAGGTGTTTTGAGGATTGGAGCAAGTTTGAATGATGTTTTAGGAGGCGCTGATGCTTTTGGTTGAGGTCCCGAGGGGCCTCGGGGTGTTTTCGGATGGCCAACGGAAGGTTTTTGGGACTTTGGATGCTGCAGAAAATTGCATTTCGTATTTGACTGTCATTTACTTACTTAACTGTTGCAGTATTTCCTTAATTATTTTTATTGGTTTACGGACTTTATATTATTTGGTTTTAATTGATGCATTTATAGAATTACTTTGTGCCTATTCAAGATTTCTTATTCTCGGCCTTTATTTATGTTTATTACTCACTGGGTCGGAGTATTTATATTATTCCCTACACTTTGCATGCAGATCCAGGTGCATCTGAGGCCGAGTGAGGACTTCTCTGCCGAGCAGCTTATCCGGGAGTATCAAGATAGCTACATGACGTCTGCAGTGTTGATCTTCCCTACTATTTTATTGTTATATTTCCACATTTCTTTAGAACGATATGTAGTAGTTTGATACTCATGTATTAGAGGCTCAGACTTGTGACATCAGGTTCTTTGGGCTGTGTAGTAGTATTGGTATTTGGGATTTTCGCATGTTTTAACTCTATTTCAGAATTTCAGTATAATGACTTAGTAATTTATATGTGTTAATTAATTCATGAACTGTATAAAAATGGTTGAGGTTATTAAATTGGTCGGACTTGCCTAGCAGTATGTTGGGTGTCATGATGATTGAGGTCGGGATCGTGACAGTTTCTTCTTTTAGGTTTGCTCTCCTGTGAAAAAAAAAAAGTTGGTTTAGGAGAGTAAAAAATATAAAGGAGAATAATACCGTTGTGATAAAAATAGTGTATAAATTTAAAGAATGTAGAGAATATTTTTGTAAACAACCAATTTTTCAGAATTATGCAGTGCTTTAATACCATAAACTATTTGAAGTATACACTGACTTGTCAAGCTTCACTTCAGTACTCTCTTGTTCTTTATTTTTGATAAGATAATACTTCATCATTTAAATGTAAAAACTAGTATAAATCACTACTATTAAATATAGGTGAGTGGTTTTTTTTATTTGAACAAATCTCAAGTGGTTATCTTAACACAAGTTGAATTATAAAGTAAAGTTAGAAGAGAATGACAATCCAAAATATTGAATTTTCTTAGCAATTTTATTTTTGGAACTTTGTGAATTAAATTGTAACTTGCAACTTTAAGTCGCAGTTTTGCCTCACTGTAACCAACATAACAACCAAGTGCTATAATACATACATTTTAAAAAAGATATTAGGACAAATTTGACTTATCAATGGTGGAATATAATTAGGATAATCCTTCCTCTATAAAATTAATCCAGTGGGGAAAAACAACTGTTAATCCATTGTCGCTTATCAGGGGCGGCTCAACACTGTTGGAGGCCTAAAGCCAAACTAGCATAAGAGGCCTTTAACAATTTTTTCAAAAAAAAAAAAATTACTATAATTTATTTAAAATCTAATTTTCTAGCTTTTTGAGATGCAAAATTATGAATAGTTATTTTAATATAAATTTTTTCTAATAATTCTTTTTCAATCGGTGTTATAGATAATCCATTTGATCTTTCTTGTGTCATGGTTGATTTTAAGTAAGATTTTAATCTGATTCATTAACTTGACGTAAAAATAAATATGTGTTGCTTTCACAATATACTTCTCGCATGCTTTAACTTGATAAACGAAAAATACAAAACAATAGGATCTCTTGGAGGCACAGATGAAAAATATAATAGTAGTAACGTTTGATTGAGAACATAGAAACTTTAAAAAAAAAATCAAGAAAGAAAGTGGAAAGATTTACATAAATAATATTTAATGAGGAAAAGACATAATCACTTTCTTCCTTTCATAAATTTTGTAATTACATGTTAGGGGCTTAATTTTAAAGAATATAGATATTTTTCTTTTCAATTTTTACCAAGATATATAATAAGATTAAAAATATTTAATTAAGAAATAAATTATAGGATAAAAAATGGGGCCCCCTAAAGTTGGGGGCCTAAAGCCTGGGCTTCAGTGGCTTTACCCAAAAGCCGGCACTGTCGCTTATGGTTTTTTTTTTTTTTGTAATTTATTGTAGTATTATCGTTGAGTTTGCTGTGAGCAAAAATAGCGACCTAGTGGAAAAAGTAGAAATATTTTTTCTTTTACAGCATCATTAAACAACTTAATTTTATGTAATTGGACTATGAGGATCCAACAATATTACTTACAGTGTTTATTAAACATAGAAGTCAAGTTTATCGTAAAATAAAAACAAAATTTTAAAAACGGAAAATGGTCAGATTTGTCCATGAACTATTCGTTTTGGTACAATAATGGCCTCCATCCATCTATTGGGCCAAATATGCCCTTCTGTTAATGTTTTTGGCTCACAAATGCCCTTTGTGTTAACGGAGGGACACATGTCATCATCGTGTTAGCCCATTTTAAATATTTCTTAATTAATTAAAAAGACTCATTATTCATACCCGAAAAATAATTTTGTAAAGCAATTTTTCTAATTTTTTTTACTAAAAACTGAAGAAAAAAAAGGAATTTTGCTTCCAGTTTTTACAAAAAAACAAATATTTTTTTTCCTAAAACAATGTTTTTGTAAAAAACAAAAGTAAAATCTAAAAAGCAATTTTCTAAAGCAATATTTTTGTAAAAATTGGAAAAAATCCAGTTTTTAGAAAAATATTTCTTTAAAAAAATTGATAATAATTTCTAAAACAATGATTTTTGTATAATCTGAAAAAAAAAATGTAATTATTTTTTCATAAAAATCTAATTTATCAATTATTAAAGGTGGAGGAGATAAATTATTTTTTATAATTGATAAATTACATTTTTATCAAAAACTAAATTACATTTTTTTTCGAGATTTTTCTAAAATGGAATAAAACTTGAAAAAAAAAACTGGAAAAAGGGTCTTTTGTAAAAACTGGAGAAAAAGATTTAATTTTTTTCTTCAGTTTTTAGTAAAAAAAAAAAGTTTTAGAAAAATTACTTTCGAAAATTATTTTTCGGGTATGAATAATGGGTCTTTTTAATTAATTAAGAAATATTTAGAATGTGCCAACAGGATGATGACACGTGTCACTCCATTAATTCAAATGACATTTGTGAGCCAAAAAACATTAACAAAAAGATATATTTGGCCCAATAAATAGATAAAAATATTATTGTATCAAAACGAATAGTTCTTTTCGATTTTAAAAAATACGTATGAGAAGGTACAATAGACTTGTATTTAAAACAGATTGACAACTTGTTTATATTGGGCCCCACAGAGCCCATGCTGACTTGGACATGCTGCATTAGTCCAAATCAAACACAGTCTTCCTCATATCCCTATGTCTCAACATGTGGGATACTTTTGTTTTGGCTAGTGTTATTTTCAGATTCGTGCTAGCAAATCATAACTGGGAATTTTATTTTATTTTATTTTTGTTTTTTTTTACAAAACCCGACTCGAATCCAAGACTTTTAATTAGACACTAAAGGACATTTATCATCCACCACAACTTTTAGTAGTTTAATATGTGCGAGAGTATTTACACTAGAATTTTAGTTTTATACATGAACACTATATTTATTTTATTATCAAACTAAATCAACCGACAACAGTAATTAAATTTTCATTATAAGTGTATATGTCGAATTAAAAGACAAAGTAATAACTTGTTGCAGAGGCTGAACTTGTTCAAATAAGGAGTTCAATTGAATTCATCTAAAATTATATTATATAAGTAAGATTAAAAAAATATTTTTTTGGTTATATATAAATTTAGAGTTCCCTTACTATTTGGGTTGGGGGAGGGCGGGGTGTTGGGGGGTGGGGGGGTTTCTAATGTAGTTGCAAAAAGCATGCAAATTTTGCTTTAGATCACATACTCAAATTGTGACATTTTACTATTTAGTTGAGTTCCCTTGGTACGAATTCCTCGCTCCACTTAATCCGGTCAAATTATTATATTAGTGTGACGATCCAACCCGTTGTCCCATGTGTTATCATCATGTTCCCCCCATTTTATGCATCTTTATATTTCATTATCGGTATTTGGTGTGTTAGAGCTAAATTGGGTTGGTTTTGGTAGGAAATGAGACACTTAGTCTCTTTAAGGAAGGTTTGGTTGGGAAAAGTCAACCGGACGTTGACTTATGTTAGACGGCTCGGATGTAACTTTCGGTGATTCGGTTAGCTTTGGGGAGTGATTTGTGACTTAAGAGTGTGATCGGAAGTGATTTTGGAGGTCTAGTATAGAGTTATGCTTGAATTGGCGAAGTTAGTATTTTGACGAATTCCGGTTGATAGGTGAGATTTTGATCTGAGGGTCGGAATGGAATTTTGAGAGTTGTTGTAGCTTCGTTAGGTGATTTTGGATGTGTGTGCAAAATTTCAGGTCATTTGGAGGTGTTTTGTTCGGGTTTTTTATCAAATGCGTATTTCGGAAGTTTTTGAAGAACTTAGGCTTGAGTCCGATGTGATTTTATGGTTTTAGCGTTGTTTGATATTTTTTGATGATCGAAACAAGTTTAAATGATATTTTAGGATGTGTTAGTGCTTTTGGTTGAGGTCCCGAGGGCCTCGGAGTGAGTTCATATGGTTAAACGGAGAGTTTTGAGATTTTTGCAAGGAAAACGAGTTCTCGTATCTGGTGTTTTCACTTCCGCAGAAAATGGACCGTAGGAGCAGTTCCGCAGAAGCGAAGGGGGAGCCGCAAATGCTTGAAAGAGGCCGCAGAAGCGGTCCTAGACCTTTTTGGTATTTTCGCAGAAGCGGAGGAAAATTCGCAGAAGCGAAGTCACAGAAACGACTTGTGGACCGCAGAAGAAGTCGTGGCCTTTATTTGAAATTTCCGCAGAAGCGGAAGAAAAGTCGCAAGAGCGGTCCCATAACAGCGGAAACGGGACCGCAAAAGCTGAAAAGAGCTGGGCAGATTTATATTATTTCCTCCGCGAGCTAGGTCTTATTTTTATCATTGTTGAGCAACCATGGGAGCTTTTTAACGAGGATTAAAGAGGATTTTGATCAGAATTGATTGGAGGTGAGTTTTGTGACCTAGAATCATCATTTTGTTGAAGAATCAACACTTAAAGTCATGAAAATTTGATTAAAAATGGAAGAACTAGGGCTTGACCTTTTGAATGGAAATTTGGAGTTTGAGGGAGCATTTGAGCTCGGATTTTGGTAAATTTGATATGTATAGACTCGCGCGAGATAAGAAATTCGGTGATGTGAATTTTCTGATTTTTCAAAAAGTGGACCCGGGGCTCGGGTTTTGCCAATTTTGTAATTTTTGATATTTTTTGAGTCTTTTCGATTGGGTTATGCTCCCTTAGGCTATTATAATGTATTCCATGCGGTTTTGATCATATTCGACGCACGAGGAGGTCAATTCGAGAGGAAAAGGCATAGCAAGCTAGACTTTTGGCCGACTTGAGGTGAGTAATAGGTGTAAATGATGTCTTGAGAGTTTGAAACCCCAGAATTACACATTGTAACGCTATATTAAGGCGATACACGTGCTCGATGACGAGCGCGAGGTCGTTTGTGATTGGGATTGTGACTTGGTCTGTCCCGAGTGATGTTTATACTATGTTTTCGACAAAGACTTGTTTTATAATCATCCCACTTGGACTAAATTATTATATTTGGGCTTTGTGCCGATTATTTGAATCCTTCAGGGATTGCTATCACCGTTTTCACATTATTTGACATGTTAATTGATTTTAGTCCTAAGTTTAAATACTGTTTTTAAATGCTCATCCATCTTTCTAAGATTTGAAAACTTAAACACTATTTTTATTGACATTTTGAGCTGAGAACCTATTATTTTAATATTGTCCGAGAGGCTTATGTGAATTTCTGGATTGAGTATGGACCGGGTTGTGCGTCGCAGCGGTATTATATTGATATTGGGGCCGAGAGCCTGGTTGGTGCCACGAGATGGCTTGATTATGTGCGCTTGGGTTGTAGGAGCCCTCCGGAGTCTATACACACTCCCAATGAGCGCCGTCGACATTAAATGGACCGGGCTGCACGCTCCAGCAGGTACTAGAGTGTACCATTTTATGTGTTGCATTGCATTCATGCATTTGATACTATCTGTTTTACTTGTCATAATATTTCTCTACCTTATTTCATCGATTTGTTACTTCATGATTAAATGTTCTGTACTGGCAGTTATTGTTTGCTTTGTATTATTCCATGATTTCTTACTCTCAGCCTTTATTTATGTTTATTACTCATTGGGTCGGAGTACTCACATTACTCCATGCACCTTGCATGCAGATCCAGGTACCTCACAGGCTGAGTGAGGATTTGATTTGTAGCGCAGCAGCATCCAGGAGTATCTCTAATGACCCGACCTGTCGTCACGAGAGTTACTGCCTCGTTTTCCCCTTATTGTGTTGCTTCATGTTTCTATATCGGTATTAGAGTCTATCGGGTGTAATTGGAATGATTCTGGTTGAAAATAAGGCATATAGCCTCTTAGAAGGGAGTTTGTTTTAGAAAAGTCACCTTTAAGTTGACTATGTGGTTAGAGAGCTCGAATGTGGATTCCGGTGGTTCGGTTAGCTTCGGGAGGTGATTTTTGACTTAGGGGAGCAATTGAAATTGAATTTGGAGGTCCGGTGTAGAAATAGACTTGAGTTGGCGAAGTTGAAATTTCGGGGGAATCCGGTTGATAGGTGAGATTTTGATCCGGGAGTTAGAATGGATTTCCGACAGTTGCAGTAGCTTCGTTAGGTGATTTTGGATATGTCTGCAAATTTTCAAGTCATTCGGACATTGTTTGGCTGGGTTTTCGATCAAATGTTGGTTTCGAAAGTTATAGTTGAAACTTAGGCTTGAATCCGCCTTGATTTGATGACTTTTATGTTTAAGGACGTGTTTTTATGACTGGAATAAGTTCGTATTTTGGAGTAGGTTGGTGGTTTTGGTTGAGGTCCCGGGGGCCTCGGGGTGATTTCGGGGGTTCAAACGGATCATTTTGGTTAAGCTAGGATATCAGATTTTGCTGTCATAAAGTTGCAAGTTTTTGTTCAATGCGATCGTAGGGGTCCTACTGCGATCGCATAGAAGGATTTGGAGGGGCTCTGACTTTGTTCAATGCGATAATGGTCAGGGAGTATGCGATCGCATAGTTGGTGGAGTTTGTCTTATGCGACCTCAGAAGGGGTTGTGCGATCGTATAGAGTTATGGACTAGGGGTCCCAGGGGGGATTTTTGTACTGTGCTATCGCGTAATGTGCAATGTGATCGCGTAGTGTTAATTATTGAAGCAATGCGATCGCGGAGAGCTTAGTGCGATTGCATAAGTCATTTTGAGAGGCTGGAAAAATATTGTTCTATGCGATCGCAGGTCTGGTGATGCGATCGCATAAACAGAAGGGTTTAATAACATATCATCCGAAAGCAAAAACACATTTCCACAATTTTTGGGCATATATTGGAGCTATTGGACGAGAGAGTAAGAGGCTTTCACCTAGATTTCAATTGGAGGTAAGTTTTATGGACTAATTACGTAATTTTATCCTAGAATCTTCATCTAAATCACTGAAATTGGGGTGTAAATTGGAGGAGTTAGGGCTTGGTTTTTGGTTTTGAAATTTTGGAATTTAAAGGGGCTATTGGACTTCGATTCTGATAAATTTTATTTGTATGGACTATTGGCGAGACGAGGATTCTGAAAATGTGAATTTCATAATTTTTTGAGGAGCGGGCCCGGGGCTCGAGTTTTTGCAACTTCGTATTTTTGGGTATTTTTTTCGAGTTTTTTCGAGTGGGTTATATTCCATTAGCATATTTTGATGTATTCCTATTGGTTTTGATCAGATTTGGTACCCGCGGAGATCGATTCTAGAGGGAAGGGCATTGCGGACTAGTTTTTGAGCCGGTTCGAGGTGAGTAATAGATGTGGATGATGACATGAGGGTTTGAAACCCCGGTATAACACTATGTGACGCTGTATTGAGGCGAGACATATACTCTACGCTGAGTGCGGGGTCGATGGTCATTGGGGACTATGGCTTAGTCCGACCGAGTGCCATTGTACTATGTTACTGGCTATAAATGAGCCGGTAAACCTCCTACTTGGAGGGTTATGGATATACTTGGGCTGTGTGCCGATTATTTTGATCTCGTGAGGATCGTTATCACTTTTTCTATGATTATAGCATATTTTTATGATATCAATCCTAAGCTAAACACTGTCTAAAAATGATTTGCAAATTTTGAGGTTTCTGAATACTTAATCCTATAATTTCTGTTAAATGGAACTAAAATGGTAAGTATTTGTGACTATGAGGCTTGCATTGCATGTAGCTGGACTGATAGTGGATCGGGCTACGCGTCGCAGCGTATGTCACTGATATTGCGCTTGGGCTGTAGGAGCCCCTCCGGAATCTGAACCCCCACAGTGAGCGCATGTACCCAAATTGATTGGGCTACGCGTCGTAGCGTCATGTTCATGCATCTCCATTGCATTTACACATTTATTCTTAACTGCTTTATCTGTTATTGCTTTCCCTGAGATTTATAGTGTTAAAAAGGAAATATAAGATATTGTATAACTTTACTGTGTGGTATTTTGGGTTTTCTTACCTTTAATATCATTGTACATGCCTATTACCACTGAGTTGGAAGTACTCAATCTACTCCATGCACCTTGTGTGCAGATCCAGGTACCTCCCAGCAGGGTTGATTTCAGCTGTTCCAAGAGCTTATTTCGGAGTTGTCGAGGTAGATGCCTGGCGTCCGCATGACCCGACTCTCCCTTATTTTTCTTATGTTATTAGACATTCTGCGTTTTCAGACTTATTCTGTATACGTTATTATTATGACTATGCTATTCAGTAGAGGCTCGTGACCCCAGATCCGTGGGATGTGGTGTGCACTGTTATTGAGATATTTTTATATACTTTTGTTAAATTGCATATAATGCTTCGTTATTATTGATTTTGAACAAAGATGTGAGCTGGTAGCTCGGTAATGTGTGTGATTGGTTGGGCTAACCTAGCAATATGCTGAGCGCCATCACGACCGGGTTTGGGATCGTGACAGTATCAAGGTAGTTGCATAACATTCGCAGCCTTGATCTCTCCTTTCTATCTCTATTGGGCTATGTTGTGATAATCTAATTGAACCGCGGATTTTATTATAAATTATAAACTTGAATGTAATGACTTAGTAAATTCCCTGTGTTATTTATCTATAAACTGAGTAAGAATTTGGGTTAATGCCGTCGAATGGTCGGACATGTCTAGCATTGTGTTGGGTGCCATCATGACCGAGATTGAAATCGTGACAATTAGTAATAAATAAGTTTATACTGTCGATAAATATAAAGTAAATTATACAAGATTGAAAAAATATTAGTGAAGAAACTGTAATAAACTATAATTCACGTTGAGATAATCGTGAATATAATTTAATGATGCAATGTCATGTTACCTGTCACGGCAGACAATTTTGACATATCACTTAAGTTTGAGATCTAAAAATATTTTAATGAAATTATTATTATCATTAATATTATTAGTATTTAAATGTTTCACAAATTTGTTGGTCTATTTTAGCGGATATGCAAATCCCATATGTCAGGTATTTCGGGAATTTGAATGATTAATTTTCTTTATCGACTCTCCGCATCCACGTACAAATGGACAATTATTATCATGTCTAGATTCATCTTATTGTCGCGTCGAAAGAGAAGTTGTACTAACGAAATATTATTCTCATTTATTGTACTCCACGTTGTATCCTGTCCAAATTCATTACTCATCCCTTTCCCTTTGTAAGAGCAAACATAAAAATAAACTAGATCTTGACCATATAATAAATTGAAAACGACAAATTGATTTTGTTATTGGATCTTAGCCTCTTACGGATTACTATGGGTAGGTGGAACAAGTTCTTTGTCACATCATGCTTGTTTCATCATGCTTGTTTCTAAAATTTGAATCTCTCCAAATTCTCTTTTTGAACTCTCCCTCTAAACACATTAATAACTTTACTATGTTACAATAAGTTTTTCTATTACATAGGAGAATTAGAGAAAAAACGAAGGTAAATTTAAACATAGTGAGAATTTATAGGGCACGTGAATCTATGCTTACCTTCATAGTGAGATTAATAGTAATAATCGGAGGCAGACATATGTGTTATGTTGAGGGGTACAGTGGGCCCCATAAACTTTGACAGATATTATGTACATGGATGTATACACCTTAAACCTGGTTAATTTAAATCACTTGGTACCTTGAATGCTAAAAGCTTTAGGGGGCACTGATTGAACATAATATTGTACTATCATCGCGTTAAAATTTTGGGTCCGCCTCTAACAACAACATACCAATATACCCATAGTGCGAGGTTTGAAAAAAATAATGTGTATGCCGATCTTACTCATAAAATGCAAAAAAATAAATAAGATATTTTCGATAGGCCCACAACTCAAATTCTCCGGTAACTTGCTCCTCCCTAACTATATTACTATTAGACCTGGCCCCTATATGAACCTTACAAAGAAAGGAGAATCCTATGTGTCCTTGATGAGTTACGCTTCAAGAAGGGAGGAAGTAATAAATGTGGATTATTATGCTAATTTGTTATATATTATTTTTATTAAAAGTACTTAAATATGTGTATGTGTACCCAAGCTCAAAGTATCATAGATGCACTTCTCTAAGTGAGGTTGTGAATTCAAATTTTATGTCAATCTTATTGTGTTTTTCTTTCTTCTTTTTTTCGTAGAACTAGACGTCCACGGGAGATGGGCATGTCTTGGTTCACTTGTTGTCAGCATAAAGTTTCAAATGATTAAGCGAAATGTATACATTCAAAATAATAGCAGTGGATGATATATTATATAGTCAATGTGTTCAACTGATCCCAATATTTTTGACACGAAGTATAAATGTTAATATAAGAAAAATATTATTTAAACAATTATTTCTGAACTTATAATTCCAAAAATATAATATGTGTAATTGTAATAACTAAAATTTGAACCAATAAAATTTATATCTTGGATTCATCTCTTTATAATAATGCACTCATCTACCTAAAATTCTGGATTCATATCTAACTCCGAACAGTCAAGATATAAAACACTATGATGGAAAAAAAAAAAGATATATAACACTAGTTTTTCTGTAGAAATTCTTCTAAATTCCGTGTGTTTTACTTAATTGCTTATATTCAAATGACACTACTAATTCTTCTTTGGCAATATAATTATACTAAATCTGTTTGATGATGTGGACATTTCGCACTTATATTATCGCAAATCTAGCTATGCAATTACCATTTCAAACAGTGATAGTTTCGTTTTCAATTATTACTAATAGATATGATTTGTATAATTTTTCAATATTATAATATGTCTCCACAACATGTAATGGAAATTTTAGTCTTGTTGAACTTCTCTGGAAACTAAATTGGGCAAGAAGTGTTTAAAATGGAATTTTATAGTCTAAGTAATAATTCAAGTACTAAAAACCTTCGACCACATTCAAGATAAGTACTAGGAAAGCAGAAAAAACAAAACAGGCAGAAGTGGAGAGGTCTCTAAATAATTGAAACATCATTTGCCACTTGGCACTCATCAAAATCCTTGTTAAATCACTTCTGTTAATTGTTTCAAAGGTTACATTATGGTTTTAATGAACTACTACTTTCAATGTTGTTTGTCCTATTAATATAATAAAGATTAGTAAAAGAATTGCTTAAAAAGTTTAATTACATTATATACTTTCAATAAATTCATATTCACACCCAAAAGTTACCTAACATCTTACCAAGTAGTAGCTAGGTTTTTCACACTAAATATTGAAGCAATTAAGTACCTTAAGATTTGGAATATTATAAAGGGGTATTATTACTTTTAACCCGCACCAAAAATTATTTATATTTGGTAGCCGAAAAAATATATAAAATTAATATAATTTTATATACAACATATAAAATGTATATTGTATACACTAAAATTTTAACAGATCAAGATAAATTCTAATTAAAGACTACTCTTAAAATATTAGGAGTCTATTTAGGGTTACTTTGTGGCTACTCCACACGAGCCCCAATTCATGCCTATAAATAAGGCTACACATGTTCTTCAAAGAGGATCTCAACAATTCCATAAACTCTCAGAACATGCACAAAGAGATCACATATGAGATCTTCGAAATTTCATGAAACTCTTTGAATATTCATTAAGAGATCAAAGACATGTCAAATATGTCTTACCTTAAGTCCTACGTTCAACAAATACTCTGCTAACGCCCTCAAGTTACGGATAAAAAATGGAAGGGAAGAATCAAGGAATAAACAAGGTTATAACCCGCAATATTTATCAATAAAAAAAATTCATGATTTTTCTTCATAGTTGTTTGTGATTGTAGTTTATTTTTTTGCACAAATTTATTTGCAAACATATATATATATATATACATATATATATATATATATATATATATATAATATTTTTTCGACTATTATTTTTATAGCGACTATATAATATTATTTTTTCATTATAAATTAGTCTCACCATTTGTTTTTGCATGTCCTGCAGTAAAAGGTTGAACTAATATGATATTAGTTATTTGCAATCCGCGGTCAAGTTATGAGCCTCAAATTAATTATCAAACTGCTTTACCTTGCACCGTAGATAAAAATTAAAATTAATATATAAATAAGAATTATAACTCAATGATTAATAATTCAAAGGCATGTTAGCTGTCATGGCAGATACCTTTGCATGCTTAAAGTTTCAGATGTGTAAATATTTAATATGTTACAGTTTATCACAATTCAAAGCCACAACTTAATTTTAAAACAATGCTTCATAATTTGTTGGAATAAATTCGCATATCCGCAAATCCATTGGTCAGAACATGGAAATTTGGACCATTGATTATTTATTTAATTTTCTTTTTCTATTATCTTCGTCGACAATTAGTATGTTTAGATTTATTCAGCATCACATTTTATTCTGGAAAAACAAGTACAGCAAAATTTAGTTGTTTCGTTTAATTTTGTATCGCATGTAATTTCATGTCCGGGATCATTATTCACATTGAGTCATTCCCATTAAAAGAGCAATATTCTGGCTTCAAAAATTAAGTCAACCAGAAATTAACCTATGATAAAATTAATTTAAAAAAAAAAAAGAGAAATTAATGTGTATAGTTTCTTGTTAGCATTTGTGTGAAATATTGGATCCATCAATAAGAGGTGTTTTAAGGTCTAATAGGATTATTAGTTAACCTTAATATTCTATATATAAGTACATTTAGTGTGTACATTAAAAATATTCCCTGCAGTATTTTTCCTACGCTTTTCTCTCACAATTACGGTTAGAGTTTAGACTCTAGAATGGGGTTGCTCCAACACATTGTGATAACCACCACCGACTAATAATTCCGACCACGGTTCATCCGTTTTCGCTTCCGCTTCATAAAAAATAAATAAGTTCTCGTTTTACGATTTATGCTCTATCTAATATGTTTAGATTAACGTGTTCCTTCATTAATATCAGAGCCATAGGCTGATTTTCTGCTCCTAAAAATATACATAATAGTTCTAAATTTCTATGTGAATATGAACTTTATGTTCATGTATTATTTTTAGTACGTTTACTATGCTATCAGAAATGGTTAATTTCTTTAACCTTTTGTTTGCTAATTTCTTTTAGTTTAATTGAAATTGGTTTTCAAATTGATAAATAAAAGAAATAACATTTACATTAATTTATCTGTTATGAATATATAACTTTGTATATGTTTTTTTTTTTTAATCTTGTAAGCAACTGGGAATTGTAGAATCCAAATTGAACGTTGATTTGAAATATTCTGATATGTTATTCAATCAGTTATATATATATATATATATATATATATATATATTTGTGCAATTTTCTGGATCAACAAGCTCACTCCCATTGCCGTCTGAGTTCCACCACCGCAGCTGGTGGAGGTCGTCGAAGAAACGGCCAATAAACTCCCTTATTTTGTTTAGCCATGGAGAGGAAGAAGGTTAAATAGCCATGGCTTCTCCTTTCTTCATTCTCTGTAAAGCGGCGGAGCTTGGTGCTCCAACGACGGACATGTGACGACCCAAAAGATCATTACCTGTTTTCTCTTTTTTCCTTATTTTCGAGGCCTTGAAAACCTCACTTTTAGTCTCCTCGATTGGCATGTGCAGTCCGGGCGCGTAGCCGAAAAGCTTAAATATGAATTCTGTGTAAAAATTGATGAATATTGATATTAATTTGATTAAAGTTGACTTTGGTTAATATTTTGGGTAAACGGACCCGGACACGTGATTTGACGTTCCTGGAGGCTCCGTAGGAACATATGGGATTGGGCGTATGCCCGGAATCGAATTACAAGGTCCCAAGCCCGAGAAATAAATTTTTGTGTGAAATTATTTTATGAAATTTGTTAAGGAAAATGGAAAGCAAATTTGAACAGAAGACTATGGTATCAGGCTCGTATTTTGGTTTCGACACCTGGTACAAGTCTTATATGTGATTTAAGCACTTTCTGTAAAGTTTGGTTGAAAATGGATATAATTTAACGTGTTTCGGGCTTAAAATGGAAAATTAGTGTTTTACGAAAAGTTGGAAGAAATCATGTGTTTTGAGGCCTAATTTGATATACATGATGTTATTTGGCGATTTGATCGCACGAGTAAGTTCTTAGTGTGTTTTTGAGGTTGTGTGCATACTTGGTTTGGGGCCCCGAGGGCTTGAGTGAGTTTTAGATAGACCACAAATTGTATTTTTGAACTTATAAAATGTTGCAGGTCAGATTTGATATCTTCCCATTTGCAAAGGATTTCTCACAAATGCGAGTCCAGGACCGCAAATGCAAGAAAGGGAGCACCTGCACAAGGGTCGCAAATGCGAACAAACAGTCCGCAAATGCGATGAGGAGCCTTCGCAAATGCGATAAAAGGGCTCGCAAATGCGAAAGTCCTAGCCATCGTCACAGTTTGCAAATGCGAACTAAATCTTGCATTTTCCAAGTTAGTAGGTCGGGGTTCTGGCGAACCTCAATTCGCAATTCCCATACATGCAACCTTTATTTGTTCATACTTGACGATTTTTCACCTCAATTATTCATTCTTTCAACTCAAACACTCCATAGGCGATTTTCCAAGAAAACTTTCTTCCCCAAATCATTTGTAAGTCAATTGTTACTTAATCCCTTCAACTATTTACATTATTTATCATGTTTTCATCTTAAAAATCAAGGATTTTCATGGGTGAAAATGAGGATCTTGGGTAGAACCTAGGTTTTCTTCAATTGGAGAGTTGGACCTCAATTTGAGGTCTGATTTCAAAATAAATCATAGATATGAACTCGTGGGGAAATACGTAACCGAATTTTGGTCCGAACATCGAGTTTTGACCACGTGGGCCCGTGGGAGTTTTGGGAATTTTTGAGTAAAACTTTAAAAAATTCATTTTTATGTATTCAAATTGATTTGATTAGCATTTGTCACAATCCGAATTTTTCACCATCGGGAGTCGTGATGGTGCCTACTGTCGAAGCTAGGCAAGCCAAGCATTTGAACATTTTCTGACAACATCCCAAAAATTATAATTATATCGAGTCATTTAATTAAAGCGAAAGTCTTTAGGACATAATAACCGAAAATCCAAAATGCGAAAGTTTAACATTTCTCTACCCAAGACTGGTGTCGCTAACTCGCGAATCACTAAAGAGTGCTAAAAACAAGTCTGAATAGATAGATCAATGTTTGTCTCGGTACATGGAAAACAAATTATAACAAAGAAGGGACTCCGACCTGCGAACGTCAGTTAGGATACCTCGAAACTCCCTGGACTGAAGTCAGCTCCTGATTAATATCCTACTGTTGTGGTCCAAAAGGTGCTCTGGTACCGAGATATGTGCAAAAGAGCACATAAGTGTAGTATTAGCAAAACCGACACCATGTGCTGGTAGGTGTGTAGCCTAACCTAGGCTAAGTAGTGACGAGGTTAGACAGGACTACCAAACCATCCTGTACATTTCAATATATATATACATGCAATAAAAAGAAAGAACATAGAAATTTAACAGTTAAGAGGGAGGAGGGCATACTATGGGAGAGTACAATCCTGAGATAAAGTTAGAAATTTAAGTAAGAAATAGAGCAATAACAATAATTAACGAGAACAGGAGAATCAACCGTTGCACGACATCAACCTTCGTGCTTTTACTCTCATCCTCACCAAAAGCAATCAAGTAACGTGTATGGCATCAACCTTCATGCTTTCCCTCACATAACTTAAATCATGGCACAGAATGATCCTTCGTGCAATTGTGATTAAATCAGAGCACGGAATGTTCCTTTATACATAAATAATTAATACACGGCAGGGAATGACCCTTCGTGCAAATATAACCAAAATATGGCACGGAATGACCCTTCGTGCAAATATAATCAAAATATGGCATGGAATGGCCCTTTGTGCATTACCACTCTTCCACACCCAAGTAATCACAACCAAACAGGGCGAGGGGAGAAATAATAATAAGAAATGTGCCGGCAAGGAAAATACACAATTAAACCGCTAAATCCTGGCAAGGGAGCAACAACAATAACTTTCACATCCCATCAAGGGAGATAATCAATATACTCAAACCATTCCGGCAAGGGATTAATCATATTTCTTTTTATTTCCTTCATCTCATACCCAATAGTCTTTTTATTGTTCGAGCCAAGACTCCAGAGAATTTGCATTTCACAATCAATCCTCATACTCTTCACGTTACATATGATTCATCAATTAACATGGAAGAGATATAATAATACCAGAATAAGTATAAATAAGGACCCACGGTCATGCTAGACACCGGTGTATAGATACTCATTACCATGCCTATACATCGTACTCAACATTTAGCAATTAGCGAATAACACCCTAATCCTATTCCCTCAAGCCAAAGTTAGATCAAACACTTTCCTTGGTCCAAAGAATAGCGATCAATCCTCAAATACTGCCTTTCCTCTACAATCCGACTTCGAAACAATGATATCTAGGCATAATTAATTCAATAATATCAATAAAGACTCAATGGCAACATTTCATAGCCTAGATATGAATTTCCTAGAATTCTTCCAAAAATATCAAAATTCGACACCGGGACCACATGGTCCAAACACGAGGCTCGAACCAAAACCCAATCACCCATAACCCCACGAGTTCAAATATGCAATTTATTTTAAGATTCGACCCCTAATTGAGGTTGAATCACCCGAAATTCTCAAAACCCTAACTCTATCCAAAACACCTAATTTCTACTTTGATTTCATATTTTTAGGCTTAGAAATTAGTGAATAGTTGAAGAAATTAAGAGAAAACGAGGTTAGGAACACTCACCTATGAAGTTATGGAGGAAGAGTTCTTCAAAATTCGTCCATGGTGTGGGGAAGAAGATGTGTTTTGAAAAAGTGGTGAAAATCCCGCACCTATTCTATTTTTATACTTTAAAAATCACTGGGCAAAAATGCCCTTCGCATTCGCGGGAAAGGGGCCGCATTCGCAAATGGATAATTCAACAGACCATCACGTTCGCGATGAGGAGGATGTGAATGCGAAGAGAAAGACTAGGGGAGGGGGGTCCAGGGAAATGGTCTATGCGAACGCGTGGGGTGATTCGCGAACGCCGTGAGGGAGGAACTGGAGCTACGTGAACACGAAGAAGGGGGCCCAGCCAGCATCGCGATCGTGTAAGGATGACCGCGAACGCGAAGAACAAATCTGGGTCTGCAACAACTGAAGAAAACCTGCTATATTTCAAAGGACAAAAACCACCCCGAACCACCTCCGGATCACTCCCGAGCCCTTGGGGCTCCTAATCAATCACACACCCTAACTCAACAACATCCTACAAACTTAACCGAGCGATCAAATCTCCATAACAACATCAAAATAAATGGATCAAACCTCAAAATTATCATATTTTATTCTAACTTCATAAACATTAAATTTTAGATATTTAGGTCCGAAACATGTCAAACGACGTCCGATTTAGATCAAACTTTACAGAAAGTGCTTAAACCATATATAAGACTTGTGCCTGACATCAGAACTAAAATACAAGCTCGATACCACAGTCTTTTAATCAATTTTCATTTCCATTTTCCTTAGTAATTTTAGAAAAATAATTTCACAGAAAAATTCTTTTCTCGGGTTCTAGACCTCGGATTTCGACTTCGGGCATATGCCTGAGTCCCATATTTTTCTATGGACCCTCCGGGAGCATCAAATTACGGGTCCAGGTCCGTTTACCAAAAATGTTGACCAAAGTCAACTTTAATCATTTTAAAGTCACAGTTTAGAAAATTTCACATAATTTGACACATAAACTTTCCGGCTACGCGCCCGGACTGCGCATGCAAATTGAGGCAACTAAATGTGAGGTTTTTAAGGCCACAAAAGCACAAAAAAAAGAAATCTGGCGATGACCCTTTGGGTCGTCACATTCTCCACCTCTAAAATAACCGTTTGTCCCTAAACGGACAAAAGAGAAGTACATGAGTCGGGAAATAGATGAGGATAGCGGCTCTGCATATCAAACTCGGACTCCCTAGTCGATGCCTCAGGAGCCTGACCTCTCCACTGGACACGCACTGAATGAACTTTTTGACCTCAACTGTCGAACATGCCAGTCTAGAATAGCTACCAGGTCCTCCTCATAATACAAGTCCTTATCCAACTAGATAGTGTTGAAATCTAACATGTGAGCCGGATCGTCGTGATACCTCCGAAGCATGGTCAAATGGAACATTTGATGTACGACTAACAAGCTGGGCGGCAAAGCAAGTCTGTAAGCCACCTCTCCCACACGATCGGGGATCTCAAATGGGAAAATGAATCTAGGGGTAAGCTTGCCCTTCTTCCCAAATCTCATCACGCCCTTCATGGGCGACACTAGAAGCAAGACCCGCTCACCAACCATGAAAACTACATCTCAAACCTTACGATCCGCATAACTCTTTTGCCGCGACTGAGCCGAACGAAGCCTGTCCTGAATGATCTTGACCTTATCCAAGGCCTCCTTAACTAAGTCTGTACCTAACAATCAAGCCTCTACCGGCTCAAACCATCCGACCGGAGACCGACATCGCCTACCATACAACGCCTCATACGAAGCCATATGAATGCTAGACTGGTAGCTGTTGTTGTAAGCGAACTCTGCTAAAGGTAAAAATTGGTCCCACGAGCCTCCAAAATCAATTACATAGGCTTAGAGCATATCCTCCAATATCTGAATAGTCCTCTTGGACTGGCCGTCCGTCTGAGGATGGAACGCAGTGCTCAACTGAACCTGGGTGCCTAACTCCTACTAAACTGCTCTCCAGAAGCGCAAGGTAAACTGCGTACCCCGATTCGAAATGATGAATGCCGGCACCCTATAAAGGCGAACAATCTCTCGGATGTAGATCTCAGCTAACTTTTCCGATGAATAAGTGGGTGCAACAAGAATAAAATGCGCTGACTTTGTCATCCTATCAACAATAAATCAAATTTCTTACGAGTCATTGGAAGTCCAGTAACTAAATCTATGGTAATCCTCTCCCACTTCCACTCGGGAAGCTCAATCCTCTGAAACAAACCACCAGGCCTATGATGCTCATATTTAACCTGGTGACAGTTCAAACATCGAGCCATATATGCAACAATGTCTTTCTTAATCCTATGCCACTAATAATGTTGCCGCAAGTCCTGATACGTCTTCGCAGTGCTCGGGTGAATAGAATACCGAGAATTATGGGCCTCCGTTAAGATCAACTCTCGAATCCCATCTATATTGGGCACAAAAACCCGCCCCTGAAACCTCAAAAAACCATCATCATCTAAGGTCACCTTTGTGGTACCTCCACGCTACACCGTGTCTCTCAAGACACACAAATGGGGATCATCAAATTGCCGATCACGGATACGCTCTAATAATGAAGAACGAGTGATCGTGCAAGCTAACACTCTACTAGGCTCAGAGATGTCAATTCTCACAAATCGATTGGCCAAGGCCGTAATATCCAAAGCAAGTGGTCTCCGGCTGACCGGAACATAAGCAAGACTACCCATGCTGGCGGGCTTCCTACTCAATGCATCGGCCACCACATTGGCTCTCCCCGGATGGTACAACATAGTAACATAATAATCCTTCAATAGATCCAACTACCTCATCTGCCTCAAGTTCAACTCCTTCTGCTTGAATAAGTATTGCAGACTCTTGTGATCAGTGTACACCTCATACGTCACACCATATAAGTAATTCCTCCAAATCTTTCAAGGATGAACAATGGCTGCCAACTCTAGATCATAGACCAGATAATTTTTCTCTTGGATCTTCAATTGCCTCGAAGCATAAGCAATGACTCTGCCATCCTG